>JAOXNO010000013.1:18105427-18148827 GCA_028565335.1 Limnodromus scolopaceus
GGGAGAACTTTGTAGAGTAGGGTAGATGGTTGGACTCGATGATCCCAAGGGTCTTTTCCAACCGAAATGATTCTATGTAAATACTTAAATTTCTCAGCCAGAGACAGGTATTCTGCAAAGCACTGTAAATTTACAGTTGGTCAAATTTCATTGCATGGGGTGAGCCTGACCATTGAAGTTGCTGTGCTTGGAGGAACCTTCTAATCAACAGACTACGATGATGTATATGAAAGTAATTATTATGTTGTAACATTATAGCAGCCAAGATCTCTCTTTCTCTTTTTTTTTTTTTTTTTTTTTAACCTGAGTTCATTATTGCAGGGTATGTTTTCTGTGAGGCAGTGGGTGAGAATGAGATGTTGCAGTGTGAGGCCAGCTCTCACATTGCCTTCCAGCCCCAGAAGGCAGCAGTACTGCAGCAGCTGCTGCACTGCAGCTATTTCCCTTCCTTTGGAGGATCTCCCATAACATTAAGAAAAGCTTTCCAGTCTTTCAAACGTGTCACTCGGAGGATGAAATGACAAAGGTGGCTGCATTCCTTCTGAGATATTTACATCTGATAATAGTTTTGAAATGTGATATTTATGTTACCTTACTGTGCTCTGATTTCTGTTTATCTGCTGCCTTGAGGAGGGAGGGAATATGATAAAAATCTTGTCTCATAGCAGTGCAGGGTGTGATGTTTTCAGTTTTATTGAGCAAAAGGTGTAAAATCACCGCAGGAAATAGCTGGTGGCTTTACTCATTGTGGGAATTCAGATTGCTGGAGAAACATTTTGTAATGTTCGGAAGGACAGGGACGTAACTTGGCAACAGTGAGCAATCCAAGCCGTAGTAATAGGTGCGCGAAGACAAGTAGTTCTTAAATAAGCAAATAGATTTGTGTTAAAATAGATTTCTTCTCTCCCCTCACCTCAGTCTCCAGACAGAGATAAAAATGTAGATTTAATCATCTATATCAACAATTCTTGTTGACATATTCCATGAAACCTTTGAGGTCACATATGATCACATCATAAGTCATCAAAAGCTTCTGGATTTGCAGCTAAACTGAAAATCCTGTTGACAACTTTCTCTACTTTATCCTCTTAGTGATATCTCATCTCTAGGCATAAAGATTTAAGATCTTTTTCTTTTCAGGTTAATGACTTCACAGTCCTTTTTAAAGCATCTTCCTGTGCATTATATCTTTGTAAATGAAGTTCTTCACTGAAGAAGCTACTTTTCTTCCTCTATTGTATAGGCACCATAGATAAATTATTTAAAAACCCTAAATTAGTTGACTTGGGTGTTTGGCTTTGCATCTGTGTATGCTAATTATTTTTTAAATTTTTTGGGGTATAAACCCCAAGCCTTTTCACTTCTGAGTTTAAGGCTTTTAAAACTTGCAGTACATTGATTTGCGCTTTATATAGCATGTTCAAATATCTTGGAATACAGGACTAGGATTAAATATTTAAGTGGTGAGTTTGCAGGAGTTCATTAATAGTCTATATTAGAAAGCTTTAACACTGAGTAGCTCAAGCTGCATATTTAGAGGTTATTTTTGAGGAGAGAAACTGTGCATGTGGGGATGTAAAGAATCTTGACACATTTGTCTTAAAAGTTTTGTGGTGTTTTGAGCCATATTGTCTGTGTTAAACTTCCTAAGAAGTTTAGACTTGGTACAGATAGTTCTTCTCTCAAGTCAGTTGTTCTCAAAACTCTCCCTGTGTCTCTAGGTAAATCTTTTGCAAACAGTGAGACTCTGGAATAACCACTCACTTGCATTAATTGTGTTTTCAGGGGGACAGTTTGAATTTTGACATTGAAGGTCAATTCCCGGATTCCCAAAGGCTTCATTTTGCCTTTGAGCAGGTCAGAGACACTTCTCTTGTACATGAAATAAAATCTTCAGTTAAGCTGCGGTATTGCAGAATTGAATGATCTTACGTCTTAACAGCTTGAATTATCAGCAGGTACCATGATGTGCTGTGGTGTGGCTCATTTCAAAATTCTTTCATTTTCTCGTTTTTATAGCAGGAATGAGCATGTTCTTTTTATGTTGAAAAGTTTGGTAGCTTCAGTAGGAGAAAAGCAGCCTCACACCTACATTGGACAGAGAACAGACATATGGTGTGTTTCTGTCCCACTGCCGAGCCCTTCCCCAGGGTTGCAGCTGCACCGTGGAGTAGTCCAGTCCCAGCCCAGGGGTTTGCTGTGGGAAAGCGGGTGCTCTCTTGGGTGGTTTGGCCAACTTAAACTGTGTCCCTTGTAGAACTGATAATTTTTTGAGCCAAGACGTAGCCTTTGGCTACAGTGGAGAGAAAGAGTATGAACTGAAGGAAATGTGTAGGCAGTTTCAGAGCTGAGAGTAGTTTAAGTCCGTGGTGCATCTGGTTATTGAAATGGGGTCTGTGCAGGTCAGGTTTTACACTCTGTGGTTATTTTGTGTTTCTTAATGGCTTCTGCAAAACTGCTTCATGTGTAAATAGGTGTGTTACAGTAGTCTGGTGAAAGTGTAGTGGGAGCTTTCTGGTGTGTTGTGTGTTTGATAAAGCCTACGTTATTCTAGAAGGGAACTCCATTGAAATTGGTGTCTATTTTTGCAGTAGTGTACTTAACTGGGGACATTGGCGGTGTTTCTCATTGTTCTCTCCGCATTTGTAGGAAGCAGAGTGGGTCATGGGGCGGCTCGTATTCTTGGGTCTATCAAAAAGTTCCCATAAGCTGAAAGAAGCGGTGTAAGGCAGCCCTTGACAGACGGTGACTATGCAAACCACTCTTTATCACTTCTGTCAGACTGCTGAGAAGGTTCTTTTATCATGCACGGAATAACCTCGAACATCGCTTCAATGCCAGGGGTAGAAGCATGCTTTCCTCGTCTCCTGTCTCTGATATTTCCAGATTAGACCATAAGGTGAGGACAAAGCATTTCCTATTCTTAACAAGCAACGACAGAACAAGTAGAGAAGGAAAAGCTTCAATTTAGCTAAATTAAGATCACATGACATTTTGCTGTTATGCTACAAGCCCTGCAGATGTTTCCTTTCTTTCCAGTTTAAGGATGTAGCTGTTAAGAGGGGAGGCTTTTGCTAATGAGCCTATAAGAAAACAAGGAAGCTCTCAATTTCTTTTTGTTTTTAAATGTTTTTTTCTGACTAAATTTAATACTATGCTTTATTATAAATACTAAATACAAAATATAAACAAAAACATGTAGTGAAAATAGTTTGCATCTCTGTCCTATGAAGTCCCTATAGTTTTTATTTTGTTTCTTGGTGCTGTTGCTTGAAATTGGCTGTTACTCTGAAATTATAAGGCATGATCTAAATTGAAGTCCACTTAATCAGTTTGAAAAGACTGTTGGTAAATTAGTACAGTTTTTGGATGTGGACTAGCTACTACAAATAAATGTATGTATATGTGCACACAAAATAAATTATACTTTGTATGTAAAAAAATAAAGTAGACATACAGTAGACTGGGATCCTTTTAATGAGTTTGAAGTATGTTAAACTTGCTAATATGTGGTGTTTAAAGGGAGATCTGGTAAGTTAGCTTATGGATACGTCTGGATAATTCGGGGGTTAGGTGCTGACTCTGGAGAAGTCCTGTTTGAGCTGTGGTGGAGCAGTAGTTGTGCCAGCCCTGATCTTGCTCTTGGTGAAGTTAAAAGCATGATGCAAACAGTCCAGGTATCAGGATTACAGCGTAGGAAAACCAGACCTTGCTCTGTGTAAAAGGCTGTTTCAAGTCTAGCCAGGCTTACTATGTTGAGATTCTACCTGCTTGGGTTGTGATGGAGGGACTTGATTTCAAATCAAGAAAAGAGAGGTATTTCAGGTGTTGCTTTCCTCTAACCCTTCTTGCTTTTCTGTATTTGAGTTCAGGGGGGAAGATGCAATATAAATGTGAAAGCATTTTAAGGTGAGGGAGGAAAGTAAAGGTTGCAGTAGATAGCCTTCAGCTTTGCTTTTTGGGTCTTGTGGAGGAGTGATGAGGCTGACAGGAGCCCCAACTGCTGTGCTTTGCAGAGCCAACCTTTCGTGAACAGTGGAACACAGTAAGGGAAGTTTAAGCTGTGTAATAAGATGCATGTGTGGAAGTTTTTATTTTTTATTTCTGTGTGCTCCTTGACCTTTTTGAGAACTGAAATCCTTTATCTTGAAAATACTGTTTCTCCTTTGAATGATTGTGTTTACTACCACAGTAGTTACAAAACCACACAGAAACACGTGTCCCCTCTGTCCTTCTCCCTCCACCCCCAAGCCAGCTCTGTCGCCTGTACGGTGCGTGCCAGTGATGGATGTCTCCTTCCCTGTGCCTCCCAGCCATCTGCTCTGCTGGCACAGACGCTTTGTTTTTGAAAGGTTGCAGATTTCCCACTTACTTCATATATTGGGAGTAGTCCTGTACCGCTTTCTTGAGCATTTCTCCTTACCTGGGCTTGGTTTGAGGACATCATTTATATATTTTATTGAATTGGATTATTCAGTTCTGAAATACATTTCGAAGTCTGTGTTGGTGTGCTCACTGCTATCTGCTGCAGGCAGGCAGTCACTGCCTTCGTTATTGAATTAAAAGAATATTCCAGGCTCATATTCCATTTAGGTGGGATTCACACCCCTAAAAGAAAGTGGCAGGTTTGCTGCTAGGTCCACCTCCTAGGAAATACCGGAATTGACTTCAGTTAGTCCCCCCAAAAAAGACCTGCTCCTATGGCCACCTAGGCTTCATGCCATGACAGTGCATTAAAATGATAAAAGGCAGGGCTCCTGTGAGGGAGACACCTACGGTTACTCCATGGAGTGATGGTCACCTCTTTGTTGCCTTTCCCTGCTATCAGCAAGAGCCATTAGAGGGGCTGGGAGAGGGCGAGCAGTTCACAGAGACTGTGCCTCGGAGCCACTGGTGGCTGCTCAGGGCCCCCCTGCACTGCCGAGGGGGGCAGCAAACATCAGAAATGGCATTGCCCATCCTTGCCTTTAGTCTTACGGCAATCACTAGTAATTTGTTTCTGTTTTCCTCTTGTTTGATATTGAAACCATTCATTGTAATATGCTTATTGTAAGTATCTAAAGGGTGGTTTGAGGGAGGATGGAGCAGGGCTCTTTTCAGTGGTTCCCAGTGACAGGATGAGGGGCAACAGGAACAAGCTGGGACATAAGAAGTTCCATTCAAATATGAGGAAGAACTTCTTTATGGTGAGGGTTCCAGAGCCCTGGAACAGGCTGCTGAGAGAGGTCGTGGAGTCCCCTTCTCTGGAGATCTTCAAGACCTGCCTGGATGCAGTCCTGAGTGATGTGCTCTGGGCAACCCTGCTTTGGCAGGGGAGTTGGACTGGATGATCTCTAGAGGTCCCTTCCAACTCTGACAATTCCGTGATTCCGTGACTGTAGTAACTTTGTATCTGAGTTGAGTTTTCCAGTTTGTTTGCCTTTGTTATCCTTTCCAGTTGCTGCATCCCCCTCGGCTGCAACTCAAGAGAAGTGTTGGTGTAGGGGAGTGTCAGTAAATTCCCTGCACTTCATGTGTGCATGCCACCTGCCCTGCCGCAGATGAATGGGATCCCCTGGTGACTCTCAGAGCTGACACATTCCCTGAGTTCCAGAGTGCAAGTCTTCCTCTGGAGACCGATTTTTCTTTCTCTTTTTTTTTTTTTAACCTTTTTTTTTTTTTTTCCTGCCTCCATGAAGAGCTGCTGCATGGAAGAGGAGCTGTGCTTCCCAATTCCAAAAGCAGACTGTCTTCTGTTGTTAGCAGTGGCCCCAGAGAGAGCGCCCTGGCTGAACCAGTTACCTGCCTCTCTGAATGCCATCTACTGATGGTTGTATGTGTGAGGACTCTTCCATTTATCTCCACATCTCAGCTTTCTTTTGTAGTGAGAGCGGTTCTGCAGCCGTTTGATCTTTTGAGCTTTGAGGGCTTGTTTACATCTTCATTTCTAGTTTCAGGTGCTTTATGGCAAGGCAGACTCCTCTTGATACCTACTGAAAACAGGCTCAGCAGTTACTAGCATTGGGCAACTGAGTCCTTTCTGAAGCTTTCTTAAGTGTGTAGCACTGAGGTGGCCAGGACAGAGACAGAGATCTTCTGTCTCTTGCTAGCAGTCAGTAGGTCCAGCATGGTCTGTTCACTGGGGTCCACTTCCCTGTGGCCAGTTCTGCAAAAGAATGGAGGGATAGATGTTTTGAGGTAGGAAAAAACTTCCCTCGTGTGTGTTTCAGTAAGTCTCCGTGTCTCAAACTGCCTGATTCTTCTGTATAGGACATGCTCTTACAGTGTTGCTGCTGTAGGTAAACACTCATTTATCCTGAACTACTTTCACTCCAGTCTTGCTGTGTGACAGTCACGTCTAGTTCCAGTGGAGTGATGTTAATAAAAAGTACATGTCAGCAGTCACATAAATTTATTGTATATACCAGTGTGTGGTATATATTGTACTGTCAGATTCATTATTGGATAGAGTGAAGCTTTAATTTTTAACATTATAGTTATTTATTTCTACCTAGTAAAGTTCAGTTTGGCATACGGGGCAGGAGGCAATTCCACTTAGCAGTGTCCAAGTAACATTCCTATTTCTAACAGGTAGACAAGAAAAAGATGAACCTTCTGATTAAATCAGAAATCACAGGAATGCTAAATGGCAGGGTTTGAACATGATGAGAATCTAGTTTTAGAGCACAGTGTGCACACAGGAGAGTCAGAGAAAAAGCCATATTTAAGGCAGAGGCTTTGTGTGCAGACCTAAGGCTGGCTGGGGGCTGGTGAGGTGGGCAGGAAGTCCTGTGGAGTTGGTGCAACCTGTGGATCGATG
This sequence comes from Limnodromus scolopaceus, assembly GCA_028565335.1. Lineage (NCBI taxonomy): Eukaryota > Metazoa > Chordata > Aves > Charadriiformes > Scolopacidae > Limnodromus > Limnodromus scolopaceus. The sequence goes on from JAOXNO010000013.1 coordinate 18,112,227, forward strand.
CAACTAATTAATGTTTATTATATATGCACCCTAAGCTTAAATCTATACATAAATTAATCAGTAATTAGTGATTATAATTTTTTTTAACCTGGTTGGTTGTATAGTGTTAAAGGTGATTTATGGGGTAGCATGCAAATATGCACGCTCCAGTTTGACACTAAAATACTGAGGTGTTTGGGATGATTTATTAATGAGCTATACAGGATAATGTTAGTAAAGAGGGGGCAACTTATTTGAGTGACTGTTATTAAGCATTGCACTGCTGGAGATGTCTTTGGAATTTAGCTTAAAGTTTCTTGTATGTGTATAGCTATTAATTGATGTTTTTCTCAATTTTTTGTGCCTCTTCCTTTTTGCAAATTCTGGATGCCTTTTTTTTTTTTTTTTTATGGTGTCAGCTAGCACCCAGGATCATACATCTAGGACTTTTATAGGTTTTCTTCTATCCCCACCAATTCCTGACTGATTTCAGGACTAAAAGATTTTGTCGAGCATAAAAGTCAGCAGTTTGGACAAGTGGATATTTGATACGAAGTCCTAAAATGATATGAAGTATTAAAATTTTGGGTTTTCTGTATCCCAGTTTTCCTGACGGTCTCTTTTCAGGGATTTTTTTTCAGTAAGAGATGAACATGTTGCTGAGGCTGAAAGTGATGGAGCTCAATTGTTTTGAAGACAAAGCTATGTCCCAAATATGTGGAGGTTGGATTTCCTAAAGGTGTTACCTTTGTATCACTGATTACTTTTCTTCATCTGGAAATGACTTCTGTTTAAGATGCTGTTTGTACGTTCCAGTCTGGTTTAAAGACGTTAGAAATGTCTTACCTCACCATGACTGGAAACCATTTCAGTATGTGACAGTACTATTTGTCCTTATAAATATGATCTATCTGTCTTGAAAGCTTTGATTTATGAGCTTGAGGAGATCTGAAAGAAAAAGACTCCTTTTGCACCTTATGTCAATAATCCTGCTTTTGAGGTCTACTGAGATAAAGCATTGGCTGGCTTTCTCTGCGTGCTGGATATACCTCCCTGTGCTGCAGATGGATGGAGATAATACATCCCAAAGAAGAGTTGTATAACCTTTTCTTTGGCTGTCTCATCTGTCTCTTGCCTATTTCTTAGAGGAAGCGTTACATGTTCTAAGAACACAGAGATGTGTGTTTTGGAGGGTTTGTGTGTGTTTTTGATCATATTGGAGGACCAGGGACTGCACGTTCTCCAGTGGATTGAACTTGGTGAACTCTGTCCAGGTTCACTTATGTGCAGGAGACCAGGTCTGTGACCACAGGAGAAAATTATAAGGTTTGAAGGGAATATGTTGTCTGCTAGACATATTATGTTTCTTTGCTTCATTATTTCTGATCAGATAGCTCTACCAAAAGAAACAAAAGTATTTTTTGAGGGATATATTTATTACTGCTTCATTTTACTTTTTGTTGGCTTCTAGCAAAGCCATTTGAAGTGCTCTGTATGGTTGGGACTAAAAGGGTCAGTGGCTTATTATAACTTTATTTGAAAATCATCAGTGGAAGAACCTGGTTATTAAAGAAACAGACTGACTTGCCGTAAAACCTGCCATTGTTCTGTGGTTAATATTTTCTTGCCCATATAGACAGGGTGGGCTTTTTTCTCCTATTCTGTAGCCTTAGCCAGAAGACCTTTTCTTTTTATCTGTAACCTTTTTAAAAGCGCCTAATACTTTGTCACATAAAATAAGATCAAACTGTTCTAGAAAAGTCTTTTTTCTCTGAAATGGCGGATTTAACAGGGCAGTTAGCTAAGCGATAACCACTTGGGTACAAAAACTAGGGAAAATAAATGACCTGATGCGAGAAATATCACTGTTTTCAAGCGAGTCCAGCATTTAGTATAGCATTTGAAATATCCTCTAGGCATCTCAGGATGATTTTAAGGATTAGTAACTATTTTCAAGATCCTTTTTCCTCTGTCTTATGTCAGTAGTGACTAAAAAATAAATTATGTGATGGCTGTTGAATCAGGAAAATCAGATGACATCAGCCCATTTCTGTTCAGTATATATCCATCTAGCTTTTTCAGGTATCACGTCTTGGCAGACTAGCTAAAAGTTGAACGTTGTTAAGGCAGCTGAGGCAGGTCCTGATTAGCACAGGCTGTCTCCATGCTCTTATTGAAGTATTGATAGGTAACTCTACTGGTTGGTCTGGTGCGTTTTGTTTGTTTATTTATTTGTTTATAAAATACAGATTTAGGCTGCAGAAAATGTAGTTTGAGTAACACACTTACTTAACCCAAAGTTTAAAAAAACAGTGTAGAGCACATCTATATGCCTGTGTTTTTAGAAATAATTTTGGATTTGTGTACTGAATACAAAGATGAAATACAGACGAAAACTGATTACTCACACCAACTTTAAAATGGCTTGAATGGTTTTTCAAGGATCAATAATGCAACATATTGAGTATTTCTTGTTCACTGTTATTCATCTATGAAGATAGTATTCAGAACTCAGAATATACCTGTTTATCTGCCTAGACAGTCAAGAAGACAATTCTTTATCGATACCTTGTATTGCTATTACCTATAACTGTCACTTAAGGATTTTTAACACGCTCAATATAGGTCTGTCTTTACGTTGTTCAGAAGATTAAAAATGAAGCAGGCTTTGGAGAGCATGCAAGTTGGGTGTGTTTACCTTTGAAAAATTTTTTTTGCACTAATGTAATGGGAAATTACAGGTTTGAAATTTAGTTGGAAATAGTATTGACAAACATAAATGCTGTTTACTGATTTTACTTAATTCTTACTGTGTGTCACTCCTAGTGATTCATGTAGTTCTTTAAGGTGCCATCTGATTTTTCATGGATGTTTTCATGGCTCAGAAAAAAGGTTTAAATACAGTATTAAAAACAAAGCATGCATTTTATAATGCACTTAAGCATCTGTTGTATGTCCCTGTAATTGCATTTAACAGGAAACGATGCTTTGAGATACTTTGTGCAGAAACCTTGGATGAAGGAATCCTGAGGGAAATGATGCTTGAATCTTTTTTAGTAGCCTGGGATTCTTCAGTCCTTGAACTCAGTAGTATGCATTCTGACTTCTTCAATTTTGAGCATTGAATCTATAGAGAAACAAGCATACAGCTCTTCACTAAGGAATATGGCAAAGTAATCTTTGGTTTGTTAGAATTCATATGAAATGAAAATAAAATAAAGCAATCCTTTTTCATTCTCTTGATATGTAAATAGGTCTACCCTAAAGACAAATAACCTCAGGGATATGAGGTATTTCTGTATTCGTAACTTGATTACTATCATTTTTGGCTTGCAAGGAGAAGCATGTAGGAACTCTGCCTTCAGTAACATATTCTTGCCTATGCTAAACATCATCTGGTTCTTGCTTACTGTCTTGCATCCTTGTTTTGTTTGTGTTTTTGAAAACTTTTCTTGTTCCTTTTTAAAATCTTCTCTGGCAAGGGATATTTTGGTGGATGTGCTGTGGTTGGACGTGTCACAGGGTTACTCAACAGATGTTGACTCTCGTTTCTTTACAGTTCAGTTTCTTTCTTGTGCACAGTTGTGGCTGAAAGTTGATGTTACTGAACATCTCACATTTATTATTAATATTGGCTTTTTCTGTTGCCCTGTTGGCAGGCCTCATGGGGGTCCAAGGATGGCATGAAGATAACCTTTCACTTCTGGCATTCTCCTTCAAGAAATAATGATTTGACTGGGGAGTTCCGTTGTTTATGAATAGCTGTTAGTGCAGCAGTTTGCACGAATGCTAAAAGTTTACATGAAATTACAAAGAAATTAGAGGTTCTTGCTGCATTCAAGTGCGTCATCTCCCATTTCTCAGACCTAGTGAAGTCATCTATGTGACTGTATTTTGAACTCGGGTTACATTATTTCTATATGTAAACCTCAGTCATCAGTTGTTATACATACTAAAAATTACCTTTTGGTTTATTTGGGAGGTTTTTATCAGAAAAAGAGATGCAAGCATGTTGTAGACTTTTGTATTTCAGTGTTACATTTATGCTTGCTGTTTACATATCTATAACGATAAGTATTTGCTTATTAACATTTTGACTTTATGTGATACCTGTAGTTGTTCATGATGGTTCAAAACTTCTACATCAAGCATTGCCTATAAAAATTCCAGAGGAGAAACAAAAGATTGCAAGGGAATGTTAAATAGATGGATTGCTGCCCATCACTTAATGGAGGAAATCACTGTCATTTTTTTTAGAGGCCAGTGATATTTTTTTTATTAGGAGCTATTTCTTTTGCCAGTTTACTAGGATCAAATGTTCTTTCTGGCTCCGGTTTCTGCTCATGTCATGAGATTGAAAGACATTTATTTGTGCAGAACTGAAAAAACGCTGTCATGTTCGGAAGCTGAACAGATTGGTGAGGAGCACCTCAATTAAAAAACCTTTCCTTAGGCTAAAGGATTGTATGACTTTTAACTTAGTCTTTGCATTGCTTGAACTTTGAACTAAAGCGGCTCATCTTGGCAGTTCCATAGTTCTCACTAATTTTTCATTCATTAGTCATCTAATTGCACAGTCTTTTTGTTTTCACACTAATAGTTTAAAATGTGAATGAAGATGATAGATGAGGACAGGCTAGGCTGAGATCGAGTCCTTGGTATTTATTATTGTTCTTTCCAAGATCTGCTGATAATCCTTCCAGGCTGTTTGGAGGAGCGGAGTCCTGTTGGGCTGCTCTGGGCTCTCTCTGTTTTCTGAGTCCAGAAGTGGCTCCACTTTCTTGGCATTTTCCTTTGCTGAAGAACAGGGTTGTTGGAGGTAGGGAGGCTGGTCTTTAAGCACTGGCTGGTATTTTCTTGACCTTCCCGGTTGGATGTACCAAGATGTGGGTTTCCGAGGACAAAATGTAGCATCCGTGTAGCAATACATCGTGATTTACATACCTGAATGCAGAGTGTTTTTCCACTGGGGTTAACTGTCTCGCTGAGCAGCTGCCACATTTTCCTTACCTGTTGCTGTCATTGTGGTTGGAGTGGAAATGCTTTGTCTTCTCTATAGATGTTGATTGGAGTTGGCTGGGCCCACCTTGCTGGTAAGTATGGCAGTTTGAGATCCCAGCTCTAAGGCTGAGTCAAAAGGGATTATTTTGGAGCAGCCCAGGAAAAAAACCGCAGTAAATTCTGACACGTATCAGCCAGTTGCTGAGCTGCAGCAGCAGAGCTACAGAAAGACAAGAAGACTATTATTTCTATTTGAATACCCTTTGAATAGCCTATAGGCTCTGGTATCTAAATTTGTTTCACGCATCGTTTAACTAGAATATTTAAAGGAGGGTCATAGGGTTTTGCATGCTTTCTTTGTACGTCTTCTGCCTTTGATTTGAAATGTGGTGTGTGGTGTGGCACTCACTTTGAAAATTGAAATGGAAGATTTCATATAAGGCCGAGAAAATAAATCTTTTTATAATGTTTTTGAGTCATAGGCATATAAGAAAAGCATAGGCACAGGAAAGAAAAGCAAGATGTCTTATTTCTGCATGAGAGGAGGGATTGCAATAGGACTGTAAAAGAAAACAGAAAACTAGAGCTTTTTAGTTGTGCATTTATAATTTGTATACTGAAATGTTCAGAGAGAGCAGCTAAAGGTGAAGAAAAAGGTGAAGTCAAAGATATGACTAGAGGTAGTGTCTGTTTCCTGAAGAAGGCTAACATTGCATATGTTCTTTGGCTGTGTTTTAGGTGAGGAGATACTAGTTCAGAAAACTGTTGTAAGTGAGGAAAAGAGGACTTGGTTTTGTACATATGTGTGTGAGCTGTGTGCATGCATAAATGGGGTCTCAGCAGACACATGTTTGTATCTAAATAGAAAGCAAATAAAACACGCAAGCCTTTCTTGCGGTTCATTTGAGCTTTTCACTGTTGTCCAATGACTTTCTTAATATCTAGCTTCATTTAAAATGTAAGAGTAATTCTGTATGTGATGCAACCAGAGGTGTAATGCTGTAAGGGATGTTGCTTTACAATACGCTTTTCTTTTGAAAATATTAGTGACCATCAAGTTATTTTAGTTATGGGGGGAGAAATTATATTTTGAAGTGCACAGTAATGTATGTTTCTTTGTTTTAAGTTATCAAAATCACTAATTCTGTGTTTTTCTTTTTTATTTCAGGCATCAAAAAATAAAGATGGAAAAGAGCAGAGTGAAGCTGTATCGCCATCGGAGGAAGAAGAAACATTTTCTTGGCCTGGTCCCAAAACTGTCGTGCTAAGGAGGACATCTCAGGGTTTTGGCTTCACCTTAAGACACTTCATAGTTTACCCTCCAGAATCTGCAGTTCAGTTTTCTTTTAAAGTAAGTGAAATTAATAATGAAGCACTTGATATATACTTTTCAGGGTCAAAAATCCAGCTTGCTTGAAAGTAAATGTGTGTATACATGTGTCTTACACAGAGGGAAGATCCCTTGTGTGTAAGGTGGGTGGGCTCACTTACCACATCGTAGGATAACCATGCACTGATCTGTTCCAAGAAAATGGAATTGACTGGGGATGAGCTCACCCGAGTTAAAAATATTTGTTACCATGGGTAAGACCAGTGGTTATTGCAGAATATGGAAATATTTATGTGCACAGAATTTTTTTACTCAAAGCCAGCGTGGTTAGTCTGTACACCTTTTAAAGTGTAGACTTCAAAGGTGGGAGGCTTGGATATTTTCTTTTTTTGTTGTTGTTGTGTTTTGCTTTTTCCTTTGCCCTTTTTTTCCCTGCTGAAAAAGAACAACAATCTGCAGTTCCCTGTTGGTCAAGAGACAAATATGTACAAGATTCATACAGGGCTATGCTAAAGGACAACTTTTTAAAATAAACTGTAAGATATTTTAAGTTAAAATAAGTAGTTCTAAATGCTAAGGAGCTAGTTGATCTGCATTGCTCAAAGGGTGTATGCATTCCCCTATGCGTCTGAACCTTTTGAAAGTTGCTGTAGTACCTTGTATTGAGGAAGAAGTCCATTTAATAGTGATAGAAATTTGAATATTGAGAGGGTTTTTCCCATTGAGTTTAAATGAAGTTTGCTCATTTTCAAGTCATCAAGTATGCAAGTTCTCATAATATATGCTATCTCTTATTTTCACATTTGCTTTTCCAGTTAGGCAGAAGAATAGATTCTTACTGAGATGGGGAATGGGCATTGAAGCTTCACTCTCTTTCCAGATAGCTCATTGACTCATGTGTCTCTGCAGGAGACTTTAATAAGGTTGTCTTTTTTGCCTGTAAGATTTCTTCTGAAGTAGAAGAAGCTTTGCAGGAGAAGGTTGGCACACTTTTCTGGTTAACTTCAGCTGTTCAGGCTGCACTTGAGCATCCAAAGTTTTTTCCCTTTGACAAGGAGTCACTGAAGCTCACTGGAAGTGAGATTATTAGCAGTATCAGGTGATCCCAACATTTCTTTTAGAGAGTCAACCAAGAGTAATGTCTGGTTGAATCCTGGTGGGAAACAGAGGAAGGAGAGTGGGGAAGCCTTAGCTAAGCAGAACAAATTACGTGCACTTGTTAGCATCTCCCAACAACCCCTGTTCACATTGAGGGTGAAAATATAAACAGCACGAGGAGGATGAATCTCCTTTACTAAGAAGTGACTGGATAGGTTTCTTCATGAACGTATCACTGCATCTCTCTGAGGAGGATGATCTCTTTTTCACATGCAGAAGGATATAGGCACAAGGAAGGGCAAGTAATACAAAAAAGAAAATGAAATGTCAACCCTTCCCCTCTCCTTCACATCTGATGGTTTCTGAGACCCAAGCAGTACATAGTGAGCCTGATACCTCTACATCTTGAGACATGTCAGGAAGTTCTACCTCCCTTTTTTTCCGCAAGAGAGCTCTTAGCACCTTGTTGTGGTTTGGGCAGGACACACCTTTTTTTGAAACCTCTGTTTCTTCTCTGATATGTCAGAATCTGGTTAATTCATTCCCATTTCTGTCTGTTTTTTGAAAAGGGAATAATGAGATTGTTGGGTAGTTGTAATACCTTTATTTGGGGATTCAGTTATATCTAAAGATGGTAAGGTTCATTTGGACGGAGCCCTAGTCAATACTTCTGTAAATTATCATGAACTGTTATATTCTCTTTTTTTCCTTTTAATGTCCATGAGGTGGTAGAAAAAAAACCCCAGATCTTAAAAATTTTTACTCCTGGGTCTTCATTAGATGAATTTTATAGAAGTCTGTGTACCCAAGTTATTGTACTAAGAAGTGAAATTCACCTATTGTCAGCCTGATCTGAATATGAGGCAAATCTGATTTTCTCTGTCATTCTTATTTGACCAGAAATCGTATGGTTAGCAGCTAATTACAGTCTCGGTCACTGATTCTAAGCTCAGGTATCATTCCTCTCTCTTTCCTCATTGATCAAAATTGTTAGGGCCTTGGAAGGTGGAGATGTTTCGTTTTGCACACCTTAGAGGTAGTACAGTGATGGTAACTGATTTGGTTTTCTAACTGTCTTACATCTTACAGTAGCCTTGTCCCTTCTTCACACCTGGGAGTTCATGCAGTTACCTCTGGTGTAAGGTAGAGGTTACAGCTGGAAGTTAGAGGTGCCATTGACATAACAGCCAGAGTTACTCAATCCTCTGCTACTTTCTCAGGGCCACAATCCTTTTGTTATCACAAGTGTCAACCTGATGCTGTCACTTTCCCTCCAGATTAGTGTAGAGGTCTTTTTTTTTTTTTTTTTTTCCCAAGGGAAGGCTTTGCATTCTAGCTATCTCCTTTGATTGCTTTCAAGGTAGGCAAGCAGTCTCTTGCAAGAGATGCTTGTTTACCTAGAGATTTCAAAATCTCTAAATCTTACTGCAAGACAACATAAACTGGTAGAGGCAGTAAAGAGAGAAAAACATCTAAAAGACCTTTCCTTAAATCAGTCTTTCCACATTCTTTGTGGATTTTTTTTTTAATGCCCATCTTTTGTTCCAGTTCAGAAATACCTAGTGAAAATGTCTGCATTAGAAGTTCTGCTCCTGTTGCTCACGGTTTGTGTGTGTGTTTGAAAAGCAGTTGACAGGTCAGGTGGAATTCTCTGGGGAGAAGAGGACCAGACTCCTCACACGGGGGGAATGGTGGGCATCTCTAAGGCAGGGAGCATAATGCTCCCAGACTGCAGGGTGTGGTGAAGGTCACACCACAGCTGGATATTCCATGGGAATGGGAAGAAGAGCTTCCTACTGGCCAGATAGGGCCTGTAGGAAGTGGAAAGCCACTGAGGTGAATTTTCTTGGAAGCAAAGACCTCTACCCCAAAGGATGTATCCATTGGAGAAGAGTGGGTGTTATTTTATAAAAATCTTTAATAAACTGTTCTCTGTCTAGGTGCATTTGAGTTGTTGGGTTTTCATCTAAATTTTAAGAAGTTCAGTGTTATAGTTGTTAGCCTGATAAAACCTATGTTTAGTTGAAAAGCCTTATTTGTCTTAGGGAGCTTGCTACAAGGAAGGGGTCTAGGCAGATCTGCCTTAAAGCTCTGGCTGATCGGGAGTCCCCAAATCACACTTCTCTTTTAATACATTAACACCCAATACTACCTGCCTTGAGTTATCTGTAGTTCTTAGGGTGATTTTTTTTTTTTTTTCTCTATTTTGTGACACCTTACCTTAATATTTCACAGACTGGAGGCACACCTTACCCTTGCTCTGAGGCTTCTCCCGTTACTCAGAAGTGCAGAGCACCTGTTTAACAGGAGGAGGGTCACTTTTGTGCAGCAACAAAGTCCAGTTCACCAGCAAGCACATGGAATTCCAGCTGTCTGGTCCTTCTCATGGTTGTGTCTAATGTTGCAGAACTTCAACAGGGGTTTCTTTTGTTTTGGTGCTGATCAGAAAGCACCCAACAGTGCTAAACTTTCATTTTATTTTTAATGATACTACTGACTTCTTGTGGAAAGAACGAACTGTTCAAAACCCGAGTAAAACAGCTGGAGTCGTGTTAATCAAGAGACTTTAGGGTTTAGGTGAGGGTAAACTCCAGTTGCAGGTTATTTCTAGCCTTACGTGTACACAGCTGACGTCTGCTTTTTATAGATTTCCACTGTCATCAGTGTGAAACTACAGTTCCTGGCGAGACACCTAGACCGGTGCTCTAACTGGCACTGTGGGTCACCAGAGTTAGATGTGTAACACCTGAATAAGCAGGGTGAGTTGCAAGAATAAAACTTGATACCTTAGTGACAAGGTGACGGTGACCTGCATAACTCTGTATGAGGGGCATCCGTTAAGTGTTGTTTTCTCCATTTACATTTAGATCTGACTGGAAAATAAGCTTTACTTGCTGTTATTAAAATGATTGAACATAGTTGGTTATAATTAATTCAGGGAATTATCTCTGCATATTTTAGTACTGAATACTAGTATGTTATATTTAATTTTTATTATTGATATTTTTACTATATTATTTTTTATATTTATTTAACATTCAGTGTGTATGTAGTTCTGCAGGTCTGGGTCAAATTCAGGATATTATTCTAAGTTCTAGTATCTTTTCATGGTTCCTGCACAAACTAGCCAATTAAGTACAAATCAAAGGACTCTTTCTCATTGTAGTTGTTATTAATTAACTAATGATACAGAAAGGTATAACCCGTCACGTGTCCTCCTTGCTTCCCATGGTGCCTTTCCCTTAAAGTGAGTAGGGAGTGTGTAGAAGATTTCTTAAGATTTTCATTGTGAAGACCCGATGTTAAATTATGCTTTTAACATCAGGTATTTATTAGGATTTGTTAGTTAGCAACACACTTTTTTTGTATGTGAAGTTCCATCGCTCTGAGAAGCAAAAAAGTAACAAAAGAAAACCTTCTCTTTAGGTGTGGAAGCCGCATATACTAACATCTTGCAATGTGTAAGAGGTAAATGTAGGAGGGAAAGCTAATTCCAAAATATTTGTGTTATAAAGCATTCCATTTTTAAAAGCTTGAGCTCATTGGCTTGATACCATGGCAAACTAATGTTTTGCAGCTGTTTTTTGTAGCAGAGCTTTGCATCCCCGGTGACAAACTGACAAACCCACTGCAGTATTTCATAAATGATGGCAATTCTGTATTAGCTAACTTGTCACTTCAATACTTTTTTTGTTTTATAGCGTCAAACCAGGTAGACACCCCTACACGTGACTCATATTTTCCAGACTATGAGCTCTAATATTCGAAGTCCTAAAGATGTTTTTTCCCTTGACAGAGTGGGTGGAAGCTAGAGATGTGCAGATGTTAGCTTTGTCTAATTCTTCACTGATGATAAATTTTAACAGTACTTGTCTACTAGTATGGTATTTTTGCCAAAGTACAGACCAGACAAGACTATCCAATTTAAGAGTATAATGTTCGCTGGTCTCTGAGTTTGGATGGTAATGATAATTGTTGTGGCTTCTAAAAAGTAGAACGAGTACTAGATCTCTGTTAACTCAGTGTTTTGTGGTTTTGGGGTTTCTTTTGTTTGGTTTTTTTCTTCCTTAAAGTTATCTTTCTGAAGTATCTGACAGAGCTCCAGCAGAGCTCTTGTATGTCTCACAAGAAATGTATTGCACCTAAGAGAACTTGTCTTGCCCTCATCCGTATGTAGTGTTCATATCCAGGTCTTACTCCCTCTCTTTCTTCAAGTCTTCCTCTCCTGAATAGTTTGCTGCAGTTGCTTTGAAAATATTTAATACGAAAAAGAGAGTGATTTGTCTTTAAATGCAAAAGACCTAGAAATTCAAAATTAATCCCTTTAAGAGTTGGAGGGAACATACAGGTGAAAATTATTTCTGTGATCATCTCCTTGCTCCTTCTTTCCTTCAGGAAAAAGGTGTTTTAATTAGCTGCGGGGAATTGTTAGAAATATTTCCCAAATAGTACATACTAGTCTAAGAAGTTGTATTTAGGTTGAAAGTTTATTACTTCATAAAGTTAGAGTTCAGAGAAAAAGCATGTATTTCCATATTCAAACAATTGTGCTTTTCAAATGGTAGAATTTTGTATAAGAAATTAGCCATGATCTTTCAAAAGCCTTTCATTCATATTAAAATATTGACAAAGTAAGTTATCATTCTCTGTTTTAAGCATGGCATTCTCCCTCCACGCAACATTCCAGTTGTGTGATTTCTTCCTTTTTTGGGGGATTTTTTTGGGGGTTTTTTGTGGTGTTTTTTTTTTTCTATTATTGGTTGATTTTAGGACTGTCAGTGATATCTGGTAGTTATGATTGTGTGATTGCGTATATATAGTGCAATGAGCAGGCAAATCTTAGACATTTTTACTAAATAGTGTTTGGGGTAGATATTTTTCTCTAGGTAGTTGTACTTGAAGGCAAAACAAACGATACTTCAAATTTTGAGAAGCATATTCAGAGCTTACTTAGAAAATATTTAGTATCTCTAGCATATTATTTAGCTTTGAATCCTTAGGTGATCAAAGTATAACCTCTCCTGCCTGGCTTTGGGGGTGAAAACATGCTTGCAACAAAACCCAGTGCAGTATTAGGCTTCACGGCAGTGTTTCAGGGGTCTTGGTACATTTGTTTTCAGATAATGCTGTTCATGTTGTTTCTGTGGGGATGTTTCATGGAACTATGCTTAGTTGACTTTTGTTTTTTTTTTTTTTTTTAAACGGGTATTACACTACATTCTCAGAATGAAAGCTTTAATTCTGTAAAGTTGAATATTTGTGAAAAATTACGAGATACCGGAATGCACACTTAATTTTACAAGTTCACTTCAAGTCTTCATAGCTTCATAGCTTATAGATGCCTATGCATTTTTTTCCACTACTGAATTTTTAATACACACTCTTTCTTTTTCCTTAGGATGAAGAGAACGGGAATAGACAAGGTATGTCTTGTTTTTATTCTTTCACAGATCCGGTATGTTGAACGTTTCTTTTCAACTTAGTAATACACTTCAATAACTACCTAAGAGTTCAAAATTTAAAATCTCAAAACTTCAGTGTGACCATCAAGCTCATTGAGTTTCATGGCATTGGAGCAAAATAAAGAAAATACCCGTCTTTTGGCTTCACTTATTTAGTGTAGGTATTTGCATGGCCACTAAGCTAATTAAAGTATGTGCTGTATCACTTCTGTGCCCTGTTTAGCACCTTGCCATGTATATCACCTTGCCATATGTATGACAAGACAAGAAACCAGCTTTGTTACCTTTTAATGCCAAAGTTTCACACTCTCTTAATTTGATCTGCAAGTAAGCTATCTGTGCAAAGTGCTACTGTAGAGGGTTTGAGTCTCATGGATAGATTTATATATGCGCATTTTAAAAACAAGTGCCGCACAATGCATCTAAGAGGAGACAGTATGAAATTTGAAATTTGTTGCAAACTTACTGTAATAAAAGCAACATGTGAGTATATAAACATAGTGTTGGTAATGATGATAAATATTATACACAAAAGTGGTATACAATGATTTTAAAAACAGAAGGTAAGGAAGGTTATTCCTGTTAGCTTCGTGATATTTTCTTCAGTATTTTATGGAACTGATCTAACTTATTTTATCAGTTTTGGTACTCTCATGTACATTTTAAGAGATACATGAAACATGATCAGTGATGTCAGATAAAATGTGTGAATAAAATTATCTCACTTGATTTAGGAGATGGAATAATCACTTATTTCTAAGTTATTCCTTCAGTTCCCTCCATTGTCATAGCTTTCTCCCTCTCACATTGCCTGTGTCTACTCTTTTTCTTAATTCATCAATTAACTTATTTTATATTAATTGGTGCTATATATCAGTCCCAGTTAATTTTAATTTCTCTTTGGTATTTAGCTATTTTCTCAGCCATGCTTCCCTTTTTGCTGGTATCTTACCGATTCCTTAGAAGGGTGAAAAATGTGTTGATTTAGATAAGGAAATCGGGTTTTCGGATTGAGAGCCCAGTCCCACTTCCTGGTTTTCCCAGTCAGTCATGATGGTAGGGAATGTAGAGGAGGTGGGATTAGGTACATTGTGAATGCGATGTGCAGGGCTGGAGTTTATGCTTCATCTGGCAAAGCAGCGCTGCTTGTTGGGGATGGGCCTGTTCAGAGGTGGGGGTACCTTTGCTCAGAGACAGTGTGGGGTCAGTGCTTGTTTACTGGTGGTTTACAACTTGCTTGACACTGTAGCAGCGAATGGTACCCGGTTTCAGAGTCCTTTTAAAGTTTTCATTTAGTTGGATGACAGAGAACATGTCTGAACTCGTGTCAGGCTTTTTGTGTAACTGTGATATATTAGAAGCATTCTAGGAAATGTGAACTTACTTGAACTTTCTTGCTTTTCTCTCGGAAGCAGATGAATTCATCTATTTCATCTTCCTGGTCTTACTCAGCTGTCCTTACCTGCCTGTTAAAACAGGGAAATTCCTCATCATCCCCCAAACTTGTGACCTCCTTTGTCTGTTTTGGAATCAAAAAGAAATGGCTAATTCCTTCAGGAAGGGAAAGGAGTCGGTCCTCTGGCTAAACCAGCATGGAAGATGCCCCTTGTGGTCTAGAGAAAAGTTCTGCAGTGTTGTCCTTCTCATAGGGAGAACTGGGTCAGCTGAAGATGCAAATGTGGGTCTATTTATCTAAAAAGGTCTCAGAGATTTATTTTTCAGTAGAGGAGCAGCAGTAAACAAACACTTACTTGGTTCACTGTGAGACCTGTGCAGGTGGGAGCAAGATTATTTTCTGGAAATTTTTGTGTAGCTACTTAAACTATGAATCATAGCTCAACTATTGCTTATTTATAGCAACGTAGTACATTGTATGCCTTGAAATACAGATCAAAGGGCACAAAGTGCTCTGGAAAGATAACAATATTCTCATTGGCAGGAGAGAAGGTTGGACTTGTGCTCCTTCTGGAAAGAGAAGAAGAGATGAATGTGAGGTGGAGGATGTAGGTGTCAGTAGAACTTTCAACCTGCCAGTTTTGTGTCTTATACCTTCTAAAATAACAAAATGGGACAAAGCGTATAAGAACGTTTTTCTCCAGCATTTAGTGTCATCTTGGGAGGCGAGGGTGGATGAAGTGGTTTCTTATTTACATTGCTACAAGTTATTCCTGTTCTTAGATGAGGTGAATAGGTACCTTGTGAGTAGAATATCAGGAAAAGCGTATCCCATTTTTCATTTTCATAAACCTAATGTTAATTTAGCGATACCAGGTATGCCAGAAATTCTGTGAAGGATTATCACAAGGATTTTTGAAGTAATTAACATTGGAAAATTAGGCCGAGCTGCTTTGGAGTGGGAAGAAGGCATGTGCTTGGCTGCTGGCTGTGAGGGTCCCTTGCTGAAGCACCAGTTGCTTCATCAGCTTGAGGAAGAGCATGTTGCTGGGCATGGTACTTGTGTGTCGTACAGAGGAGCCATCTAGTGGCAAATGGCATGTATTTTCCTTCAAACTTGGAAAATTTGCCTCTGAATCTCTGCCTTAATTAAGAATGAAAATATCTTCATGATAAACATTTTTCTTTTGAAGTCTGTAGATGATAATTCACTTGAGCTTTTCTCTCTCAAAGACTCAGCTTTTCATTTTTGTGAAGCAGTGTGTGCCAGTGCAAAATTGTCTTTATTTATTGTATTGATTTTGAAGATTTCTAATTATCTGCGTTTCTTCTTTGCCCTTTTTCACAGGTTAAACTTAACTTTAAGAGTTGAGATTTTTGGCAGGTTCAGCATTTACAGATTTGAGCAGATGAGTGTTGAGTAAAGCATCTCTATTGCTATTACCTTTTACTGAAAGCACTTGAATATTTTTTCAAAGGAGCTGAGTACCTAATTAAGTCTAGAGGGCAGAAGATAAAAGCATATACCAGGTTTGATGTATTCTAACAGTGAAAGAAATATTTTCATGTGGTTTATGTTCTTGAATAGAATTTTAGTGCAACTTTAAGTACATATTTTGATCATGCTCCTGGCTTGCATTAATCTTGATTTTGGTAAGCAGTAAGATTTCGAAGCATTTAGAATAAAAGGTAATACAAATTTGTCCAGAAGAGCTAAACCAAGAATGATACAGGAGGGAGATGATGCCCAAGAAACAAGTGAAGAAGTGGTGGATCAGATTGTCACACAAAGGGGTTAGGATGCTGTGGACAGGAGACACCTCATGGTCAACAGTTGGGATAGAATGGGACCACCTCAAGCATATGCACAGAAGGGGAATGCCTACAGGACGGCGTGATGGAGGGAGCTCTTGTGCCTTTCTGGAGGGCCTCTCTGAAGCCCTTGTGTACTTGTGCATGCAGTATGGGGAACAAGCAGGAGGAACTGGAAGTCTGCATGCAGTTTCAGTGTTAGGTCTCATTGGGGTCACAGAGACGTGGTGGGATAGCTCACAGGAGCGAGCTAGAGTGCTGCAGTGGATGGGTACAGGCACTTTGGGAAGGACAGGCTGGGAGAGCATGGGGGTTGCCTTTGTTGCGAAGTTGAAGAGAGCAGCAAGGACGTGTGGAGCTCCTGGCTTGGGATGCATGGGCCGGCCTAGAGTTAAAGGTCAGGATGTGCAGGCAGACCCATGTTTTGTTGTGTGTCTGCTACAGGCCGCCTCATCAGGGAAGAAATGGATGAGTCCCTTATGGGGGACTTGAGCATCCTGTTATCTGCTGGAAGGGCATCACAGCAGATTTATCCAAAATATTTTGTAGTATTTGAAAGATTTGTATTCTTTCCTTCTTTTACTGCTCCAGGGTGTGACCTTAAGCTAAGCTTTTCTGACAGATGCTCTTTATCAGAAGGTGCAGAACTTTCTCAGTGGGTTACTTGGTCACAGACTGGAAACTTGTATCAGCATCTCCTGTTTTCTTGAGATTTTCTGATAGGCTGATCAGCCTGTATTAACTTGCAGTATTTCTTTTACATGTTTTGAGGATGGTATATAATCAGTATTCTTCCTATTTTCTGGAGTTGCGCTATTTAAAAAAGTTATTTAAGAGGTATCTCACAGGCAGAAGGCTCCCAAGAAGGACATTGTAGGAATATTTGGAGACAAGCTGAAAAATACCTATACCTATTAGAAATAGTAATATTTTATATTAAAAACTTGCACTGTCAACAAATGGTAAGTGCTGGAGAAAACCATCTCAATTGCCATGCTGTCTCCATGCCAGTTCATTGCGCACTTAATATGGTTGCTATGTTGTCCTCAAAGGCTCCTTGAAGCTGTAGTTGGTAAAATACAAGTGCAGTACATAGTAAATGGGTTAGTCATTTCTTCTATCTTGTCCTAAACCATGTTTTTCTTCAAAAATGTCTGGCTTGTGTATCATTTAAAACTAACAGTGATAAGCATATAGAAATAGTCGGAAAGGAATTTAATCTTTTTTATGTGAGAACTAAGGTATTTTATGTTTCATACAGTGCCTGGAAATCCAGTGTCATATTTTTTAACATGATGTTCTCACTTTCCTACTTTATCTCCTATTTCTATGTAAAAGTATCTATAGCAACTAGCTAGCTTATCTTCCCGTAAAAATGAAAGGCAAGTTAGGTGTGTTGCTCAGCGTCCTTTTCTGTAGAGACTGAGTGTGCGCTTTCTAATGAGACTTGAGACATCTGTTTTCACTGAGATTTCTAGATTGTTAAATTGTGATCACTAGGCTGGTTTTTTATGTGCCTAACTATAGATTAAATTAAGTTTCTACCCTTCAGTTGTCTAAGCTAAATAGATCCAATTTATTCCCTGAGCTCCTTCAGCTCTCGGCAGGTTTGGTTTGACATTGTAGGGCCTTTGGGGGAAGGGTGGAAAAAAAAGCAGGAGAAGCTTTTTATTCCTTACTGCTGCTTACTAAATGCCTCAGGTTTTTGATGTTTTATTTCTTTATTCTGTTGATTTCTGTAATGTGGTTTGTGTTCTCCCAGGATTTAATTTTCTAACATCATTGTCTATCAGCTTAGTCTGTTATGAAATAAACTAATTGTGTCTGTGATGATGGGAACAAGGTAGATAAGGAACAAGAGAATGAACATTAAAGCAAGTATTTAGAAAGGTCATAGATTGCTGGGATGATATGGTCTAAGTTACATGACAGCAGAATAGGAGTAAGAGACAAGAGGTATATAACACTAATGCTTTAGCATAGCACTGCAGTAAATTGTCCTTTTTATGGATTTTTAATCCAACTTTATTTTTAACACTAAATGTTGAGTATGCCAAAAGAGGAGTCATTTAGTTTTCCACTGAAACCACAGCCTGATGATTCCTTCTTCCCATAAAGTACATCCAGAATGACCAACAGAGTGGCTTTCCAACTTGACACATGTAGGATGTTTCTCAGTGATTACTGTTGAGCTCAAATCATCTTTGACTTTTAATATAAACGCAAAGAGCTGTGTCAGTGTAATTCCCATGGATTTAGCGGAGAGTCTGTGGGTCCATTCCAACAGATATAAATTGAATGGCTCTATGCTTATCTAAGCATTAAAGTAAAATCTCTAGGTTAAATCTTAAACTTGATAAAGGGTTCATTTTATATTTGAGAGAATTGGGAAAAAAAGTCTTAAAATTGGCAAATAATGCATTTGGAAAACAGTTTTTGAGAGTTTGTACTGAAGTTCAAACTGCGTTACGTGTTTTCCATAACAATGCCAGATTATTTTCTCTCCTCCTCCCCTCCCCCATGAAGACAGAGTGGAGGTTGCATTAGTCAAATGGTTTAAGAGAAGAGTAAGCAGAAGAAGAAATACCGTCTTTGAATTGCCTAATCAAAATGCCAGAGGTGCTTTGAGTAATAGCAGAATGTATTTTCCCTGTATCACAGAGTTAAATGCCAGGTGTTTCTCTGCTAAATGAGTCAACAGCGGTATTTTATGTGTTATCATCCTCTTTTAGAGGTTCATCCTTGGCAATGTGTTTTGCTTAGTGTTTTTAAGTTGGGTTAATTTGTGCTTTACAGTGGGTGAAATAAACTCTGTTGGGACTGGGCTGGGACCTTTGGGCTCCTTTTCTGCAATGGATTGCTAGTGGAGAAATGCTGAGTATGTATGAAACTCAGTTCGCAGACTATAAAATCCAGAATTGTCTTTAGTTGGACTCTCAGTTAAATGTAATCCTGACAGTTTTGTGATTTATAGGTAATTAAATGAAATTTCTGTTAATAAATTTAAGTTCTGCTGGACTTTCAGCAATTTCGTTTTGAGTAGCTTGGGAAATGATTAGCAGGTTTTTGATTCAGTAATCATTTAGAAGCATTTGTCCCCACGGTAGCAGTACATACTTCTCCTCCCTTTGCCTGAAAGGCGTCCCAAGGATCAGTGCCACTTGGCATTGTTGAACCAAGGAGTGCAAATGCCTTGGAGATCCAAAAGCATACTTGTAGGTCTTCATGTTCAAGAGGAATGTTCCTCCCATTTGAGTCAGAGAAAGGGGTACATAACAGTCTGTCTTAATTTAATAATTGGAGGCATTTCAAGGGCTGGTGATCCTTTAGTATAGAAATGAAAGTCACCCTTGCAGTCTGCTGAGCGTAGGGCCAGGAGTAAAAATACTCTGCATAACATTAACAAAGCTCTGTAGCATTTATTCAGTTCCTGTGTTACGAGAATTTTTAAGCACAGTTCAGCTACCCTGAGCAAAAGATTATTTTTTTTTTCCTCTAGCAACAGGAGAAATTGCATGTTTTTAAGCAGCAGATTCTGAGGAGACATTTTGTAAGAAACTATGTATTATACTGTGTCCCAAAACACTTGCAGGTTTGTGTTCTGCAGGTCAAAAAGAAAGGAAGACCTAGGTCAGCAATAGCGCTTCGGTGTGGGGTTTTTTGTTTTGTTTTTTCCCTCTTCAAAATGTAAAAGTTCTTTTTCAGAGAGGTGTCCATTGTGTTGTCTTTATGACTCAGATGTTTCTGTTTTATATTGGAAGGTTAATGACTACAGAGAGGTGATCTGCTTGTTGCTATCTTGTAGCGTGTTGGTAGATTTGATAATATAACTTCTGCCATGTCATTTTGTTTTCCAGATGAATCACAGAGCAGTATAGTAACACCGTCTGGTCTGCAAAGAGCAGCTTCAAAACTAGCTCAAGGTTACTGCATTTGATAGAATACTAGTTATGTTCCTTGTAGGAGCTGTATTCCAAACTGATGTTCTAGAAGATTAAGGTAGAATTGGCACCGGGGTAAAGTTTATTTCTATGTCAAGTTTAGGAGAGTTAGGAGAAGTTTTGTTGTGTATGGCCCTCCTCAGCTGAAGTGAATTATAAATGTTAACAGCTCTTAATTCTACTGGTCTTTTTAAAAGTAGTAGATTGTTTTTTTTAAATATTGCCTTTATCAAGGAAAAAGAGCATATTAGAATTTCATTATTTTGCAAATCAAATGGCTGTGCTAGTGTATCATACTCCCCTATGCTGCTTCTGGCATCTCAAACATCTGTCAGGAAAGCTTGTAACTTTACAATGGGAAACTTACTTTCCTCTGTCAGGCTGTGAAGGTGGAAAATGACTTGTATTCTCAGCTAGTACATCCAGGTAGTATAATGTTTAGATCATAAGTGATGATAAGTATATGTATTATGAAGAAAGTCTTTAATTTTATTTGACATTAATTTGAACAACAGTTGAAACAGGTTAATACTGTCTTAATTCTGTAGATTCTCCTTTGATCTCACTGGTTATTGAAGGTAGCAATTAGCATTTATTTTTTGCTTGGAAGTTGCTGACTAACTAGAAGATTTGCATAGTGTTATGAAGAACATAGAAGTTTGCTAGGAAAAATCTTGTTGCAGTAAACTGCTTTTCTGTATTTCTTGCATTTGATTACAGGTGTTTGTGCTTCTTCAAACTGCTTTGGTGGTTTAGACTAAGGACTTCATTATAAAGACTCTCCTGATTCCTTACTATCCTTGTTTAAGCCAAGGAATTTTTGCCTTGAGCCTTCTATATACTTCGTGATTCGTTTCTGTTTCCTTACTTCTGGTGATACTGAATCTCTGAAGTAAAAGGTCAGACACCAGTTTGCCTTCTCTAAAGTTACATTTTCATTTGAATAGCATCACATAAGGGAGTGGTTGTACCACAGGGAATATTTAAGTCACTCCATTAGTAAAACTACATTACTGCCTGGACAATAACTTGAGTTTTAATTTATCCTGGCTGGCAACCATTTACTCATGGTGGAGATTTTTTGTGTGCTCATAAGACTGATAAAGGAAAGGACAACTTTATGGACTGTATTTCAGTTTCTGGTTAGCTAGCTTAGCAACTTTATATGCTTCTGTTTCTTTTATTGTCCTTACGTAAGATTGCACCTCTGTTTATAGCTGCATTTGTGGAGAAATGAAGTAAGCATGAAATTGTATTTCATAGGAGTTGTGCTTTTCATTTGCACTTCTTCCTTGCACGTGTGTTCCTGGCAGTTCACGCTTCTACCTGCTCTTTGTGTGTGCGTGATACCTTGTTTTTAATTTGCAGTCGAAGATGTAGGAGAAGTTGTCTTATTTGCTGGTAGCCTGCAACTTAATGCTTAGTTATAAAGTTGTTTACAAAAGCATGGAGAAGGAGGGAGGAGGCATAGTAGTATGCACTAGTAAGCACTGGAAAAGCATTGGCAAACAGAATAAAATATTTCAGTTGGAAAGGACCTACAATGATCATCTAGTCCAACTGCCTGACCAATTCAGGGCTGACCAAAAGTTAAAGCATGGTATTAAGGGCATTGTGCCAATGCCTCTTAAGCACTGACAGGCTTGGGTCATCGACCATCTCTCTAGAAAGCCTGTTCCAGTCTTTGACCACTGTCTAGGTGAACAAATGCTTCCTAATCATACAATCATCATGTGCTGCATCTTATGCATCATTTTGCTCAGATTGCCTGAAGCGTGGCTAGACTGGAAGCCTTCATGGGTCTGCTCTGAGTCAGGCTTTACATGGCCTTGTGCTCCCTTCCCTTTGTAGAGTCATAGAATCATTTAGGTTAGAAAAGACCTTTTAAGATCATTGAGTCCAACCGTTAGCCTAGCATTGCCACGTCCACCACTAAACTATGTTCCTAAGTGCCACATCTACACATCTTTTAAATACCTCCAGGGATGGTGACTCCACCACTTCCCTGGGCAGCCTGTCCCAATGCTTGATAACCCTTTCAGTGAAGAAATGTTTCCTGATATCCAATCTGGACCTTCCCTGGCACAACTTGAGGCCGTTTCCTCTCATCTTACCAATTTTTTGCTTGGGAAAAGAGACTGGCCTCCACCTCGCTATTGTCGTGGTTTAGCCCCAGTCGGCAACAAAGAACCACGCAGTGGATGCTCACATACCCCTCCTCGGCTGGGACAGGAGGAGAATTGGAAGAAAAAGGCAAAACTTGTAGGTTGAGATAAAGGCAATTTAACAGAACAGCAGAGAAAAGAGGAAAACAACTACTTTAACACACACATACTCATAACTGGTGCAGCTTTGAACCATTCCCACATGTTCTATCACTGGATCCCAGGGAGAAGAGCTCAGCACTCAGCTGGTATGCTCCAAAAAAATTATACTAGATATTTGGTATTAGAGAGGAAAATATTGATATTGGAGAGGAAAATTATGAATCCAATCTGACACTGTGTAGTGCAGAGCTGAAGAACTTAGTGTGAAAGTTCCACTCTGATCATCTGCTGTACGTGGACTTTGGAAGGAGGGAAGTTTAGGCTCATGTTTTGGACAGCGTCTTGCTTTTGCCTGATGACTGGGTGCAGACAGAACCTAATGGAGATTTAGGCACAATTAAATTGAAATGTAGCAATTGTTAAATTTTGAGACATGAATAAGTTATTACACAGTTTTATTTGGAATTTATTTCTGTAATGTTTGAGTGCACATCTATAAGACTTGTTCTCTCCCAGTTGATCTGAAGAAAGTACCTTCATCTCCTACCATCAGAAAATACTGTTTAGCTTTGCTTGAGTTTCATACTCAAAATATAAACATATACTTGTTCATTTATATGTTACTAATGGAAAAGAAGTTTTGGGTTGTATCCAATTATGTAAAAGCGCAAGGAGAAACTAAGAGCATGTATTCATCTACCAAAGCTTGGTAGTCATAAGTTTTCTTCTCATCTTGACCTGTATTTGGGTGTTACTGAGCTGTAAAATGAACATGAAAATGTAAACAACATTTTAAACTTTTTATCTTAATTTTTTGCCCCTAAATTGATCTTTATCTTTAGTGTGGTGGTTTGCTTTTTTAGGAAGAGGAATGTTCAATATAGCCTCCTTCCGCATGTAGGACAAAGAAGCATGTTTAATGCATAACCAGCTTTGTGAATTGGTCCGTAAAACAGCTGTGAAAACTTGAAGTGAGTGCCCGTAGTGTTGAAGAATGTCTTGGTGTAGCTGACAGGTCAATCAGAAATCAGATGTTCAGGGAAGCCTTCAGTCTCTGGTCTCCATAAATTTGGTACAGTTTTCCCCTCTAACTCAGAAGTGGGAAGTGTATTAAAGATATTCCATGTTGGATGTTGAATACGAGTAACCTTATCTCCTTGACCTCTTGCTTTGTGTGTTCACATACACAAGGCAAGGTATGGACCAGGCATAAATAAAGTAGCATTTGAGCGTTAAGCAAACTAGCAGTAGGCCACTAACTACTTCTTGACGAGCTTTTGTAAGGGAAGCTGAGGTAGGCCCTTGGTCTTGGGTTATAAGTATCAGATACTAAGTGTTATAAATGAAATGTGCCATGGGAGCTCCATTATTCTTATTTCTCTTGTCACTTTTGGGATTGTAAATATCTTCAGTAAAAGATAAAGTGACAACACTGGGAAGGACGTTTGGTGGTCTATAAAAGGTCCTACTTTAGCTTCGCTCTTGTAAGTGGTTGAAGCAACCTTTTGGTGAATTCTTGGAGCTTGTTTAAACTTGCTGAAATGTTACTTCCTCTTAAAGGACAAGGCTCCATGTGTTCAGTGTCTGTTTTAATCAGCAGATTAAAAATGACAGATAATAGCTTTGGCTCACAAAGAGCATTTTGTGTATCTCGTAGCTGTGTCCTGCTAATCAAATTTTAAAGTATTTGGGGACTGAGCTGCCAGCTGGGGTTTCTTGATTTATAATTCAGTTGCTTTGTATGTAGTAGTTACTCGATTCTATCAAATCAACTTTTTGATTATTTTCTACCAATCTGGATTTACTGTGAGAAGGCCATTTAGAGCCTTATGAGTAAGCCATTTTGTACAACTGTTTTGTGGTAAAATGGCAGGACACCGAGGGTCTGCACAACGGAGGCATTAGGCTAAAGCTTGCATTTGAAAGATGTGAATTAGAGGGAAGTGTGGTTTTGTGCAGTTTATTAAAATTCTTCAGATAGTGAGCTTTTCCCATGTAGAAATTGAACCAAAGAAGGGGCAAGTGGGGCATCTTATTTATAGTCAATAAACAATGCTGGGGCTCAGTAAACACGGCCAGGTGGGATATTTAAAGCTGTGGCAAAAGTACTTCCACAAGCAGTGCCGTTTGTGCCGAAGTCAAAGATTAGTCGCTGAAGAAGTGTTTAGAACCTCATACTCTACTTTCAAGGAGCGTTTCTCTTACCGGCAGCGCTGGTTTTAAGCAATCCCTTTATTCCTTCCTGCTGTTCCTGCCAGTTATACCACCCTCTCCACTATGCCAGGCTTTCCTGATAAACTGGAACCCAGACCCATTTTTTTTTCAATCCGGGTGGGTTCCCCGGGCTGGCTCGCTGCGTATGCTCCAAAGGGTGCTGCTTCCCCAGCCGGGACTGTGGTACGAGGGCAGTAACTGGTGACAGGAGTTGGGGGGGACCAAGGCCTTTAAACCCAGCACTGGCTTCATAAAAAAACCTTCTCCGGCTGTAACCTTTGAGGTTCTGCCGTGGGTTCTGGCAGTGCTCATGTGTTGTACCACGTAGGTAGGACAAGGGATGTCTGGAGAGACCAATAGCGCCGTAGAACAAATTAAGTTCAGTGCAGTCTTCTGGAAGACTGGAAATAAAGTTTCAGGTTTTATTTTGGGGTGGGGTTTTGTGGTTGTGGTTTTTTTGGTTTGGGATTGGTTTTTTTTTAGCTCACTGGCATACGGGTTGCACTAGGGAAGCTGTGGGTACTTCGGCTACATACGATGAATGTAGCTCAGGACAATGTCACTGTGTATTAGCCAGCAGTATAACTGCAGAGGGGTTTTTTTAATGTGGTTTTGTTTGTGTGGCTTTTTTTTTTTGCTTGTTTCTGTTTTTGTTTTATTTTGGTTTTTACTGCACTGTCGCCTTCGGCCAACCCCCCAGCCTTTCCCCTTCCCCTTGCTGTTTGGAAGCAGTGGCTACTTCAGCTAAGAATTACTTAGCTTTGGTGGCAGGTGTGTAAAAGCACATAGAAATTAGGTGTATACTGAGAAAGTAAGCACAAGTGTTATGGTTTCTAACTACTGTAGATTAACTTCTACGTTTATGTTATGTATATATGGATCCATGCAGCATGTACAGACATAATTTACTTTGAATTACACATTGTTTTTTGAACTTCGATAAATCTTCAAGAAAACTTTAGGCTTCATCTTGGAGCATCTGAAAAACACTGTTAGAAAATCAGTGTTACAGTTCCATGAGGATTATGAGTCAACGTTATGTTTTTTCTTCTCAGCAAAGATTTAAAAATTTTATTTTTCAGTTTGCGCTACTAGTTCTTAGTCAGTTTGTCTGCCTTTATGTCCTTCTGCCAGGGATCAATCTAGAAGAGGAAGGGGTAATTCTTACTGGATGGTGTAGGCACCAGCATGAGGATAAAGTAGCAATGAGCTGATGAAATGAACCTGAAAAATACCACTTACGGGGACATATTCACAAGTTTAAGTTTGAGATACATCTCTCTCACCACCTCTCTCCCCTTTCTTTTTTCCTCCAGCACCAATAAGATCTTTAGTGTTGCCAAATGAAATGCTGTCCCTAGGACTCCCAGTCTCTCTTCCTTCCCTCACCCCAAATTGAACTTGAATATTTAATGCAATGATGAACATGGCAATATTACATTTCAAAATAATTCTTAAAGTAAAAAAAAAACAAAAACCCAACATTGTAATGCAATATAGTTAAATGCTTTAAGAAATACTGTTTCTTCCTCAGGAAAACAAAGAAATAGACTGGAGCCAATGGATACCATATTTGTTAAACAAGTTAAAGAAGGTGGACCTGCTTCTGAAGCTGGATTGTGCACAGGTACTGTTCTTCTATAACACCAATAACATGTTTGTGTACATGATGTAAAATATAGGTGATTTGAGCTTCTGCATATAGTTCTATCCTCCATTTAAACCTTGTTCTTTCCTTCTGAAGTTTGAAACTTCTCTTTTAAATCGTCCTCCAGTGTTTTTCATCTCAAAAGCACTGTTGTGTTCTCTCAGGGGGTGCTATATAAAACACATTAAGGCATTAAAGTCTTGGTCTTTTTGTATTATTATCTTTAAAAAAGTAAGAACAAATTTATGATACAATATGTGAGGAGAAAGAGAAAAGGGAGGAAAATGACACCTGTAAGCTGCTGTTTCTTGTGCTTTGTGGCAAATTGATAACCTCAAAACATTCGGGTTTTTATCCTTTAAATTATTCCACCTCCTTTAAACTAAACAGGAATAATCCAAGATTATCTCTTCTTATCAGATTTTGTTCAGTTGTTTTATTTAATCAAACTGGAAAGCAGAAAGTATGGGGTTTTTTTGTAAAGTCCCAGGTACTTTGTCACACCTTTACTTAAGTGTCGAAGAAAAAAAAAACAGGTTATGTTTGAATGGGAGGTCTTACAAGAGTTAAAACAATAAGTTACATAGATGGATACCATTAGAAACAAGGTTTCTCTTCTTAAAAATATGGCAACACATGTTCTATGAGGGGATTATGGGTTTGTTGATAATGGGATGTTTATATTATTTTTTTAAAACAGTTATGTACATGTGTTTGACTGGAATAGAATAATTTTTGTATGTTTCTTCCTAAAGAAGTTCGAAGATTCTTAGATGATCACAATTTAAAAGCTGTGCAAGGTCCTACTTGTAGAGCATAAGGCGTTTTTCTTTTTTAACTCCTCCTTAAGCAGTTATTCAGGGAAGGGCTACTTTGGCATTATTCTAATGCTATTATATAAAGAAATGTTTTGGCTTGATAAAGTGCAGCATATGTCAGAGTTCTACAGAGGAGCCATGTTAATTTCAACTGTGTTTGCCAAATGGAAAAAGGTGAAATCTGTAGAGAATATTTTATTTTTAGGCATAGAAGAGATTTTTAGGAGCCCAAAATAAAAAATAGAAAATAAATGAGAAAACACCTTTTTTAAATTACCAGAATATTCTTCTTAAACACACTGCTAATAGCAGTTATATGTAATTAGGTCATGCCACTATCTCTTGTTTAAAACTTTAGGGTGAAATATATTACTATATCTCTGTCTTGAAATTGCATTATAAAACACTCAGGGAATGATCGGCAAGGCAGATTGCTTAACTCTCCTACAGACACTGTATACATTTCTTAATTTGTAAAATCAACTTATTTTGATTTTTTTTTTTTTTTTTTAATTCAACCTGGCTTTGTTTCATGGCTACACTAATGGAAAGAAAATACTTGAAAATCTAATATGAGTTTAGATATTAAGTTTATCAATTCATGTTTCAGTGCTTCAGGATCCCTTGTAATAGTGACAGCCTCAACCCACCCAGGCTTTGTTACCCAGAATCAATGATCTCTGTTTCAGGAGCCTACCAGGTTGCTACTCATCAGAAAGCTCTTGTAAATTTGAGAAATAGGTTACAGTATCTTAAATGTAAGACAGTTCATTCTGAGTATTTTTGAATACTCCTTTAAAATTACCTTTGTTAGAGTTAGAAAGGTTATACTTGCAGTATTTAACCTTCAAGGTGTTTCATTAAAAAGAACATATTTGTAAATTCCAAACATAAGTATTTTAGAAATATTGAAATATAGACAGCCAAAACAGATCCACATTTCCCATGTCTTGATCTTCATGCTGTCATTTATGTATATGCAAGAAAATAAAGAATTAAAATGCATGTGGAAAGGCAGATAGTTTAAGTGTGCTCAGGTTGATTCTTAGTTTGATCAAAGGTATTTAATAGGCCACCGGATTGGTAGAGAGCTATTAGAAAAAGCCTTCATGCTTCTGTACCCTCTTTTGCACTACAGGCACTGGCCATTCCCTTTATATGTTCTGAAGTGGAGCAAAGATGTTTTTTGCAGAGTTCTTAAACCCACTTCTTTCATGTACCGAGTTCCACAGTGTGGAACGGTTGGACAAGATGATCTTTAAGGTCCCTTCCAACCTAGAAGATTCTGTGATTCTGTGATTCTGTGTCCTACCTGAGTTTTTTGGCAGGTTCGTTGGATGCAAACTTCAAGTAGACTTGTTTCACTGCTGTGTGTAACCTAGTCTCTTTCTTTGAAAAATAAAAACTGCACAAGAATTGATGACATGACCTTCTTTAAAGATAGGCCTAATTACGGTTTTTAGTGGGAATACTGAGTAAAGATCTACATCTGTGGGAAAGTTCTAGAAAAAAGCCAGTTTTAAGTTCCGGAGAAGGATCTGGTGTGTTCTGGGGAAGCCTTGCTATACAACGGAGCAGGACAGTGTTCAGAACTTGCAAATAAGGAACTTTTTCGGCACAAAGTATAGCATTTCTTTTTCCTGCAGCTTCTTGAAAGGATTTATTTTGGTGAGTTACTGGGCATTTCAAAATTAACTTTGTTTTCATGGAAGTCCGGTTTCTCAGCCTAATTGCATAAGGTGACTGTGTGTATGCAACAGTGGGATGCAGTTTGCCATCCATCGCAGATGCTTATCAGTCACGTGTGGATTGCTAGCAGCCAGCAAATGTTGCCACCAACCTTTCTCTCATTGCTTACTAAGCAAAAGACAAAACTCTGAGAGTTTTTTCAGGTGAGGAAGAAGGTGATAACCAGTTCATAAAAGGGCATATATAAACTTTTACAGAGTTGAAAATATTGCACCAGTATATTTGCGTGACGTTAACGTTGTGCATGCAGACCAAATTAAAAATGGTCGTCGGATCCATGGGGTTTGGTAAGCCTGGAAATCCCTGGGGTCTGCATAGGGAACCTCCACAGAGCGTGAGCATTTAGAGCGTTACTGCCGCCGAGTCAGGCTGAGTACTCGGAGTGAACAGCTTTTTCCTTGCTTTGACTTGATCATGCCAGAAACACAAAATGGGCTTTCAGTTTCTAAGGGAGCGTTGAGAAAGCCATTCTCTTTGGCTTGCTTTGCACGGCCCCTTTCTTTCAGTTTTTCTTTCTCCAGCAGCTTTCCAAAGATCCCTATCTGTAATCCTTTAGACCATTTTCTCCTCATTAGTGAATTCAAGATATTTTTCTGCTCTTCTGATCAGAGATGACATAAATACCATCTTTCTTGAAGGAACTGGATGGTGTTTTCATTGAAAGCTGAAAATAGCTCTGTGTGATACATTTGCCACTTTATTTATGAGAGTATATGAAGCTCTTGATGAGGAAGAGGAATGAGGAAGGTGCAACAAACTATTTGGAGAAATCTGATAAAAGTGATACTAGATCTAAAGATTGATCTATACAGATAAGAAATAACCCATGACACAGTCCAAGATGCATTGAAGAGACAGTAATGTATTGGAAATAACCCAGATCATTCTGAGGAAGGAGGAAGCTGGAGTATTTCAAAATACTCATTCATTATTTCTCAGAAGGAAGAAGTACAAAATTGCAGCGTATGTTGATATTAAAGGAGATGTGTACAGCTACACCTGGCAGTGTTCTGAGTCAAAGTTTGGTTTTGTTTTTGAGGTTAAGTGTGGAAATAAAATGTCTACTTAAAATTCGCTTAAGAACTGGGCGGAGTTGTAAGTACATGTTACCATACATCAAAGGCTTTATTGTGAAGATGGGATATTTAAGTTAGATGGTACAGCTTACACCTGCTTGTGGTTTTCTTGCTGTGAGTTTCTAGGTGATTCATTTGGAAGTTTATAATAAGATACCACATCTGAAAATGTTGTGAGGAAAGAGTAGAAACTTGGCATCCTGTATATGGTTACATGTAGTTGTCTTGTGCGTCTTTTTTTTTCTTCTTTTTTTATTTTTAAACAAAACTAACCTTGAATTTAACATCTTGGTGGTCTTGATTATTGTGAGTGAGGTACAGAAGAACAAAATAAAAATGATCAAAAATGTCTAGACAAATTAATTTAAGGTATAACTTTTCCCATTACAGGTGACAGAATTATAAAAGTCAATGGAGAAAGTGTTATTGGGAAGACATATTCCCAAGTCATTGCTTTAATACAGAACAGGTAAGATACTAGTATTTAATTATGTGCCACATTTATGTTTTTATACTAAGCAGGAAATGACCCCTTCAGAAGAAGTCACCTTATTTTTAAGTTTTCCTTAATACACACTCAGTTTTACTATTTTTGTTTTTTGTATTTACTGAATGCTGGGAAAGGTTTGAGAATGGGTGTAATGAACTGTGCCACAGTCCTTTTATGTCACTACTTGTCCCTTGTTAGCAAATCACACTGAGTACTATAGTATAGTATAGTTGTCTGAACTTAAAATAGACAGATTAGATCTACATACACCGCACATATATGTATCAATTTAAAAAGAAAATCAGAAAAAATCTACCTGTTTGATATATTAACTAGAAATCAGCATATCTGGTAAAGGAAAAATTTTATGCTAGTGCACACCTGCCAAACATCTGCAGTACATCTTGGCTTTCCTCTGATTTGTGGCAAGTTGTGAACCTTGATCAGGGTTGAGGAAATGGTAATATTTACCGCTCCTGCAACTCACAAGGGCTTGTTAAATCATGTCCATACGTGAATGTAGATACTGGTTTTCATGTCTCATATCTGCCTCCATTTTTACAGTTTTATTGGTGTCAATTTCTGTTCTATAGCAACAAGTTTCCAATATAATAATGAGATACGTGGAGAAAAGAGGTGTTATGATCAGCATAGAAAAATGTTTTCTAAATACATCTCACGTCACGTTTTTATTTTTAGTGAATCTTCATGCATTAGGACTTAGTTATGCTTACATTTAGGAGTAGGAAAAATAAGATACCCATTTTCCTATTTCTGTGGAGTCCTTACTCAAGTTTTCATTCAAAATACATATATATCCCAGGTTCGTTTTTTTGGAACAACGAAACTCTGTGTTCAAAAGTGTGACAGGCAAGGTAGACTGAAATGCGTTTTGTGTCATTAGTACTTTCTATACAAGAGCTGGAAAGATGGAATCTATCGTCTTTTTTTTATAACCTTTACTGGAGATACTGGAGATATTTTTTCATCTTGTATTTGTACAGAGAGTCATATTGTGGACATTACTTGTACATGCCCAACAGGTACATCAGTCAATGAAATCTCCTATCGTAAGCCATAAAAAGTAGGAACCAATCACACCTTCTAGTGGCCTTCATGGTCAGAGATTCTTAACTCCAGGTCTGCCTGTGAATAAAGTTTTATTTTCAGCCCCGTGACTGTAGGCAGCGAACCGCCCCAGCAGAATGCAACCCCTGCCCACTGTGGATAAATCAGGGACACCTGAACAAGGCCTTATCAGGGATGATCTACTGCAGCCAGGAACAGTATAGCGCACGGCTGCATCTGTCCCTCTGATTTCCATGAGTGCACAGAAGATGAAGGGAAGCTATTGTTAGGAGAGCAGAACAATTTGTTGTCTTGAGCCAGATGTGTACATCACATAAGATCATAACAAAAGGTCATGTATATATCCTTTAGTTTTTTATACAAAAAATATAACCATCAGGAGGTCTTCAGCTGAACCTCTTAAGATAAACAGATAAATATTAATTCTGATCCATAAAGAGAGCTCAGACTCCAGATCATGCAATGCTGCTCATATGACTAAAGAATGAACTCTCTAATTCTTTGCTTGAAAACAGTATTTTTGAGTTCAGAGTAGTTTGTTCTGCACATAAAGTATTTTATCTCTTGTGCTGCCATTTCATGGCCAATAAAATGATGTTACGGTGCATGCTTCTCGCTTTAGCATGCTGTTCTTGCACCAGCATAGCCACCCTGGGACAGACTGGTGGTCTGTTTATGTCAGTATTCTCTCTGATAATGTCCAGTAATGCATTCTTAGGAGAAGACTATGAAAACACTGAAAGTATAGAGTGATATTTGGTCAAATAGTACTAGCCCACTCGCTAGAAATCCCTGCTTTAGGAACTTGCTGAACCAAAGGTTTTATCTGCACCACTTGATTTAATATTTCTCGATAGGTTGGTCTTGCACAAGATCACTTTTAAACGTACTTAAACTCTTCATATTAAAAATACCCAGTGGCACGGTTAGGTTTTGCTCTCTTTTGTGTCTTAGCTTTTTATTTTTGATCTAGCACACCTTTGTTTCTTTAGTAGGCTTTGTGCAAGCAACTTGCTGAAAGGTCTTATGAGAGGCTGTTGTCAGTTGGAATCTCCTTTATCCGTGACGAAAACCAGTTTCATTTATAGTGTCAGTATGTTGTGCGATGGTTTTCTGGACATTTTAATTACTATATTTTTAGTTACTGTTTTTAATTACCCCTTCAAACATATTGCTGACTGTAAATGTTTATTCTTTTGTAATTTTTCTGAACATGTTCAGAACAGTTTTTAAGGATGCAACACATCTTATCCTCTCTTACCTCTAAAGAAAAGGTTCCCCCCTACACTCACTGTTCAGCTGTTCTGCAATGAAACTCAGTTTGGACTCAGATTTTTGAAATAGATTACTCCTGCAGCTCTATTTCCATAGCTGCTCATTAATTTTCTAGAAAGTTGTTCAATTGTAGCTGTTTGTCCTCATTATATAATGCTCCAAACATCATAACTTACCTGCCTTAAATGAAATGATCCCCATAAATTCCAGTGGGACTGATGGATGGGATATAACTCAGTCACGTTTTGTTTTGGTCTCAGAAAAGTTTCAAGCTGTGTCTAGAATGTTACCCATTTTTGGTCTTGTTGGAGATCGCAAAGCTAAACTTTTACTGATTATTTCCTCTAGAAGGTGAAGTGTACACCTCAAAAGAGTTGCTTGAAATAACTATGTCCTGTAAGATTAGTTGTGAGTTCACTTTTAAGTCAAGATTTCATACTCTTTACCAATAGTTGTTAATTTGGTCCATTAAGAATTTATTCTCATCTGTTTACACAATCAGCCTGGAGATGTGTTAATTACTAATGTAAACTTGGTAAATTATTTGTGGTCCTAAATAAAACAAGAAACAGATTCTGATTCCCAACTTTTCTTTTTTGAACTGTGGGGAATTTGAATGATTAAGTCTATCCCTGTTGTTCCTCTTCACAAGTTCTTCTTGAAAGTGTTGGGATTACTCAGAAATGTACGGAGTTTAGCTGCCTGAATTTGTTCTGTTAACACAAAGTAATGCATCAAAAGGTAGTCTTTGTGATGGCAGTGCATCATAGTGCTTTAATTTGAGTCTGAGTCAATACATTTAAGTTTGTACATCTCAAAATTTGTACTTAAAGTAATTTCCATGATATCTCTGGGAAGTCACGATACTGCGTGCAGTACTTTAGTGTGAACTGCCACTTTCTGTGAGGTGGTTTTTACTCACGCTTTTCAGTTCATAATTTGCATGTACATTATATAGTACAGTACACCAATAGTATTCCTTAATACCTTTTGTTTCCATTGCGAGAATTGAAAAACATTCTGAGAGCACTTCACAAAATCCAAAGTAGGAAGATCCAGATTGTGTCCAGAAGGTTCGGCAGGCAAACTGGAATAGAATAGTTAAGTAGTTATTTGAATTATGTATAAAATAATACTCCTGAATGGAATCCTTTCCTCTTTCAGATGGCTATTTAAAAAGTTATTAAACTGTGTAAAGGGATTTAATCACTTTCTTTTTTTCTTGTTTTTTTTTTTTTTAAAGGCACAAAATAATAACCTAGACACTTATATAAGGGAATAATTTGTTCTGTGTCATAAGTAGGAATCTTTCTTTTAATATAAAAGTACTTGAAGAGAAACAATGCTATTTATCATATTTTTGACTTCCAAAGTCTTCATCCTGCAAATAAACATTGATTATTATCAAACCATACATTGCCTAATACAGTTTACGCATACATGCTACCTGCATATAGAAATGGAATCGGAACACTTCATTGGAAATGCCCTGAAGTATGGTGTCTTTTTTATATACTCTTTTTGTTTTACAATTGCTAAATAGTTTAATATCCCTACAAAGGAGTTCAGGCAAAAGTCAGCTCCTGATGACACTACTTTTAAAGCATAATTTTAAATAGTTTTGCCATTTATGCATTCAGTCAAAATGGGAAATGCTATTGTAAATGCACATAAAGTCAGCACTTTTTTGTTTCTTAAAATTCAATATTCTGTAAAATCTTTAAAAGACTTTTGAAGACTTCTTTTTTCCTAGTTGTGCATAGACTTAAAAACTTAAATCTGTCACTGCTGATCTTTGGTTTAAAAACAAGTAATTTATGCTGCTTGGAGAACGCTTTTTTTTTTCAAAATGAATAATGGTTTAAGAAGATTGTGAAACCAAATACCCTTACTCTGCTATTTTGGAATGCAGCCTTATGTCTGTGGTTGCTAACAAATGGAAAAGGAACCACAAAATAAAAACACTTTTCATATAAGAAAGCATAATAGATCATACGTTACATGTTTGAGAAAATTACTTTCTGCAGAAATAATAAACTGAGGTTCTTCTCAGTGCTTTTATAGGCTATTCTCTGTGCCGTAAAGTTGGTGGGCTGTATTTGTGCTGGTTTTGTCTTTTCTTAGCAAATGCATTGTACTGACCAGTACAGGTAAGGTAATTTCTAGTCTCACACTAAAGTTCAGTCCAGTTATGTTATATGCTTTTTTCTTGTGCTGGTATTGCTCAGTTTGTTTAAATAGTCTTTCTTCTTGTGACATGTAACATGATTTCTAAATAACAGATACAATCTCTTCATTTTCTGTTTTGGGAGCCTAGTTAAAATAGTCTGTACAAACCAAACGTAATTCAGATCTCAGATGAGATAATGAATTCAGCTGCTCTGTAACCAATATTGCAAGCATATACTTCCCTCTTGCTTGTGAAAATACTTTTTTTTTTTTTTTTTTTTTTGGTAGGTACTAACTGGGTTTCACTGTTTTACAATATTTGACTCAGGGTAACCACTACATTGTACATTCAGTGTCCTGATTTTCCCTGTATTTAGATTATATTGATTGAACTATCTGGATTCCTGGATCTTTATGCTGCTGCTGCGTTTGGTTTCAGCGATTCAGACTGGCAAACTCAGCAGTTATAAATAGCAAGCAGGGTTTTCATCCATATTTCAGATGTCATCTGACTGACTGGATATGTTTAAGTTGATTGTGGTAGGAGGTGATTGGAGCGGAAGGGTGTTAGTCAGTACTTGCCTTGCTGTTGCCCCACTTTTCACATGATGGGGTGGTTATGACATTTCCCCAGCAATTTTAAAGAGTTTTAACAGACTTAAGTTTTAAATGGAAGAAAGAGAGAAGTTTTAACTTGTGTTCACAGATTTGTCACCTTGTTTTGTCTGAGAAGCTCCAAACAACTAATGAACCTTAGGACCAGGAGGATTAAAAAAAAAACAACAACAAAGAACCCGCAACAAAGCCTGACAAAGTGTGTTGGCTTAATACGCTGGTTCTGCTGAGAACACAAATGTACTCTTTAGTCAGATTTCTATTCTACTTTTACTTGTTAAGACTCTAATGGCAATCAGTGTTTATTTCTGTTGTGTAAAGTAATTTCACAGAATAGCTGAGTGTGGGAGTTTTTTGAATGGCTTTGGTCCATGGAAGCTAATGGATCATCTTTGTAAGAAGAATTGAAAATCTCTTCCAGAAGTTCATTGTGGTGTTTTTTTTTTTTTCTATTTGTTTCAGTGACAGCATACTGGAACTTAGTGTTATGCCGAAAGACGAGGACATCCTTCAATTGGTATGTTTATGAAGCCTATATTCAGACAGTATATTGATTAAAGAAAAATGTCCTGCTGTTTGCTACAAGATCTTTGAACTGTGTTGCTATTAAATAATTAAAGAGTTAACATTTATCTCTCTGTCATTCCTTAGATATTTTCCTACTTGCTTGCTATCCCTGAAATTTCAGAGGAATCCAAATACAGGGGAGAATATCTTCTTCACATGATACTTCTAGCATCTTATAAAAAAATAGAATAGTGTTTGTATTTTTATTGTATGTTGGATTAGTTTCCTTATGTTAGAATTTATGAATTGGATTGCTTTCTTTAACTAGGTTGTCTAATTTTAAAGAAGTTGGGAATCATTGCTAAATTTGAATTAAAAGACTGGCATATGGTGCTTAAAATTAGCTTTTGTTAATAACTCCCTGATTGTCAGTGGATTTCCAGGAAAGAAGTGAGGTGATGAATGTACTGAAAGTTATTACCTAACTTTTTAATTGTAACTGCTGTAAGTAATTTGTTACACGAGGGGTAGCGGTTTTAAACTGAAAGAGGGTAGATTTAGATTAGATATTGGGAAGAAATTTTCACTCTGAGGGTGGTGAGGCACTGGAACAGGTTGCCCAGAGAAGCTGTGGATGCCCCATCCCTGGAGGGGTTCAAGGCCAGG
>JAOXNO010000013.1:18151519-18193248 GCA_028565335.1 Limnodromus scolopaceus
GCTTCAGCAGGGGAGTTGGACTAGATGATCTCTATGGTCCCTTCCAATTCTAAAAATTCAGTGAAATTCAGTGAAATAGTTCCATTATATTCAGGAACGATACTGATTGTGGTAAGTTTTACAGTACTTGGCAGCCTACTCCATGCGGTAATGACTGATGTCTAGGTTAACTACATAAAGAACACAGTTGCTTGTTTCTATCCTTAGTTTGCTATTTATAAACTTTGAGTTTAGTCTTCAGAAATACCCATGTATGTCTGCGAACCTCTTGATATATTGAATTACCCTAAAACAGGGCTTTACATCCATTCATCAATAGTAACAATGAAGTGGTCCGATCTGCAGGTCATCGCCTTCAGTGGCACTTGCACACTCATTACTGAGAAGGGAATTACTTGTGAAATCCTGCCGTTAGTGGAGTTGGTGTCAGTCACATTAGTTCACTGGAATGATCCTGAAAATATCACTCTGGGGATAGGGAGAGGATATTTAAAACATCTCCATCCATGACAAAAAGTTGAACTCGTGACAACTACAAATGTGTTAGGATTTTTTTCACGTTCCTTCTCAAATTTGAGATTAGTTTACTTAAAATAATCTTTTTTTGATAATTTTGAAATGTTTGTAGGTACGTAACCATTTTAAGACCATGAGGAGGAGGATTATTGTTATGATACTATTTTCAGTGTTTCAAATTTGATGTATCTGTGTACAATTTCTGTAGCATTCTCAACCTTTTTTGACAGAATTTTGGCATCTTGAAGGTTTTGATACCACTGACTTTATATGACTAGGAAGACACATTTAGGTTGACTATGAAGAGTTCCTTTTCTCAAATGGAATTGCTGTTTTTGTAGCCTTTGGATAACAAACTCAGTACTAAGAAGTTGTCCAAATTGTGACACTGTTCCATTGTTCAAAAACTTTTTGTGCTACACAGAAAATACCGAATGTAAAGGTGCTCCCTGGAGAGTGTAAATTGAAATTGCTAAGCCCACCTACAGGTCAGCCTTATTATGACTGTTGTCAATAGACTTTGTAGTGTCTGAGGTGTATGTGTTAGAGTGTCCTTAGTATGGAGGATTTTTGGACCATTTTGTCGAGGTATGTTCTTGTTGGAATTTGCTTGTTTGCTAATCATTCCTTGTGTATGTAAAGAAGAATATA
The DNA here is from genome assembly GCA_028565335.1 of Limnodromus scolopaceus. Lineage (NCBI taxonomy): Eukaryota > Metazoa > Chordata > Aves > Charadriiformes > Scolopacidae > Limnodromus > Limnodromus scolopaceus. The sequence continues at coordinate 18,152,687 of JAOXNO010000013.1, forward strand.
GCTTACAAGTCACTGAATTTTTAAGTATTGGGCACTTGAAAATATCACTCTTAAATATTGCATCCGTAATATGATCTACATTGGAGCTGTTCATTTGGAAGGTTATTTGTAATATAGCTTATTAGGGTTTATTATATGTAAATATATGTAGATATTAATTTGTAAATATGTGTATCTGTTTTGTGTATATAAACACACACATGCTATAGGTGGGTAAGTTATCCTGATGTTTCATCTTTCATTTTCTGGCCCTTCCCTCGCTACCCACTCAAAAGTTCATCTTTCCTAACTTTTATCCTGCCTCCAACAGTTTCATTTTGAATATGTTTTTTAAAAAAATCATTTCTTCATAGCAATTGCCCCAAAAGGTAGCTGGTGGTGTCACCATTAAATTTTAGTAGCATACAAATGTGTATGCCTTAGCATTCCAGGAAGATTCCTGTAGCTTCATTTACAAAAAGACATTATTGGGCGTCCTGTGAATAATGGTAAATGTGGAAAATAAAGGGGGCTATGTACTACTATATGGTTTTGGTATGTTTAGTTCCCTCTTGCATATCTTTTAATTCACATCTTAATCTTTCTTTAAAATTACAGAATATTGAAACTATGTATCAATAACTGAAAGCTGACCACGTTTGAACAGAAATGTTTCTTTTGTCATAGATAATAGGGGAACAAAAAAAATCATAGATGAGAGGGACCGGGAAAAGTGAGTGAAAGTCAATTGAAGCATATCTCCTCCTCCCCCCCGGCCCCCCCGCCCTTTTCTAGTCAGGTGATATGGAAGTTTTCAGTCTATTGGGAGATCTGGGCAGAAAAGAAGAGTTTGCTGCTTTGTCATTTCTGATACTTAGAATTTTCGTGGAATTTGGCAGCTCTCAAGGCCTTGTAGTACCCTGAAATGGCCACTGATGCACCTGTATTTAAAAAATAAGAAAAAAGAAAAATAACTTACATAAGGAAGTGTATTCTAGAGTTCTATATGCCTTGGTAACCTCATGCCTCTGACTACGGGTATGCCACAGTAAACTTTAACAGTATTGTCTTTTTTTCTTTTTTTTTTTATTTTTTTTTCTGAGACCATCCAGTTGCATCAGACCTAGTGGATCAACATTGCATATGTTAGAAAATACCGTTTGCATCAACTCATCTTGATTGAGACTAATATTTACAAGAAAGACTCTTACACAGCTTGTATTTGGAAATTAAGTTTCTTGGGCTTAAGGCATTACATTTTATATACTAAAATTTCACTGCCATTTGGAAGAAAGGGTGTGTGGTTTGGGGTTGGTTTTTTTGGTTTTGGTTTTTTTTTTTGTTTTTTTTTTTCCTCACATAATGTTATCTGACTGTAGTGTTTGCTGAGTGTCTCAGAATAAAATTAAACCACTTGAGCTTTATTACTAACATTCTTGCCAAAGCAAACTATAAATGGAAAATGTTTTCTTTTAAGACAGCTGAAAACCTTTCCTGGTGTGCAGTTCCTGTATTCATGCTCAATGTGAGAATAAGTTAGGGCTGGGGAAGAGAAGAATTTATTAGTGAAGAAACATAATCTGAAGCCAGGCTGGTTGGAGAAGGAAGGAAGAATGCCTCAAGCTCAGTCTTGCAAGGTACTGGGCAGATTAGCTTCTGATTCATCAAAATGCTTATCTCCAGTTTTGCAAGTAGTTCAGTTGAAATCTGTGTTACTCATCCTTTAGTGAAGCGTAGTGAACCATACTCATCCTCAGTGAAGCATATGCCTCTGTGCTTTTATGGATTTGGACAAAGGGGTGTAGGACATGGTTGACTCAAGCTCTTGAAAGTACAGCGTTTCACCATGATTCTTACTAAGAACTCTTGTACGTAGGTTGGCATTATTCTCATATCAAATGGCATAAAATCAAGTGGGAAAAAATTTGAACAAAACCCTTCACCTGAATTTTACACAGTTAATAAAATATCTTGTAGAATGCCTTATTTGCCTAAATTTATTTTGCATATCATATGGCATGAATGTATTACCTTACCAGGTAAACCCTTAATGTGCTAATGGTTATACAAATTCACAGTAAGAAATTAATTCTTTCCCATAGGAGTTTGCAAACTTGGTGCAAACAAAACCAGATTACAAGGTGGGAAAGAAATTGTACCCAATAACTGGAAACATGCTGAGTTCTTACTGTAAGCACAGCAGTTTTCTGCTAGTAATTGCTGCAGAGCTGTTATCCATCACAGCCCTTAATGTCACTCTAAATTGTTGTATTTGTATGGTAAGCTTTCCATAACTGCTGTTGTTTTGAGAAGGTGGGAAAGAGCTCATAAAACATGAAAACTGATTTTTCAATAGTGTTGGAACTTCTGAATAACTGCTGAATACCCAACTCCTGTAGGAATTCAAGTGGCTTGAGTGTTGTCTGAATCAGAAACATCACTGATCTGGATATTTAAAAAAATATTTTCTTTTTTTTTGAAGTTGGAAGGTTTTTTTTTCTTCTTAAGGCTTTTTAAAGACTTAAATTTAAGTCATACCCTAATGGCTTTTTAATGAGTATATCCTCTGTTGCACTCACTTAGAGATTAATGTAGTGTTTCCACATACTATACCATTTGAGGAGCTAAAGGGAGAAGAGAAGAATAATCAAACTGTGTTGTATATATAGTTGCAAAGTATGTTAAGTATCAAAATAGTGTATGAATGCTGGTAAGTATATTGGTGTACTTCACATTTTTTAGTCTCTTAACCGCTTCTAAAAATTGACCCATCACCTTCTGGTTAAACCAAATTAAATATTTCATAGTAAAAAGGCTGATAATGCATCGTTCTGTGTGGCATTATTCAGAAGGGATCGGTGCATTTCTTTACAAGTTGCAGTATTTCTGTGTAGGCCCTTAATCAGAATTATGGAACAAAGATATTTGATATTCCTCCGCGGAAATGTCACGGCCCCTATTTATAAACTTTCTCTTTCTTGGAAGAAAGTTGAGCTTTGTTTCTGTGATTTCTTGAGAAGTGGGTGGGATGAGGTTGAAAGGAGAACTACACTTTCTAGCATCAGTATCCAGTAACTCTGTCTCGCTGAGAACTGGCTGGTGGTCTGGATATACCTGCGATCATGGAAACATACCCTTTACTGGGGGAAACGGGGAGAAAGCCTGGCTGATGTCATTTTGGACCCGGTGAGAATGCTGGTTTTTGAAGATGATATTTAATATCCGTGATAAATTTTGTTAAGAACTAAGAACTGATTTTTATACTTGTTTGTTGTCGTCAGCTACAATCAGATCACACCAGTTTTGGAATTTGGCCTTTCTGCTGTCAAAGTCAATGACAAATTGTTTGTCCTGGGCATGTTTTACAGAAACATAAACGCAGTGTATTTTATATTGGTGTAAGATGTGTGTATCTCAGGTTTTGAACTCTTTTTAATCAGCTATATAAAGTAATAATTGTCTTCTGATTGGGGAGGATGATTGGTTTTGTTTGTCTTGTGTGCCAGTAGTTTCTTGCTCTGTTTTCTTGGGTCTTCAGCATCGTTTCCAATTTTTCTGTTTTTTTTTTTTTTTTTTTTTTTAAATTCTTACAGTCTCTGAATATCTTAAATATAGATTTATTTAAAGATTATAGAAATACTTGTCTTTGTATGTTCCTTCCCTCCGTTAAATGTGCTAGTGGAAACCTGGCTTCATTTTTACTATGAGTGGAGGGAAAAAAAAAAAAAAAGAAAAGCAAAAAAACCCCAACAAATCACATGAGTAGAGTGTTTCTGCAGCATCATTCCTCTAATTTCAGATGTACAGCTTGAAAGCAGCTGCAGTCAGCTGACAGCTTGTGGTCATGTTCGGATATATGTGGGGAAGGGGCGTGCTGTTTTAAATGCATAATAAAGCCGTTGTTTCGTCACCGGGAAGCAGGGATGGTAGCAGCCCAGGGGAAATGAGAGACAGTAACGTTGCTGTAGGGGAAGGGAAGTCTTGTTGCACGGAGCCGGAGCTCTCTGCAGGCAGCTGTAGGGATGCACCAAGGCAAAATGGCACAAACGTCTTTTGCTTTCTGTAAGGGTGGAGGATAAATGCGAGGAGCACATAAAAGCGTGAGATGGACATGCTCACAAGGAGAGTGAAGTTATTTTTTATGCTCTACTGCCCTTTACCTCTGTTGGTACCTTCCAGTGCAGTCGGTGTAGTTGTATTTTTAGCTTGCTGTATCCAACATCAATATGACAACATAATTCTGTCTTTACATCTGTAAGCAGCTTTTACTATGTTTTCCTGTTTTCTGCCAGCTGCAGTTTACAAAGGATGTCACAGCACTGGTAAGAAATGTACAGTAGCCATTTCTCTGATGGTTTTGTAAGGCATGTTTTTCTTAATGATTTGTGAGAAACAAGAATACGAAGCAGCAAGTTTCTTGGAAATGAACTAGATGGTCTGAGCTGAATTTTCTTCATAATGCTAATCTCTTCATTTGTTGTTTGTGCCTGTGTTATTTGGTCGGTTTTCTCTCAGTGTGCTTTAATATTTTTGCACTTCACTAATGCTCGATGTAACGTTGCAGCAGCATTGTAAATGCCTCGCCCTCCTCTCTACTTTGCTCTGTATTAATTTTATGGCTGCACTTGGGCTTTTATAACCTGTCTAGTATTAAGACAGGGCACATTGATGTTCTGAAATTGAGCATGTTATGATTTGGACAGGAAATGCTGTGATGTGATACCACGCCTAAACGTGTAAAAGCCCTGAGAAATCATTTTAATCTTCTGTTGCATTGGCAGGCTCTGCGTTGGCTCTTTATTTCATTATGCTTAAACTGAACGAAGTCATGCTAAAGTTTTTCAATTATAGGATGTTGTTTAAGTGTGCTGTATGCTTCCCATTGATTTATTATTTTGAGTGTTCTGTTAATTTCACAGTGATAGAAGTTGCTTTTCAAAAAAGCTACAGAAGCATGCTGAGTGTAATATAAGCATTTTGTTCTCAGGAGTCAGGCTCTTAAACATAAAGGTGTAAATAAATGCACTGAGGAAATTCATTTGAGATTTTAGTTTGTGTTTTAATAGTGTGTGAACAGCAATGGGTATGTATGAATTTTCATAGTTTGTACCTTGAAGATAAAAATATTACAATTACTAATATTTTTGCAGTAAGATTTGTGTGCCATGTACTGGCTGTCTCCTATAAAATGTGATGACTTACAGGGTGTTGGCTCACAACAAAGATGTTACTGCTTCAATTTATTCATTTTATGTTTAGGAACAGTGGCTTTTATGTAGAAGACATCTTAGAGGAGTGTGTGTATGTATATATGTGTGTGCTTCTCGTACGCACTACCTCAAGTGGACAGAGTTCTCTTATACACTAAGTGAATACAGAATTTTCTAGTGCTAGTTGAATTTATTATGCAGTATTTTAACCTGTCAATTGCTGTGAAATTCTGGTTTCCAGCAATGTGAAGCTTAAACAGGAAGAATGTGTGAAGTATCATGATAGAAAACAAAATTACGGGGGGGGGGGAAATACTGTGTTTTCTGCTCATGGATTTGGGGAAACCTGCCTCAGTGCCCTATCTGCAGTATTTCCTAGAATTGATCATCAGTTCAGTTTGTTAATTGTTGAGGGAAAAAATGTATGTAATGAATGAATGTATGTCGTGTGTGCTTGTTCTGTTTCTGCTCACTAAGGGGATGGAATGCTATTATGTTTTTAACTAACGTTTTATCTAAAATCATAGATAGTGTGAATTTTGTACTCGTGTTCCCTCTCTTGAAGCTCAATCATGCAAACGTTAGATGGTGAACTTCTCTACCTCCCTCACTACTGAATACTCACTTATTCTTCTCTCCGCAGGCATATTCCCAAGATGCCTACCTGAAAGGCAACGAAGCCTACAGTGGTAATGCCCACAACATACCTGAACCACCGCCAATATGTTATCCACGCCTGACATCCGCAGCTTCTGTTATGGCACAAGCTGGTGACAAGCTATCTTCTGACTTCTCGCTGGGGAAACAGCAAGTCAGCAGACCAGTACGGGCATTGACACAGCCAGAGAGGGCCTACAGAATGGAAATACAAGTGCCTCCATCACCAACAGACATTGCAAAATCAAATACAGCTGTGTGTGTTTGCAATGAAACTGTAAGGACTGTTATTGTGCCTTCTGAGAAGGCTGTAGATTTGCCATCTTGTAGAAATAATCATGCTGGTCCATCACACAGGACAGAGGAAGTAAGATATGGCTTAAAAGATCAAACCAGTCTAAAAGCACGGACCACATCACCATCTTCAGTGTCCACTGCCATTGTACTTCCCCAGACTCCAATAACGAGGCCAGTTGATCCAACTGGAACACTAAGTAAAGCTTCCAACTATGTAGTATGTCCAGAAGGAATCCCAAGCACTAGACCTCCTGCTCAAGCCACAGATTCGCCCTCAGTTTCTACTAATCATTACAGTTCTCCAACGTCCCACCAGCATATAGACTGGAAGACCTACAAAACTTACAAAGAGTACATTGATAATAGGCGCATGCACATGTATGGCTCCCGAACAATACAGGAAAGGTTAGATAGTTTAAGAGCAGCTTCTCAGAATACAACTGATTATAATCAAGTGGTGCCAAATCGCACTGCTTCACAGGTACGGCGCAGGAGCACCTCTCACGACAGGGTTCCACAGTCTGTTCAGATCAGGCAGAGAAGTGTATCCCAGGAAAGACTTGAAGATCCCGTGTTGATGAAAGAGTGGCCAAGAAGTGCTTCACAAGATACTTTAACTTCACCTTCAGTTAATGCTAGGAATCACAGGGCTCGGTCATGGGATTATCTCAGCAAACAGGGTGAAGTGCTAGAAAATTTTCATTCTGAGAATATGATTGCAGATACTAATGGAGACAGGAGAAAGACTTACAAGTGGACAGGGTTTACTGAACAGGATGATCGGCGAGGTATTTATGAGAGATCTAGGCAGCATGCGTTTCATATGTCCCTTCGAGGTCAAAATTTTTCTATGGCTCCAAGTGCTTATATTTCAGACAACAGGAGAACAGGTAGTAGAGCTTCTCTGCCTGGTTCTCATTTTCAGAAAGTTCCACCAGATATAAAAATGTTGCAGTCTTCTCGAGATTTGCAAACTCCAGGGGGAGTTTCAAAACCTACAACTGTTTCACAAGAGAGATTGTCTCTCACACCAGCCAGAAGTTCTAGAAGTAGCTCTTTGAAGAACTCTGCTCCCTATGCAGCAAAACCATCGTTTCCCCTTAACCAGGGCCTGGATACTATTGCCAGCAAAGACCAAAGAACAGTAAATCACCTGCATCAGAGTGGTCTGCTAAACCAACAGTCAAGGATCCGAGCAGAAGGTGCCCCAGATCACAAAACAGAAAGTGGCAAAACCATCCAACCCTCCTCTCTGTCTCCAGCTTCCACCAAACTTGTTCAGCCGACGAGTGAGAGTTCAACTACCTCTGACAACGTAGATGGTTCCATCAGACAAAAGGTTCATGATTTTGAAAGGGAAGATGTTCGTGAGCCTGAAATTCTGCAAACGGATGTTAAAGAAAATGACAAAGACACAGTGGTCATGCGGGACAAATCACCTTCTGGCCACCAAACTCCACAGCCTTTGAGGCATCAGTCCTACATTCTTGCTGTAAATGACCAAGAGGCAGCCTCAGACACTACCTGTTGGTTACCTAACGATGCTCGGAGAGAAGTCCACATAAAAAGAATAGAAGAAAGGAAAGCATCAGGTTCCAGCCCACCTGGTGACTCCTTGGCTTCTATTCCATTTATCGGTGAGTTAAACTATTCCAGTGTACATCAAATGCTTTTCTCTGCTAAAGATGGTGGAGAGCACCATGCCAGGTAGCTGACTGCTCTTCTTGTAAACTGAGGTTGAGGGGCCATTGGGTCTCTTTTCTCATCTAAAATGCTATTAGGCTGGTAAAATTAAAAATATTCTTCAGTGGAGGGAAATAGGTGTTCTGTTTTGTTTGGAATCCTGGAGGATCAGTGTAAAAAAAGTCTACAGTGACTTAGCATTTTTCTAGAATTTTCCTTAGCCCCCTGGAGAAGTCTACGTTATGTAACTGCGTCTGGATATCACTCCACGTAATGCTCTGGTGTTTTTGATACAGACAACTAGTATTAGCAGCACCTTTCAAAATATTTTTACTTCTTTAGTATAAAACATATTTGGAATCCGGTAAAGAGAATATGGATGCAAATCCATGTAAGGGTGATCTGTGAAAAAAAGTTTGTCAGCAGAATAGGTAAGGTGAAAGCTTTCTGAGACAGATATGGGATGGAGGAAAGCTGTTTCAGGTGAAAGCATAGCAATAAAATGAAGTGAATTTGCAAGTCAATATGCTAACGTGGATATGAATTAAAGGGTTTGTGGAAGCAGAATGTGAGAAGGCACAAAGATTTGCCTGTGGACTGTGACAGAAACAGAGATGGAACTACAGGGAGTTTACAGGAAGGGAGCTGAGCACTTTTGAGGTGATTTGGAAGAAAGGAGAAACTCATGGAAGGATTGTAAGTGGTAGAAAAAAATAACTGAAAAAATGATTTTGGGTATGTGAGGAATTGGAGTCATCCCCTGAAGAGAAAGGTTTGGTGGCAGAGCATTTCTGTTCTACTCTAGTCAATGCCTGTGTCGTCTTTGCCCCACTGTGGTTGTTGAGTTGGATTTTCTTTTGTTGTGGCTGGTTTAATCCTTTGGAGTCTAGATGTCTGTGGACTGTTTTCCACATGGGTTGATTTATAACTGACTGTGTGTTCTTGAATTTAGTATAAGAAATATTAGAAAAATACTGAGTCTTGATTCTCAAACTCATGTATGTGAGAAATGACTCTTCTTCATACTCTTCAGTTTGGTTTTTTTACAGATTAGGTCAAGGGGGTTACAGATGCATTGTTTTAGCACAATTGTCTTCTATTGAGATCTGCAGCAGTGTTTTTTTTCCCTAGGATTATCTGTAGTAACTGCTGCTAGTTTAAAGTAAATAGCCAAAAATAGTGAAGAAATTTTGTGTGCATCAAAGAATGGAAATCATATAAAAGATGCAATAATTCTGTTCTTTTGACAGAATTTTGTTAAGGCATAACAAAAATGCTTTCTTAGCTAGCAGATTATTTTTATATTGGGTTTTCCTTTTTGAATGAGAGCTGAGTAGACTTTTTTGATTACTGGATGCATCATTATCCAGTGTAATTTTGGATTATTCTTTAGACCTTGTCAGTCTTTGTTTAAGGATTAGTGCAAGTTTGTAAGGCATGTACCTGATCTTTGTGCTGTGTTTTTTAATACCATGCCTAAAATCAACGTTGGGCACTTGAATTAAGTTATGTGTGGTATTTGTACTCACTCGCTGGAAGGTTTATAATCCCATACACTTTAATGTTGTGTAAAAGATCAAAATTGTCAAAATCAAGCCCAACCTTTTCTGCACAATCTCCTGGCTTGATTTCGACAAAGATTTGCCATGAACTCTTACTCGTGTGTCTTGCTTCTAGATTTTTAGGGAAGTGTGATGATTAAAGTTCAAAGAAGCCTTGAACATGGCAATTGTACTGCATTCTGGTAGCAGCCGAGCAGTTCAGAAGAAACAAGGTTGTAACTCTCCATTGCAGCCATTTGGCATAACACCACATGGAATTCTGTGAATTCTTACAAGCTTCCTAGCCTCTTGGACTGAAACCTCCTGAATACTCTAGAAATATCAAAAAGTGGTGCTGCTGGAGCGTGGGCACGGTACTTGTGCCTGTCTTCCTAGCAAGAAATTCTTGTGCTGGTACAGGTGCTGTGGAAAATTTCCACCACAGCTTCAGCACATTGAAGATGAAATAACCCTCTCTGAATAGGAAGAGCATCAAACGCCATTAAGAGTGGGCATCTTCCGAAGTTAGAATTAATATGCATGGTTCTAACTTTGCTTTTTCCACTATCATTATGCCTAATTACAGCTTCATTTGTTAAAAGCCATACTTAATCAGGCGGATAAAACCCCAGATCTACTTTGAAACTCGGTTAAAGGCTATTTAACTCTTCTGAAGGAAAATAACTTGGATTTTTCTGTTTCGTATTTTAATTTGGGTGTTTGTTTTTTTCTTTTTTCCCCCTTCTGTCTGATGATGTTACTTGAAAAAAGACATACCTTGATGTTGGCAACCTCTCTGCTGCCCTTATATTTACATCAGCATAATTGGTTTTTGCAGTATTAGGTTTTATTAGATACGGTTCATTTCATAAATGCACGTATTGAAGTTATTTGTACAGTAGATCTTTGGAGTAGTGTAAAAATGTAAATTTTAGGGGAATAAATATCTTCCAAGGTTACATATCATTGACATTTTAAATACTTTGTGGTCTGTTTATTTTTGTTATCGCTTTCTGCTCATTAAAAGTAATAGATAAGGCCAGACCATATTTTGGTAGAAATTCAGCCAGGAACAGTTGGCTTCTGCGGCAGTGTTTTGTGACGAACCTGCTCTTCAGCATAGCACAACATCAGGATGATTTTAGGGCATCTCTTTGTAAGTAGCACAGTGCCCTGGACCACAAACAGAAATCCAAATAATTTCCATCAAGCTGGTTTATGGCAGATTCTTGCAGAGGTTATGGTGGCTTGCTGAAGAACTGTCTTTTGACACTAGTCCTTTCACAAAAGCCTGTTCTGAAGCGGGGAGATTAAATTTTGGTTTGCATTTGCTAATAGAAATGAGAGATCTGCTCAGGGCAAACCTAGTAGGTAGATCTTTTATGGGATAAATAGATTTATTGGAAAAAATTAGGCAAGATATTGTGTGCTCAATCTTTTCTTCAGATAAGCAGATGTTCTTGGGGGATGAGGAAGCTGCCAGTTTTACAGAAAAAAATACCCTGGTACTGCAGGCTTCAGTACTTTCCACGTGCTGCTAAATGCAGGGTGTTGTGGTTAGCTTGGAAAGCTGCTGTTTCTATTTCAGGTCCAAGGAAAGGCTCTGTTCTTGCAATGCTCTCTGTTGTTTCAAACTATACCAGTTCGTCTAATGAAAGGTTATTCCTTTTACCCAGAAACGGTCTCACCTGTTCTCTAAACTAGTAAAATTGCCATGAGCTCTATCAGTGACTGTATTAGCAATGGTGGTGTTTAATGCACATTTATCCAGACTTGTAAGTTGTACCCAATTCCTCTGTTAGAGAACAGCAAATGATAAATTTCTGACCTACTGGGTAATTTTGGATATGTTTACCTGCACTGGGATGGAAATTGGAATGCTATATAGCATCTCTGTGACTATTGAGGAAAGATTGATTCAGAATATAGTAATTTGAATACATTTCTTAGTCACAGATGTCTAGTGTGCATGTTTGAGATTTGCAGTTAGCTTGAAGTTATTTTTTTCCTTCTTACACCACTTAATGAGAGCAGAAGGCAACTTAAAAAAAGGATAATCCAACTCCCAAATTGAGTTGAATGAACCACCCGTATGAGTGAAATGGAGAAACTGCTTCAATATTTAACCTGATTGCAGTATGCCTGGCTGCCAGTGCAGTTCAGTGCTTTCGCCATTACTATTGGGTGAATGTTCTTCCCAAATCTGCAGTGGGAAAATGAAGTTTAAATGGGTATGTTTTAAAATACTTAGCCTAAATAAACATCATCTTTTCAAATCCAGGAAGTTTATGGTGATCCTGTTACAGAGCTTTTCTTTCAGGCATGCAGTAGCATCAGAGAAGTATGAAGACTTTTCCTCAGAGGTGTGATCCTATTTTTGAAAGTATCTAGTACATCCTTACCCTAGAAAAATTTTAGGTCACTTCATTCCACTATTAATTTGTGAATAAATGAGAGAAAATTAGCCAGATAAAAATATTTGACCAGACTTTGATAACACCAAAGTGTTATAAAAGTTAGATGAGTGTCCTCTCTCTGGCTGAAATTGATACGTAAGGAAAGGTATAAGAACGGGACAGGGATATATGATACTTAATGTTGGTACTTTGTATTCTCCAACCATTTGCATTTTACAACATTCCCAAGCCAAATGTGATTTTAAGTGCTCCATAAATTTCTCCATTCTCTTTTTTACTACAGTAAAATTTTGCTCTCCAATATCCTGTATTGATTTAAATAAAGATTTGCAAGGAGTTTCACAGCTTTTTTAACAACATGCTGTTCCCTTTTTTTTTGTGTGTGTGTTTTTAAAACCTGTCTCCTGCTGGCTGAATTTCTGAAACAGATGTTGTAGAAGTGACCAGCAGAGTGCTGATCCTAAGTCACCCTTTCCATGCCGCTCATGGTTTTGTCTCTCTCTTTGCTTCCAGCCTTAGTGCAAACAACCATTGTGATTTCTGTACTAGTAGTCGAGCACACTCTGCTTTTACCTTGCTTTAGGAGCTGATCTTCATGCTGCTTTTCGAAAAACTAAAAAGGCTTTTTTTAAATTGTGTTGCAATATATTTTTCTACAAATTTATGTCATAATAAAAGTATTTGGGTACTTGTTGATTAACAGGGTAAATTTAGCTGTTTTCTAGTGAATTCTGCTCAACCTCCTTTAATTCTTTTTTTGTTGTTGTTTTGTTTTTTGTTACCAAATATTCTTTCTTTTGAAGTAAATTAAGGAGCTAGGAAGGGAAACATTCTAAAACACTCATCGTTAGTCAAACTTTTCAGCCATCTTTATTGTATGTAGGCATTCTTCTCTAATGCTGGAAGTAGAGGTGTATAGGGTTTACCTTGCCAGTACCTACCTCTAAATGATAAGTCACGTACATAACTGCAAGTATTTTATTGTTGAAAATGTAATGAGTTTACTATCTTTTTTTTTAGTGAAATGCGTGCCATACCTTTCCTCTCCTCTCCCTGCATCTTTATGCCTTTCTCTGCAGGCTTCTTAGGCTCCAGTACAGAAGATGACAATGTGAATGCACGCATACTCAATGCAGTTACATTCCTGAAACTAGAAAATAAATTGATACGCTTGCACAACGCTCTATGAAAAGAGTTATGATGGCAGGAATAGCGAAAGGTTAGGAGAAACAACCAGGAATATTCTCATGTGCAATAAAGAAATAATTGAAAGAATGTACTGATTGTTTTTTTCTCCTCGTTGGAACCGAGATAAGCATCAGGCAGAGAAAAATGCAAAACCTCAGAGTTCTGCAGCAGAGATTGTGGCTTGTCAACCCAAAATGTGTGGATACCTTAAGGGCAAATGGTAGCTGAAAATAGATGGTCGATATGGCATGTTTTAAGGAAACTTTAATTTTAGCAAAATCTGTTAGCAGTCAAGATGAATATGAAAATCTTCAGCCATTCTGATTTTTTTTTCTACAAGTTACTGCCTAGCTATTCCAAATTATGAATATATAAATGTAACTGCAATAGAAACTAGAGCTGACAGATGTTCATTTTTGAGGGACTATTGCTTCCATTATTTTAGCGATAGCATTGACACAGCTTTTAACATGTCATCATTGTTTCTAGAATAAGCATTGGTCTTCTGTTTTTTTCAGGGTTTTACAGTGTGGCCTGCCAAATCACTGTTGCTTCAGGCTGAAAATTTCAGTGTTTCGTATCCAAAGAACAATTTTTAAATCATTGTGGTATTCTGAAGTATAGCAGCCAAAACACAAAATTACAAATTAACGTTTTAAATACTGTTTAAATGCTTCAGTAACTCAAAAATCCCTTTTTTTAATTAAAACTTAAAATTTGAAGTCCATAATTCATAACATCTAGAAGAGTTCTAATTGAGTAGAAGCATCAGATTTGTTTGGTAATGGGTCATATTTTCAAAGGATAATCATCCTTACTATATTATTATCACTTAAAATAATAATTGCAGGTATTTAAGGAATGCCATCAGGGGGCTTGGCAAAAAAAAAAGTATATTGAGAATTGTACTTTTTTTAATGTGGCGGGGTAATAATGTGAATAGGAACTTTTAAAATTGCCTTGTATTACTTTGTGTAGAAAGATGGTTAGACATTTGTTTAACACTGAAATAAGCAACAGACTGCCACAGCTAAGGTTTTCAGAATAGTCTCACATGAAGAATAACCTTGGGAAGCCCTTTTCTGTTTGTGTGAAACTCGGTCAGTATAATAAACATATTATTTACATGAGTGCGTTAGCAGAGGACTGGATTTGATGATTCAGGAGGCTTGTTCCAGTCCTGTGTTTCTGTGGCTTACAGAAATGAATGTGCTCAGCATGCAGACGTGTTTCCATTATATTCTTTTGGCTACAAGAGGATAATTACGTAAAGTAGAACTTTTTCATATATCTTCGTAAAGAGAACCGGTATTGTCAGTGCTGGAAGTACTTAAAAACTAACAAACAAAAAAACCCTTTTAAAAGTTTCCTTTTTTTGCAAATTGAGGTAGGGTGTCATGATGAATCCAAACAATCACGTATCATCTTTCCAAATCATGTGTTCTTAGCCTTGGAAGTCTTTAATTATTGGAGCTTGTACCCTTGCAGGTTAAAGTATAAGATACAGCAGGTTTTACTTCAAGGTCTGTAATGAAAAGTCACTGCTGTAGGGTATTTATTAGTCCTTTATGGGATCTTGTGTGATAGCAGGGTTGGTCCCATAAAGTTTATTTTTGAGGGAACAATTCATTTTTCTTTTATTGGCTATTTCTGGCCTTCTCACTTTGCAGGTGAAATTGTGTACACGTTTTTTTTATTTGATTGTCTTCCCAACAGGCTTTTAAGAAAAATGGTCTGTGTTACTATGTCTGTGCTTACCTTAAATTCAGCTTCTTTTGAGGTTTCTTGGAGATGAGGAGCCTCTGAGAGAGACCTTTTTTTAACTTCCTTGCCTGTGCATGGATGAAGATCCGCTTCTACCTCCAGTATCCTGTCCACCCTCTCAGCTCTCCTCCTTCATGCTTCTCACTGGTGCCTCTTCCTTGTGGCCTCTCTGCCCCTGCTCTGCTGTCCCTTGCTCCGCTTGTGCCTGTGTCTCAGCAGCCTTTGCCTGACCCTTTGTGTCCCTCCTGCCACCGAGGTGAAGGTATGGACCACCGAGGTGGTCCCCGTGGCTGTACCAGAAGGGAAGTGCTGCCCATAGCAAGCTGGAGCAAACCTAAACTGAGAAGCACAGAGGAAGTTGTTAGACATGGGACGAGATTTTAAAGCTTGTGTGTGCTGTATTTAAGAACACTGTGAGGCAGGGTAGTGTTGTGTGTTGTGACGATGCAGAGCTTCTCCAGTACCATGTACTGTGAAGTGCTTGGGTAGGCCAAGTGTGCAAAATGGGTGTTCACAACGGGCTTGGAGGTGAGAGAGAGCCTCTAAAGCCAGTCTGGCTGCAGGATCTGTTCATGGCACTGACATGTCCTGCCTGTCCTTCAGTAAAGATCTTTTTTAATTCTTCTAGTGAGTGCTTGATAGTTTTGTGCCATCTTTTCTGCCATAAGCAAATGGACTTGTAGTGTAAGGTTCATTCTTAAATTACACTCCAAAAGCCATAACCTATTCCTTGAGATTGTTTGAAAGAATTATTGAAGAAATAGAGAGGCAATGGTTCAAAAATTTACTGTAATAGCTGCCAGGTAGATGCCATCTCAGTATATGGAAACCTTCACATCTGTGCCTCCGTTGCATGAAGATAATGTTTTTAATTACTCTTTGAGCCCTTTAATTTGGAGACGGGAAGCAGTATGACTTACCTCCCTGTAGCCTTCTGCAGAAGGCTGAGCTTCTTACAAGGAGCTCACTGTTACAATTCCACAACACCTATGAGTAACCAAAGTTGCGTTAAGTACTCCAGCCGCATCTTTACATACATACCGAATCCAAGAGTTGGATGTGGTTTTCAGGAAGTCAGTAACACTAAAGTACAGGTATCGTCATCAATGTATGCAGTTTGGGAAATTGTATGTTGAGTGGTTTTTTTTGTGTCTGAGGGTGCATGCTGTCTCAACATTCTTCATGAGAAAAGCAGTTTAAAGCTGTTTTAAGTGTGTGTTACTACACAGCTATTACATTTTTATGATTCAAATCTTTAAATCATATAATAGTCTTTGATAAAATACATACTTGTTGAATCAAGGTTTGTAGCCACATATTCAAATTGTCTGTTTAAAATTGAAATGTTTAAATGGTATTTTAAACAGTAATGGGGTCTGCAATAGACTTGCTAAATAACGCAATTCCTTCTTGCAGTCTGGTGTTGAAATACCACTTTGCAAGGCTACCGTGTTGAAAGGGGAATAAATATGAAAGACGACTTTAGCTTTGGGAAGCTAGTTTTCTCCAGTCACTTTCTATTACCAGTGAAGAAAGATTTGGCAATTTGAATCCCCAGGGGTTGGTGGGAGAAATCACCTTTCTCTGTTAATGATACAGTCCAAGCATCCCTGATGGTTAGCCTCTTTGGACTAAAGTTAGTCTGTGAATTCGGTCTTCATGTTTGTACATTGAGATTCAGTTAACTAAGCCATTTCCTTAAAAAAAGTAAAACTAAAAAACCCAACCAAAAAACCTCCCAAAACCAAACAAGACCCACAACCATAACCAACTTGGATAAACAGGGAACTCTGAAGACAGCTCCAGTGCAACTCAACCCATACACATCCATCTGACCCAGTGAAATGCATCTGAAGGTGCTGAGAGAGTTGGCTAAGTCATTGCAGAGAAGCTGTCCATCATCTTTGCAGGATCATGAGGACTCAGGGAGGCCCCCACTAACTGGTAAAAAGCAAATTGTGCACCCATCTTGAAAAAGGAATGGAAGCACAATCCAGGGAAGGCAGTTGGTCAGCCTTATGTCAGTCCTTATGAAAATCATGGACTCGGTCCTCTTGGAAGTTCTGGACACACGAAGGAGGTGTATGGGAATAGCTAGTATGGATTTACAAAGGGTAAATAGTGCTTGACAAATGTGATTGCCTTCTGTAATGAGATGACTAGACCTCTGAAAGAGAGGAGAACACTAGAGGGTCAGCAACCTTGACTTTAGTAAGGCTTTTGACCTTTTCTGCAACACCATCCTTATATCATAGTCTAGATGGGTACTGCTGGATCCGTAGGAAAACTGGATCGTTGGGTATAAAGGGTAGTGGCTAAGGGTTCTTATTTTACCTGGAGGCTGGTTACAAGTGGCATTCTTCAGGGTCTGTCTTGTTTAGTGTCTCTGTTGGTGGCATAGAGAGGAGATGGAATATGCTTATTAAGTTTGCAGACACCACCAAAGTAGGGAGCGCAGTCAATACACACGAAAGGGTGTTCAGACGGACTTAGTCTTGAGCCAGTGGTCTGATAGGAACCTCTTAAAATTCAAGGACGAATGCCAAGTCCTGCTTCTGGAATAGGCTAACCTCCTGCAGTGGTACCAACACCTCGAAGGTGAAGAAGACTAGACCATCCAGGGCTGTGTCAGTAAGAGCAGATATTGCTAGGATATTGCAGGAAGAAATCATTCCCCTCTGTTTGACACTTGTTGGACAAAAGCCCTGAGCAACGTGGTCTGAATTCAGCGCTAACCCTGCCCAGAGGAGGAGGTTGGGATAGGGGACCTTCCAAGGTTTGCTCCCACCTGAATAATTTTGTGGTTCATTTAAATTATATTTAAAGTTCTCAAAATCTGCTCCCTTCTGTGTCCAAGCGTTCAGGTTGTTCCTTTCACACCTTTGCGTGTAATCCTGAAGGACTGTTCCAGGAGATTCAAGTATAAGCAAAGACATTAAATATTATGTTAATAATGATAAAATTGTATTGTGGCAGCATAGTGGGATATGATACAGATCTATGCTTCTTTTTAGTGATTTGGGGGTGGGGGTCATTCCTTTGAATATTTGGAAAATGTGTTAATACTTGTTCCTTAATTCCTTATCCGCAGGCTGGGGATAGTACGTCCTCTTTGTCATGCTTTCTCACCCATATAATCCTCAGTTTTGAAATCTCTAGTTCTGCCACTGAGCCCATGCAGTATAAATTTGTGTCTCACAGAGTCATAGTTAATATTTTTCCAGTTCACTTACATTGTGTACAGATGCTCCCTCTCTTCGTTAGGTCCTTGATCTCCAGCTGCACTGTAATACAAATGGACTTTCATATATGCATTTCTCTCGGCTTTAGCTACCAGATCAGTTAATGCAAGCTAACTGTAGTTGGAGCTGGGTTGCCTGTTTGTTACAAGTTTTCAGCGTCTTGCCCTTGTAAGTGTTTTTCCATTGGAAGGCTTTTCCTGAAAATCACTAGTTGCAATGCTGACGGGTTGCATGCTTGTGTTGATACAGAGATGATGAGCAGCATCTTGCCCCTTGCCAGAGATGCTCTGTCACCGTGCTGGCTCATTTTCCAATGGCTGGTGTCTTGGGTCGCTTCATAAACAATAGTGCAGGACAAATTGTGTCCTTTTCTCCAGTGAAAAGTAAAACTCTTTAGTAGTCCTGGATTCTTTGAACTTTTTGTTACAAATATTTAAAGGGCCACCGATAATCTGTGGGATGACAAACTGTAAGAGAATTACTTTGTGTGGCTTCTCCTCTGGCTTGTTTGTTCTGTACGGTTCACCGCGTTTCGGACACAGTCGTTTTCATTGATTGGTGAGCTGAACACATCCATTCGCACGCTGCGCGAGGAGTTTTGGGGTGGAAATACACTGATCAGTCAAGGAAACTGAAAAGGGAGACGAGTACTTGCAAGCACTAAGGAGGAACGTCAAAATACTATGGATACATATAGTTGTTTGAGTTTTGTGTTTAATTGGACAGCAGTGGTGGAGTTTGGCAGTGCATTAAATCAGTAGGCAATAACTCATACAGTGCACGTTATGGTTTGTTCTATAATCACTTTACATTATGTAAAAGCTTGCCATTAGCTGACCTTCAACCTCTTCAGGGATTGAACAGAGTTATTTCCCTCCTGCACCAATGTCATTTGCAAGTTCTTTAAAGCTCGCTTATTTCTAAAACCACTTTAATTTAGATTCATCTGGGGATTAGATCCACTGTGAAGTAATAATAATTTGAATAATTATTGTTGCTTTCAAGGACTTGGTGTTTTTCCTCAGCTGAATTTGTGGATTTAAGTGTTGTGGGAAATTGTGTAGTGGTGCCTAACACTTCCGTATTCACAGCTTGCACAGATTTATTTCAAGCACTACCATTTTTGTCACTTCTGGGAGTACAGACTATGACATTTTAACATAAGTCTGTAACATAAGTAACTTAAAGCTGAGCATTTCCAGTTTGCATGCTGCAAACTAATCAATTGTTCAGTGAATGGTTATATTCCGTAGGCAATGTTAGCGTGCTTCTCTCGGGGTGTGCTGCAGGGAAGCTGAGCAAATGAAAAAAGGCAGAAAGACAGTGAGCTGTTGTGGTTTTGAAATGGAAGTGTAACTGAGGTTCTTCCTATCTCCTGATTGCTGTAAGGAAGAGGTCTGTAAATGCTTCTAATTTATCACTGGATGCAAATAAAACTTAGACAGTTTTTAAATTGTAACGTCAGAAGTTTGCTGTGAATTCTTTTGCTTTCTCTTTTTATTCATGTTTCTAGTTTCTGGCTAATTTTTCTTGGGGTATGATTTTTTTAACATATAACTTCAAAAATTATTCTATTTTCCACTCGAGACAATTTAGCGGGCTGATACTGCTAAACCTTCCTGTACTTTAATTGTCTTCTTTTAAATTTATATTGACAAATTTTGGTGGTACAAGTGCTGCCTTAACAGAACTGTTAGTGCCTGTTGGAAAAGCACAATGCAGCACACGCAGTTGTGTTCGCACAAAGCAAAGAATAAACCTCTGTCTGTGAGTGTTCATTGATTTCAATAGGCTTTTCAGTAGCTCTGCATATTACAATTCTTAGCACCTAGAATACATTCATATTCATTACGGCAGTACAGTTCAGCCCCTGCTCGTGACTTGATTTTTCTTTTTTTTCCCATCCCCTCTTCTACCGGCGCGTGAAGTAGAATTATTTTTCTAGTCCTAGTAATGTGTTCTAGAAGATGTTACCGCTCTTTTCTCAGAATGATTGAAAATGCATCTTTCGGCTTCTTCCATCTTGTAAGAAACATGTTAAATATTAGAAATACTTAAAGCTTTTTGGAATCTTTCATGATGACCCTTGTGGCTATTGAGACTGTGAGGTGCTGGGCATGTATGGCATGCAATCGTTTGTATGAACAATTAGTGGAGGAACTAATTGGTATGTAGTAGTACCATCTTTTAAAAATACGAATACTTGCTTCTTTCTTTAAATGTCTGGAGAATGTCGGGGTGGGGGGGGGAATTGGTTCTTTGGATGCTGGAAATCTATTTAAATTGCTTTTTTGTTTGCTTGTAACTTGGCTTTATTATTTGAACACTAATTTAAACCAAATGGTGCTTTCGGTACTCTGAATGCCTATATTTTATTGTGGGAAATTGTGCTTACCTGTCTCTCAATTTTAAACTTACTGATTTAATAAGTGTGTCTTTCACTTAGGCACATAAACAAAAATAGTCTACTTGAAAATAATATTACAAGAGTTTAGCAAGTAATTCCTGTTTCATTCACTTACAGCAAAATCTATAATTAGGTATTATTTTCTTTGTCCTTATCTCTAATATACAGTTAACGTTCTTAGAAAGTAAAACAGGCATCTCTTTCTTAAAAACAAACACAAAAGTGTGCATTTGACAAGTGTGAATTAATTGGATCCTTATGTTTGTTTGAAAGACTTCGTGCTTACGATGCTTAATAATGAGAAGTTCAGATGCCCCAATAATGAGAAGTTCAGATGGCTATTTAGTTTGAGCATTCAATTAATGCATCTAGTATGTTAATATATGACATATTACCTTTGTAGATGAACCGACTAGTCCTAGTATTGACCATGATATTGCACACATTCCTGCTTCTGCTGTTATTTCTGCATCTGCTTCTCAAGCACCAGCTATAACAACTGTTCCTCCCAGTCCCGCATCTCCAATCCCTTTAATTCGGCGACAGCTTTCACATGATCATGGTGAGTCTTGATTTCCTTTTTCTCTTCTGATGCAAACTTTTGCTTTTCCTCTCTGGAGAACAGGAGTGAAAATTGTAAACTCTTTATTGCTGGAAATAAATTGCAAAAATATGATTCAGATTCTTACATATTCAAAAACTTCTATTTGTTTGTAGAATCCATCCGGCCTAGTGTCCTGGATAGCCAGCCTGCTGCAAAAACAGAAAGATCAAAGTCATATGATGAAGGACTGGATGACTACAGAGAAGAGGGAAAATCGTAAGTTCATAAAAAATATCAGTTAATCTGGAGATCTCTTCTTTTAAGTGTACAAAATCTCATTTTAGCATTTGTTTTTCTCCCAACAGATCCATTAAGCATGTGTCAAGTTTAAAGGGGATTAAGGTAGGTATATATGTATATAACAACTCCTAAGAATTACGTGTGCTACTTGTGGCAAGTTGTATGAATTATACAACATTTTGCAAAGTGATATCCTAAATACAGACATTAGGTTTACTGGAATTGCTACGCATGAAATTGTTCTTAATTTTGATTGATTTTGGTATTTAAATGGATTCTGATATTTTCCCGACTTGGTGCTGTATGCATCGCATCAGTAAACATAGCCTCTTTTTTTCTAGACTCACCACGTAATCCTTGATTTTTCATTTTTCTCAGCTTCTGTAAACAAAGCATATCTATGGAGTGCTTTTGTAAAACCTTACTAATGAGAGACTAGGACTCCTGCAGCTTCTCAAAGTATTCTTGGGACGCTTAAGGTCACTATTGTTGTATGGAAACTTTAGAAATTATATTTTCCCAGGGGGATAGTACATGGGGCTTTTTTGTGGAACGAAGTGTCAGCTTTTAAAGAGAGAAACATTTTGAATGTAGGGATTGTAGATAATTCTATCTAGAGGTACACTGTAGGGTTCTTTCTGTGATGTTTTCTTTAGGTCCCAGACAGCCAGAAATCTTCAGAAGACTCTGGTTCCCGAAAAGATTCTTCTTCAGAGGTCTTTGGTGATGCCTCCAAGGAAGGATGGCTCCATTTTCGTCAGCTTGTTACAGACAAGGGAAAGGTACCTGTCGTGTTTGGTTTTTTTAATGTAGCACAAATGCTAAGCTGGTGGAAACCTAAGAAAGCCTTCCTGTTTTGCCTTTTTAGTTCAAATTTTTGAGATGTGAGCATCAATGAGACAGACTAAATTTTATACCCGTTAGACCTTTGACTTCAGTGAATTCCTCAGCTTCTTTTACAGACTGCTTTCTGAACTGACAGGACGAGAGGAAACAGCCTCCAGTTGCACCAGGGGAGGTTTAGATTGGATATTCGGAAAAATTTCTTCACAGAAAGGGTTGCTGAACATTGGAACAGACTGCCCAGGGAAGTGGTTGTGTGACCGACCATCCCTGGAAGTATTTAAAAGACATTTAGAGGTGGTGTTTAGTGCGGTGGAATCAGCAGTGTAGATTTATGGTTGGACTCAGTCATCTTAAGGGTATTTTCCAACATAAATGATTCTATGGTTCTAATTTTGCATTTCAAAGCATCTGTGAAGTAAACTTAGTTCTAATGACTGATTAAGTAGTAAGAATTAGTCCCTCAATAATTGTAGTTTGAATAAAAGCTGTAGTTTTCATAAGTGATGTGGCGTTGAGTTCAGATTAACCTTCTGCACAAGTATAAGCTAACGCTTAAGGGAGGTCATGAGTCTGGAACTGCAGCGCTGTGTAAATGGGAATATGACTCAAATGACGTTTAAAAGGCATGGGCAGGAGTCTACTAAATATTTTTTACTATATTTTTATTAATGCCTCTGTGAAATTCTAGTTGCATTCTGCTTCTTGCTACTGTCATATGTGGACATGCACTTAATGAGTGATTAGGGAGGGCAGGCTGTTGACAATTCACTCCTCTAATCAAGAGCAATTAGTGTCCGTTTGGGTAATCTTTCCACAGGCCATTTTTAAGAATGGTGTAGGTAGGTGGTTAGTCTTTCTTTTTAAAGCTAGGTAGTTTTTTAATCCAGAAACGTTGATTGTAACAAATAAGCAAACTAACATAGCAGTTGATGTTTTTCAGCGAGTTGGTGGGAGCATTCGGCCATGGAAGCAACTGTATGTTGTTCTTCGAGGTCATTCGCTTTATTTGTACAAGGATAAAAAGGAACAAGTGACCCCGTCTGAAGAAGAACAACCTATAAGCATCAATGCTTGTTTGATAGACATCTCGTACTGTGAAACCAAGAGGAAAAATGTATTTAGACTCACCACATCAGACTGCGAGTATCTGTTTCAAGCTGAGGACCGAGATAACATGTTGGCGTGGATTAAAGCAATACAAGACAACAGCAACCTAAATGATGAGGTAATCGTATAATACCTAATACAGAAGCCATAGTTCCTGTCTTTTAATTAAAAATTGATTGTATTTTCTCGTAATTAATACTTTAAGGAAAAAAATATTTTGCCATTAAAAAATAGACCAAAATGTGTACAGGAACATACAAGAAAATGAGGTGAGAGGTGAGGTAACTGAGTAAATAAATAGAGTTTAAAAAAGCTTGGGATACTCATTATGAGAGAGTAGACTTTTGAAATAAATGAATTAATGTCATTACTGATTTGACTAAAGACACTTTATATCAAACTGATCTGTTAAAAACCCCTAATCTTTTTTAGAACGTAATTGCAGTATTAAAACCGGTGTGTTCTGTCTTCAGACTTGCCTTGTGGGGTGGTGTGTGCAGTGGTACAGTGTGATGAGTTTCTCAGTAGTTAAAAAGTGAAACATCGAAGGATGCCTGTTTCTCTGATTAAATATTGATGTTTCTAGGAATTAAAGCTTAATGCTATTTGCAAAAGGCAAATATATACTGTCATAGCTAACATACCATTATCTGTCCCAATACTGTCCTCAGTGCATTTTCATTTCAGTGATGTGCAACAGAGGAGTATTTCCATGTCTGTGGTCACGCACATCTGCGCAGATTTGAAATAATTATCCAAAGGAAAATGTATTAGTAAATGTTATTAGATGGATAAAGTGCATTTGAATTCATGGCTGTTTCAGCTGTCTGTGTAGCAGTAATTAGGTACATAAGTACTGTGTGCAATACTTGGATTTTTCGTAGTAGTGTGAATTGCCTTGCATGTTTTCTATTTAAACTTGCTTTCAGTTTAACAGGATTTCTTTAGATAATATTGCTTTGAAAAAAGTCTAAATAGCATTTAATTTGTACTTACTTTAGTTTTACTAATGCTTTTTAAAGGTTCTGTCCTTATTGTTGTCAAGGCCTGCCTTTTAGATATTTTTTTTTTAGACTGTACTGAAATGTTAATTTTTCATATGTGGTCTGACAGGAAGAGTTAATTTTATATTTTTAAAGTAAAAAACATTTGTTGTATTTTATAAGATTGTAAAGTAGATCTCCATTTGTTTTATAGGATACTGGAGTCACTAGTAGAGATCTAATTAGTCGAAGGATTAAAGAATACAGTACAATGATGAGGTAGGTAAATTATATGCTGCCAGGAGTTTCTATAGGATTCTTATCTAGCCTCTTGTATTACTGAAGTAATGTATCTTGTTTCAGTTCTTCAAGTAGCAAAACAGAGCCATCTCCCAAAACACCTCGCCAGAGTCTAAGTATCAGACAGACTCTGCTTGGAACAAAAGCAGAACAGAGGACCCAGAGTCCACATTCTCCTAAGGATGAGTCTGAAAGGAAGCTTCTCAATAAAGGTCTGTATGTTTTGTGTATTTCTTTATTTCCTTATAGTCCTAGGGTGAGGCCATCGAGGTTCCTATTTCAGGTTTTACCAATTCATGAATATACAGATGCAAACCGGGTATTAACCAGGTTTTCTTAAGCTGCAGCTATCATCACTTACTTCTTGTAGCTGCTTTATTTAGTTGTTACCTTGGGTATACTTCAGGTCTTCTCAAATCCCTGAAGCTTTTTATTCTAGTCCTCCCTCAAGAAAGTTTTGGGGTTTTTTCCCTATGTCTCCATGTAGTGTTAATGGCAGTAAAATACACGTGTTATGCTTCTTGTCAACAAAGTTTTTCCAAGCTTTGGAAATAATTTTATGTGTAACTCATACTTTTATCTCCAATTGACTTGAAAATAACAAGGTAAATTCATATTCTAAATATGCTGTTAAGAAACCGGTTTTCCACTGAAGTGTTTTAGAAGTAAAGAAGAATGTATTTTTTGACCTTAATCTTTAAAGTACAGGAGTGACATTGAATTATTTTTTTCCAGAACAAAATTAATGCCTGCCCAGTTCTAAAAAAGTCCAATGAGCTGGCACTGCAAACTTAAATCAGTAACAATCAGTAACTTGACTCCATCAAATAATATCACAAGCTGCTTTTTTTTTTTTTTTCCCCAGAATGTGTAAATGTGTGGTATTTATGATCAGACTGTGCTTGTAAGGATGTTGCGTACAAATTCAGGCAACTGGCTGAGCAATCACTTTTGATCAACCACTTTTGAACAATTCAGCCTTGCGTTTAAGCTGTGTGTGAATTCTATTTTAAGTTACCAACAAACGTCCCTTTGCTCCTGCTATGCTACAGATGATGTAGTTAAATCACAGGTGTTAAGTAAATGTCAAATCTGCTGAAAAGAGTATTTCCAGAAATACTTGAATAAGAAGGAGGTACTACTGTATTAGGCAACTTGCAATACAGGATAAATGGAAATTGTGATTTTCTACATGAATTTTATAGGAGACGTAAATAGAGCAACTAAACTTTTAATCTGATTTTTTAATAGGTAATACCTTTAAGTGGTTGAGTCCTGCTTGGAATTATTTAAAGGTGATTTAAAATCTGGTAATTTTTGAAAGAGTAGGTCTGCACAAGCGTGAGCATGGCTGTGTAGCTTCAGATGTATTTTGTGCAGCGCTGTGATTCAGCAGAGACTTCATCTTGCTTTACTAAATTTAATGTTTAATTTTTTAAAAATGTTATTTATGTACCTTTAGTCTTAGAATGATGAAGTTCCACAGTACTATCCAGCCACTTGCATTTCTAAATCTGGGGTGTGAGTATGTTCAAATGTATCTTTTGAATCACAGAAGAATGAAAGAAGGTACGTTTCAGACAGACTAATGTTTAGTGAATTGTTGCAGGATGCTGGGACAGTAAATGGGGTAAAAGTCAGTAGGTCTCCTTTGATCTTTGCAAATCTGTTACCTGTATTTACAGTAGGTTTTGTGACCTAAATGTTCTTATTTTTCTTCTTTATTTCCTTGTTTGCATTATACTAACAACAAAAAGATGAGACAAGCCCACCAAAAGACAAGGGAACGTGGAGAAAAGGCATTCCAAGCATTATGAGGAAGACATTTGAAAAGAAGCCATCTGCTGTAGGAACATTTGGCGTTAGACTAGATGACTGCCCCCCAGCTCATACCAACAAAGTATGGAAGGACAATTCTTCTCTCCACTGTGGTTTTAAAATACTCTTTGTATGAATTACTTTAAAATGTATATATAACTTTTTTTTTTCTTCAGTATATTCCACTGATCGTTGATATATGCTGCAAACTGGTTGAAGAAAGAGGTCTTGAGTACACAGGTATTTACAGAGTTCCTGGAAATAATGCTGCCATCTCAAGTATGCAAGAAGAGCTCAACAAAGGAATGACTGACATTGATGTTCATGATGATGTAAGTCTTCGATCACACTGTTTGCAGGCTGAAGTCCCAAAAACTTCTGGTTGTGTTGTGATTATAGAAATATAAAGCGTGTCTGTCCTTTCCTTCTAAATGTGTAGAAATGGCGAGACTTGAATGTGATAAGCAGTTTGCTGAAATCCTTCTTCAGAAAGCTCCCAGAGCCCCTTTTTACCAATGGTAAGTTGTTTACATTATGATTTTGTCTTTAGAAGTTACTAATCATCTTAATACTGTAATAAATACCCTCTGTTTTACTTAAGGAGCAGGGACTCTGGGTGATCACAGAGCTTAAAAATGAGAGCTGTAAAGAGAATTTCTCTGATGGTAAAAGAATTTATGAATTTGCAAACCTGAGTAAAATTTGCTAATTTTCTCTTGCAATATTTATGAGAGCTGGGGGCTTTTTTCCCCCCCCCCCCACTGCCATCATGTTATATTATATACAATATAATAGGCAAATTTGTGAGTTCCACAGGTCATTCCTATATATATGTTACCTGTTTTCATGAGGGGGTGGGAGGTGAGGGTCTATATACACAGTATGCATACATATATATATAAAAAATCATATATATATATGATTAATTTCTGGATTTTTTTAACAGACAAATATGCAGATTTTATAGATGCCAATAGAAAGGAAGATCCTGTTGAACGTCTGAAAACACTGAAGAGACTGGTAAGCTGAAATCAAGTGTGTTATAGGTGCTCTACAAAATGAGCTTTAAATGTTTAATGTTCTGAATAGTGATTGATTGTTTCAGATTCATGATTTACCTGAACATCATTATGAGACTCTCAAGTTTCTTTCTGCACACCTGAAGACAGTAGCAGAGAACTCAGAAAAGAACAAGGTATTGGAAACAAAAGTATAATTTATTTTGGCTGGTTTCATCAAGTACAGTTTTTGTGCAGGATTATTTCTATTAAGGTTATAGTTTATTATTGTCGACCTTTGCGATATTGAGAAGATTTTTGGATTAGACTAAGGACTCCTGCAAAATATGCACCTACTTAGTGTGAATTAAGTTTATTGAAGCTGGTATTAATTCTTGTGGGAGTAACTGTTTATAATCCTAAATTTATGCCAAGCCTGTACGTTTCATATAATCCCATCTAGACACCGATAAGAGTGTGCCTGGGCAGGACACGGGCGAATGCGTGGCCTGAATGAACCTGTTGACCGGGGCTGTCACACCAGCTTTGTGTGAAGCCTGGCTTCCTGGGCACTTGAGTAATTTTTAAAGACTAGGACTTCCTGTAATTACTTAAATGTTTGATTACCCCGTAGATGCTGATTTGACTGATTTTAAGAAAGAAAATTCATGATGTAAAAGGTGGTAGTTCATTTACAGGATCTTAGTCCACCACTAAGAACAACTTTTTGTCATTTCTGTGGGGTGGGGAAGAGTTGTTTGCATTAAGTGCTTCTATGCATGCTATAATCCTTCAGTAAATGCAAATAATAGTATCCCCTGTTTTTTTACCTCTCAGGGAGGGGTAGCTGAATGCAAAGCTGTGCACAATATAGGTGTGCTTATGGATGCTTACCTCAGGGCAGGTAACATAGTGGCTTGTTAATTGGCTACCAATATGCAGAGTAAATGGATGTGATCGATGCTGTATAGAGGATCCTATGGCCAATCTTAAATCATTTAAAAGATCAGAAAATGACTTAGTTCAAATGAATATGGTAGGCTCCAATATCAGTTCTGTAAATAATACCTTCTAGTTAAATATGAAAGAAAA
The DNA here is from genome assembly GCA_028565335.1 of Limnodromus scolopaceus. Lineage (NCBI taxonomy): Eukaryota > Metazoa > Chordata > Aves > Charadriiformes > Scolopacidae > Limnodromus > Limnodromus scolopaceus. Next base: position 18,181,060 of record JAOXNO010000013.1, read on the forward strand.
ATATGTGTGTGTGTATATAAAAATAATTTATAAAATTATAACCTGTAGTGGAATTGTAGCTGACATTATAAGGAGATGATATTTTAAGTGCAATGCCTAAAGGAAATATTTATTTATCTTTTTATGGTTTAGGTGTGCTGTGTAAATGTTGTTTAAATAATGTTAATATTATAGTATATACAAGGGTAGATGCATGAGGTGATACCATAATTGTATGACTTGTAGAAGGCTACAGTTCAAGTCAAAGTGAGTATTAGGGGCTTGTGTCGTGCTCTCAACTTCCTTCTGGCAAGCCCAAGGACCTTGCCTCCTATATATTATTGGTCTATCCTATGTCACAAGAGTAAACTATAAGTCAGAGAAGGTAAGTCTTATCCTGCTACTTTCTTGATATTGTTTGTCAGAGATAAAACATTAAATTAAGTGGATGATTAATGTAATAACATGAATGGATAACTCTGAGTCTGTGTCATGAATAGACGTGTTGGGTCTACGATCTTGGTTGCTGCCGCCTCCTCCAAAGTAGTTGCAAATTGAATGAGGTCTTTGTCAGTAGAGATAATACAGTATTTGATTACCAGCTTAATTCTTTCATGTGTCATGTAAACATTTTCAGGGAAAAAAATCCAATGCCTTTTCCTAAATAAACCCCAAGTTCTTAAAACATCAGTGTTTCTGAAAAAAAAAAAAAAAAAAGTCTTTAGGGGAAGAAAAAAGATAAGTCCTCCTGAAAGGGTAAAGAATGTATCTCAGTTCTTGAGTTTTCTGTGCTTGTGGAGCTATTTATTTGCAATGGGTTAAGGAAGGTTGAATTCTGAATTGCAGGGATGTTGGATGCATTTTTTGCAGCTGTGTATAGGAGAGCTTTAGTGTAGTGTAATGTCTTACCTGAGTCAGTAATGTGTTTTTAAAGACCTTTTTTTGATACTTACGTAAAATAGTTCTTGGGTATTAATAGTGTTATATTAATGTACTTAGCCCGTAGTATTGTGTTTTCTCATTTTAAATGTATGATGTGGAAATATTTCATTTCTTAGATGGAACCAAGAAACCTGGCAATAGTATTTGGTCCAACACTTGTGAGGACATCTGATGATAACATGACACACATGGTTACGCACATGCCAGACCAATACAAAATTGTAGAAACACTCATCCAAAAAGTAAGTGGATGCATTTCATTATTTAAAAAATAAGAGCATACACAGATCGACCAGCTTTTCTCTTTTTGGGCCAGTTTGGGTCTGGTATTTATCTTTCTAACTCCAGAATATAGTTTTTTGTAATGTCTATGTTTGACTGTTCCACATTTGGTTTTTGTGTTTCCTGTGGTGTTTTCACTTTTTTTATTTTAAATTGTAGCATGACTGGTTTTTCACAGAAGATGATGCTGAAGAACCTCTTGTAAGTATTGTGTCATAAATGTTTGTGTTCTAATTATCTTACTTTAGAGTCTGGTTCTGCTGCCTTAGAATGTCTATATATTTCTTATTACATCCCTGTATGTATGGTTTGCTCTTCAGAAGCACCTTTTTAGCTCTCCAGTCCTTGAAGTAATGAATTTTTTTTATAAAAAAAAAAAAAAGCCATGCATTTCTTTTAAAAGCATAAAGCAAAATGGGAAAATAAGAACATATGAGGAGAGCGTGTCCTCAGGTGAATAATGCAATTTTCTAAATGCTGTTAAATCGTATTGAACTAATTGTGAAACGATGATGAAGAGATCTTTGTTTATTAACTATAGACAGCAGTTCAGGAAGAAAACACTGTAGAATCTCAGCCAGTGCCAAACATAGATCATTTACTCACCAACATTGGAAGAACGGGAGTATCTCCTGGAGACGTATCAGGTAACTCTTGCCCGGACAGTGTTAGTCCATAGGCTACAGTAACCTACTCTGTTAATTCACTGTGACTCTCTCTTTCTATTTTCTTTTACTAATAACTGGTTTTCTCTTTTCCAAAAGATCATTAACACTTCTTAAAAGACTCGAATTGTTGATAATCATGCATGACATAATTTGGAAGACTTTGTTGTTTAACAGGAATATAATCATTAAAAGATGAGGCTTGCACATACTATTTTATTTATTCACAGTAACCCATGCAATCATCATCGTGAGGTGAAGCAGATCTGCTGCTGTAAGGTGGTTTGTTGTGATGGCAGAAAGACCTGTCTTCACTGGTGTTCTAATATTGCTCCTTCCCAACGTTAGGAATGCAAAAAAAAATGAGTTATGTTTTGTTGTTAAGTGATGGACACTTTTATAAGTATGTTGCAGTATGTCTAAACTAAAGCTGATTTCCTTCTGTTTATAAATGCCGTCCTCTTTTGTGGCTAAGGACAAGCATTGCAGGCTCTTTTTTGGTGACTTTTTCTCCCCTCCCTTCACTATACTATTGCACTAACCCAGCATGTTGTATCCCACAAATGTTATCCCTTCGTCTCTAGCTTTTGTTTCAGTTTTCAGAGAGTTGTTCAGCACTTATTGAAACAGTCACTTTATACTGACGTTGTAACAGGCGAAGTGGGAGGAGTCTATCACACGGTGATGTCATTAGTGGATTCTGTGATGTCACTGATGGACAGCTGGAACTGTAGGAAGAAGGAGGACTGTTGCCCACACTGTAGCTGCCTTGTCTGCAGAAACCCCCGTTTCTTGTAAATGGAAAAAAAAAAAAAAAAAAAAAAGTTGATCTGTGCTGTAAATTTTCTTTTACGAGTATTTTAAACAGATCAATGCTACTTTGTAAAAGTTTTTCTGCTGTTTCTTGTTATCTCTGAAGCAGACCCTGAGGAGAAATAGCATGGTATGGTCTACCAGTCTTTCTAGTCATAAAGCATTAGCCATGTGTCAAAAAGGGGTGTGGCAGGGGGCTCAGCTCTTTCGTCCCGGGGAGGAAGTCCCTAAAGCTGGAACACAGCCAAGTTCCTATTTTTGTAGTCGTTGTGCTAGCCCCTTCCTACCCCCTTTGTAACTGTACAATCTTGGGTTTTGCGAGACAGTAAAACTATGGTGTCCCATTTTTCATTTCATAATAGCGCTTGTTATGGAAAAGTACAAAACCTGGTAGCTGCTGAAATTCTAGATGATTTAAAAATGAAATTTTACCTATACGTCGTCAGAGGTGGAGAGAGATGTATAATTGGGGTGTTACACACAAAATATGATTCAATTCTGTTAAAACCTCACAAAAAGAATATGACTACACGAACCATGATTTGTACCTAGGCCAGCCAACAGTACTGAGACATTCGATTTTGCTTTGTGTATCCTGAATCTCAGGAGGGTACACAGTACAATCCTGAAAAGGTCTCTCAGCTGCGGTTTTGCAGGGGCTGTATACTTAAAACATCAAATAAACATTAGTATTTCTGTTTTTTACTTAGAAGAACAGGGCTCCTTTGCCATTCCTATCATTGAGCTGGTTCTGCCTACAATTCACAGCATCCTTTCATGGCGGTGGCTTTCTGTGGTGCAGCTTGCATCTTTGTGAGCTCTGATTATTCACTCTGTTCTGGTTTTATTTGCTTACATTTTGTTCTGTGCTTGTCTTTTTCCATAAGTCCAGCATTGTCTGTAGCAACAATGAAAAAATTGCACAGAACTGAGCAGAATTGTGTTTTTCTCAATTTTTCCACAGATTCAGCTACTAGTGACTCAGCAAAATCTAAGGTAAATCATTTTGTGAAATAATGTCATTATCAGCTTCTGAAATCTGTTAGATATTTGCTTGCTTTATTAAAATGCTTATATGTGGATGTACTATAGAGCTTACATAGAATTTTTTTTTAATAAGTGGTAATGCTGTTTTCTTATCAAATAATTTTAAAGTGTTACACTGGAAAAGTACCACTTGTTTGCAGTTACTTATATCTGCCGAAGCAGTCAGCTGCACACCTAAACAGCTCTGTTACAACCTCTTGTCGTTGTGAGCACTCGCCTCCTTCTTGCATCTCATTTAGTAGAGGCAAATGTATATAGTTTGTTCCCTGGGGGGGAATAACACCGTCACCTGGGCAATACTTCCATCCTCAGTTTGATGCTGGAGTTCCCATCTGACCCATGGACAGATCTTTCAGTCTCCTAGGCACTTGGTCCGTGGTTGCAGACACTGGATGGGTGTAGCTGGGTGATGGGGCAGCAGGCGGCTGCCCTCGGTCAGCGTGAGCGTGTGATGCAGCTTTATGCTGGTGTGCACTTGAGGTGTGTCACTGGTGGCCCCCTTCGAACTGGGAACAGGACTTAATGCATCCTCCTGGTTCATAGAATCATAGAATGGTTAGAGTTGGAAGGGACCTTGAAGATCATCAAGTTCCACCTGTCCTGCTATGGCCAGGGACTCCTCTCACTAGACCAGGTTGCTCAAAGCGCCATCCAGCCTGGCCTTGAACCCTTCCAGGGATGGGGCAGCCACAGCTTCCCTGGGCGACCCGTTCCAGTGTCTCACCACCCTCACAGTAAAGAACTTCTTCTTAATACCTAATCTAAATCTCCCCTCTTCCAGTTTAAAACTATTACCCCTTGTCCTGTCACTACACTTCTTGACAGAGTCCTTCCCCAGCTTTCCTGTAGGCTCCCTTCAGATATTGGAAGGCCACAATAAGGTCTCCCCGGAGCCTTCTCTTTTCCAGGCTGAACAACCCCAACTCTCTCAGCCTGTCTTCATAGCAGAGGTGCTCCATCCCCCTCGGCTGGACCTGTTCCAACAGGTCCATATCCTTCCTGTGTTGAGGACTCCAGAGGTGGACACAGTACTCCAGGTGGGGTCTCACGAGCGCCAAGTAGAGGGGCAGATTCACCTCCCTTGCCCTGCTGGCCACGCTTCTTTTGATGCAAGCCCAAGATGCGGTTGGCTTTCTGGGCTGCCAGTTGCACTGCCGGCTCATGTTGAGCTTCTCATCCAGTTCGTTGCTGAGATGCCAGCCCAGCTGCTTTGTGAGGATGCTTGGTGGCTCAGCCACTGCCTCAAAAAAGCCTGGCTTCCAGGACACCGTGTCAGGTTGCCTCTGCCAGGACTGCGCTGTTGGCAGGTTGCTTCTCACTGAAAGCCACCTGCGATTGGCACAGGGTGACAGCACTGGACAGGCCTGTGAGCAGCAGCGCTCACATTGGCTGGGCCAGGAGCTTGCTTACTGCTCAGCCAGCCCTGCCTGCAGCGAGACGTGTTCCAAGAGGAGCCCCAGCTGGCTGCGTTGCTTGATACATCCTTCTTGGTGAGAAGGATGTGTACCTGTTCCCAGCCCATGGAAAAAAAATGCACAGAGCTCACCCATGCTTTGCGGGCACACTAGCTAATGCAAGAGTGCCATCTGAGCAGTGAGAATTGCTGTGGTCACTTGGAAAATGGAAGGCCCAGCCATCCCCAGTGGTCCATTGCCAGTCGGTTTTGGATTGGCACTTGTCTGCTGGCACAGCAATTCAGAGGTGTCACCTGCTGACCAGAAGGTTCTCTGTCCCTGCCACCTGTAGGCAGTGATTGTGCAGGAGGCCAGGCAGTCACTGTAGGTAGTCATCATGCAGGCTTCTCAGATGTTTGTTTCCATGGAGGCCTTCAGCAAGACTTGAACACATCTTCTGCCCATCCTGTCCTGTCTCTGAGCTCTGCATCAAGAACATGGGATATTCGATAACCATAAATATTTTTGTTACTGTTGGTTGAGTAGAAGTTTCTCCCAACTCTTCCCTTTCCGTGTTCATGTAAACAAGTTATTGCACCTTCACTGAGGCTGTCGTGGTCGCTACAGCCACTGTGTTGCTGTCTGGCTGTTTGCCCTTGGCTTGTGAAGTCATATAGTGGCAGTTTTCACCGTTGCCAGCACCTCTTTAATTTCTGAGGAGATGGTGAATAGGAATGAAATTTGCACCAAGAAGAAGTTGTTTGAGCAGAAATACTAAATGCACTGGGTCTGTTCAGCGCTCTGCTTTGTACGGTCGGTGCATTTGTGCCACAGTAGTAGACATCCTCCGACAGTTCAGTGTGCTGTGGAGCAGAGAAGTATCTTGTTGGTCAACAGCTGAGTAGGTAGATGATGACTAGTGTGCATGAGCTTCCCTTTTCTCTTTCAGTTTATTCTCTTAACTGGGTATTTGGAGTCACCTGATGATCCTGTCAATACTGATGTCCCAGCTTTTTTTTGTTAAAACTGCTACCATGTTGATAGGTAGCTCTTCCCCCGTCCACCTTCCCCTCTCCCTCTCTGCAGTGCTGTGTAGTAACAAATGATTGGGATTGCGAAGAGTTTTTGAAGCATGGCCCATCATGCCGGGTTTTCCTTCCCTCAGGTCGGAGAGAGGGGCTAGACATCTGAACGTGGACTTACATTCAGGTAGCTGACACCTAAGCTGCTCTTGTTGACCCCTAGACGGACGTCAAATTTCAGTCCCACTACGTTAAAGGCCTTTGATGTGAGCAGCTGCCCTTTTCAGCAGATACCCTTGCTGTGTTCTTTTCCCAAATGTCTGCAGTGTGCAAACTGCACCGGGCAGCAGTCAAAGACGGGGTGGTACCTGCCCCAAACCTCCCACCCCTAAAGGTAGCAGTGGGGCAGTAAGTAGGAAAGGTACATAGCTTTGAAGTGGCCAGGTAGTAATGTTGCCACTGTAGTGAAAATAGTTTTTAATTAATTTTATAAAATGGAATAATTGGGCTTGTCTCTTTATTGCTTCTGTGCAATTCTAAAGGTAGATTCCTTAAAAATCAGGAAGAAGTTATTTCTGTTAATTTTCTCTACTTGCGCATAACTTAGGGTTTTGTATAGCTTTCATTTTACTGTAACTGCTGAATTGATTCAATTTAAAAACTCAACCTGAGGGGTGAAAGATCAGCTGAGAAATAGTTTAGGAATTTAGCCTTTTCACATAAGTAAGACCTTGAAAGGAGAGATTTAAACCGCACTCTCGGTACCTCATCTGTGATGCAGTTTCTGTTGCAAACCAGACTTGAAAAGGTTGTCTTGCTGTAACGAGCCTGCTCTATTAGTCAGTCAAAACCAAAATAGGTGTATGTACAAACCAGTCTTTGCCAAGTTTAAGGGATTCAGATATAAAGTGGCATTCTCGGGATGAAAATTGACTTGGGCAATGTCATGTGGACTACAGAAAAAGCATGGGAATGTTTCCTGAATAAAGACAGACATTCTGTTGTGAAGCATAGGATGTGTTGTTTAAAAGTCTCAGGCTAATGATTGTTTCTTTGTTGTTTCTGATTGTGCCCTCCCCCTTTTCTTTTTTTGTAAACAGGGTTCTTGGGGTTCTGGAAAGGATCAGTATAGCAAGGAACTGCTTGTGTCCTCCATTTTTGCAGCAGCTAGTCGCAAGCGGAAAAAAACAAAAGAGAAACCACAACCAAGCAGCTCAGAGGATGAGTTGGATAATGTGTTTTTCAAGAAGGAGCTTGCAGAACAATCTCGTGGTGACGCAACAAAAGAGGACGTAGCTAAAGGGGAACATGAAAGAGAGAGAGAGACAGGGAGAAAACAGAGGATGTTTGTCCTGAAGGAAAAAGAGAACAGCGGTAAAAAAGACGTGAATGTTGTAAAGGACGAAAAGAAGTCATTAAAGAAAGAAAGTGTCCTGTCAGAGGAACCTTCACTGCCTTACCATGAAAAATGTACAAAATCACCAAATCTCAGATGTCTGCAAACCACGCAGAAGAATAACCCCAAAATGCCTAATTCACAATCTTCTTCCCAGGTTGAGGAGACAGTGTCTGACTCTGGCACTATGCTTAGCACTTCCTCCCAGGCTTCCCAGCACAAATACTCATGCAAAAAAGTAGCCAGCCCTGAAATTAAACACAACGAGTTTTTAGCAGCTGATGTCAGCTCCATCACCTCAGACTACTCAACTACTTCATCTACTATATATCTGACTGGCTTAGATGCCAGCATGCTGAGCCCTGAGGTGCAGTCAGTGACGGAAAGCAAGGGAGAAGATGCTGATGATGAGAGAAGTGAATTGATCAGCGAAGGGCGTCCGATGGAGACAGACAGTGAGAGTGACTTCCCTGTCTTTGCCACCAACGCAGCTGCTGAAAGGCTGTCCAAGGGGAAGGTTTCAGAAGTGGTAAAGACCAGTCGGAGGAACTCTGAGGAAAGCGAAGTAAGTTGTACTGAGGGAAGTTCAACACCAAAGTTAGAGAGTCGCAGGCTTTTTAGCTCACACAAACTTATCGAGTGCGATACGCTGTCTAGGAGAAAGTCTGCACGGCACAAAACAGACAGTGAGGGTTCAGGGGATGCGAAGAGCGAGAAGGACTTGCCTGCTGTGACCAAAATGTTTGACATAATGAAAAAAGGAAGATCGACAAGCAGTTTAGCCACATCAGCCAGAAGTGAGACCGACAAACAAGAACCTACCTGGAGACTTAAAATTACAGATAGGTTAAAGCTGCGACTCAAATCATCTGCAGATGACATGTTTGGAGTTGGGAATCAAAAAGCTAACTCTGCGGAGACTGCGAAGAGGAAGAATATCAGGCGGAGGCATACGCTTGGAGGACAGAGGGATTTCGCTGAAATAAGTGTCCTGAATGCTTGGAAAGCTCAAGAGCCAAGTCAAAGTAGAGAGAGAGAATCTGAGCTTTCAGCTGTGAATCGGTTGAAGCCAAAGTGTCCAGCGCAGGACCTCTCCATCTCAGACTGGCTTGCACGAGAACGTTTACGCACTAGCACAACTGACCTTAATACGGGTGAAACTGGAAAGCCCAGACTTGAGAACACTAGCTTAGCAGACGTACCCACGGCAGATCTGCCTCCATCTGCAGAGATGCAGGCAGATGAAGGCAGTTCTTCCAGCAGCTTGACTTTAATTAATAGAACACCGCCTTCGGGACCATTTCAGCCACCAGACCAGGTAAATGGTGAAAATTATCAGAATATGAACAAAAACAACTTTAGCCCAGCAGTTGATGCCCATCCTCATAAACTGTCTGGGACCCAAGTGGTTAGATCTCGATTCTACCAGTATCTTTGAAATGGGGAGATATGTCCACTACAGCAATTCATTAACTTACTGTTACGCTTCCCAGTAACTGTGTGTATGTGTGTGTGTACATATATATATATATTTTCCTGTACTGTTGTTGTTATGCAGCCTTCATTTGGGCTGGTTTCATCAATATGCTCTGTGGAACGTCTTCACAGTGCATTACCACAGCCAGAAGAACACTAAAGTTAAAGTATATATATATTTTAAGAAAAAGTATATTTGATGGCTGCATACAAATGTTGAACAAAGCATCTGATGCAACATGCTATGTAGTGTATACATGGTTTTCTGACTGAGAGTTTGCCTGGCATTAGTATGCAGAAAAAATTGTTCTTTTGGTTTAGTCACTAACAAGTGCCTCATCATAAATTCATTTGGTTTGTTAGGGTGCCATATTGTTAAATTAGAGAAACTTATTACAAACAAATGAATGCATTTTACTGTTAACGAGTTTCATTACATTTTACAAATGTTAACACAGGTGGCTACAGAGCTTCCATTCCTTAGGCATTCCAGTAAATATTGGAGTTTTATATTTCCAATTTTAATACAGATTTTGAGTTTTATGTGACTTGAATTTTTAATCTTTCTGTAAAATAAGTAACTTAAATGTACATATTACATGTGTATCTTTTCTTCAGATACCAGATTTGATATAAATGTTGTAACATAGGCGTGTAGATAGTGGATACTGGATGGAACTGGTTTCTTTTATTGAGAATATAATTCTGCATGAAGACCTAATGAGTCCAAACCTGTATCATGCCTGTGTGCATACCCACTTAAACACTGGAAATAAAATTGTTTTGGTGACTCTTGGCGTGATGTGAGGTCATTGCGATGGGCAGGTTTAAACGCTGTGTTTGGGAGCAGCTGCCCCCCCGCATCCCGGGACTTGCCGTTGCTCCCGCTGAAGGCGCTTCTCCTTAAAGGCTTGTTTGTGGGGTGAGCTGGAGGTGTCAGTGCAGGAGAGGGGGGGTCGGCTGCTTAAGTATTTTCATTTCGATACGTAATCTGATACTGAGGTACGTGGCAAGTTGGTTTATGTTTAATATGCTGGTTTTGTAGCACCGGGAAAAAAAATGTCCATAATCATCCCCAAGTCATTAAGAGTGATTAACAGCACCTGCCAGTCAAAGCGTTACTGTAGGATGAGTCTTGAACATGTTATGGTTTAACTACAACGGCGAGTTTGTACACTAAAAACTGTTCTGTGTGTGAACTCCCTACCAGTTACATGTTCTCTTTCTGTTTTCTGGCAAACCTGCTGGAAACCAGAACCGCCGTTCTTTGCTTTGGGTGTTCCCAGGTCTCGCTCTGGCACTTGCTTGGCAGAGCCTGAACCTCTATCGGTGATAAATAAGTAACGAACATTGTGGGCGCAGAAAAATTCACGCGTGTGTCCTGTTCCTGAGGAGAGAAGGAATGGCAGTAGCTGGGGTGTGTGGGCTGGCGTGGCTGCAAGCAGACTTGGTTTCGTCCCAAAGTGACGCTGACAGTCCTGTGCTTTGGTCTGCTGTGGTTTTGATCCTTGCGAGAAATCATAAAAACAGGCCCTGAGAAACGCATCAGATCCGACAAATGAAGGTCTGTGAAAGTTCTCCCCACAGAGAACTTTGTGTGCATCATCTAGTACCCCTTCACATCAGAATTAATGACGTTCTTGTGCTCTCCTTGCAAACAGAGACGTCTTCTCCCCCGGCGCGAGCAGCGAGCTGGTGCCTCAGCAGCGTTTCTGTGTGCGCTGCGAGGGGCGTGAAACGCCAAGTAACTGGTGGTGATTTTTCTTCCAATCCTGGTAGTGTATTTGAACACGGGATTTCAGAACGTGGTGTTGTGATGCCTCTGTAATGCTGTTCATCAGCAAACACCCACCATGTCTTACTGGAGGTATGCTTTGGCCTATCATTAGCTTCAGAAGCTTGTATGTTTAGAAGAGTCTATGTTTAACATCCCCTGTAAGTCCCAGGGATCTTCTTTATGAGGCAGCGTATGTGCAGAGGCACGTAAGGGGTCCTGGGGGTCTGTGTCCTACTCTGATTTGACAGCCGTTTTGGTGGATCAAGTTAATTTTAATTTTGTTGTGTTTATAGGTAACTAATGATTTTAACTCCTGAGTCTAGATGGCTGCCAGCTCCTGGGCCTGAGAGCACAGGACTTGTCTTGTATTGACTGGAAGAGAGCACGCGATCTTCTGAAAAATTGGGAACTTAAAAAAAATAATCCAACAACCAAAGTGAAACCCAACGACACAAACCAGGAATCGTCTCGGCTGGCAAAAGTACAGGTACAAATGAAAGGCCTCGGCAGCCTGGCTGGTGCCTTCTGCTGCCGTGCTGGCCGCGCGGAAGGAGCTCGGACAAAAGTGGGGGACGTCCCTGGGGGTGTAAGGTGAGGATTACGGCAGTTCGAGCCGCCGCTGCCTTGCTCTCTCCGTGTCAGGGCAGGCAGGGTGGGAGCGGGGGAAGCTCTGGAGAAGCTCTTGAAGGGGAGATGCAGGGAGCAAGGTCGGGTGCATCAGGGTGAGGTGATGACGGAGCTCCACCTGAAGAAGGCAGCGTGTGGCAGCCGATCTGAGGCTGGAAAAACACCGATGCTTTTTCTGCTCTTTGAAGACTGCCAAGATTTGGGGCTCCCTTAAATTCTGGCCAGTGTGGCAGCTGAGATGACATTTTTAGGAGCCATTGCTGTGGCTGTTATTAGTACCTACTTCAGACCCTCACCTGTGGGGCTCTGTTCTGTTCTTTTTTGGTTTGGTTTGTTTTTTCCCCTCCTGCTCTGGAAGAGAACGGGCAGTTGGCAGTCCGGTCGGATTGACACAGGAAGGGAGGTGCCTGCAATAACCTGCCCTGAGGGGAATACTGCTGGTGCCAGTGTTTCCTCTGGAGGCTGGGCTGAGTGGGGTGGGCAGCTCCAGGGGATCGCAGAGCCACTGAGGTGGGCAAGGACCCCTGGGCACCCCCTCGCCCTGCCCCGGCTTGGGCAGGTGCAGCCAGAGCAAGTTGCTCAGGGCTGGGGCTGGTTGGGTTTTGAATATCTCCAAGGTCTCCACAACCTCCCTGGGCACCATGTGACAGTGTTTGATCACATAGTAGAAAAAGGGGCTTTTTTTGTTATCCTAGAATCATAGAATGGTTAGAGTTGGAAGGGACCTTAAAGATCATCCAGTTCCAACCCCCCTGCCCTGGGCAGGGAC
>JAOXNO010000013.1:18202605-18222602 GCA_028565335.1 Limnodromus scolopaceus
ACAGATACCTTGACGTCCCTCGTATTTCTAAATATGGAGGAGCTATCACACAAACCAGCCACGGCCAGCGAGGCCTCCGTGGGCAGGCTGACACTGTCTGTGCTCCATGCTGAGAGCTGGTATCAGAACAACACGCCAGGGCTCGTGGTACCTCGGGCCCAGATTTGCTAAGTGGTAGGTGCCTTCCAGTCCCATTACACCTCAGAGCTCCCAGAATTCGGCCAGGCCGTGTTATGGCACTCGCTGCCTGTGCACTGGCTGACCCGGTGCCCGAGTTCCCATTTCTCTAGATCTTTTTTAGCAAGTTCCACTTCTTGTTCCAAGCACCAGTGCAACATCTCGTGGTGTCATTGTATGCTATATCTCATTTTAGAAACTGCGGCCTTTCTACTAAAAAAATAAAACTACAATAAAATTCATTTCCTCTACGAGTTTATCATGACCACAAGGCTCCATATTTAAAGCAAATAAACACTCTGTCGTGTCAGATGATGAAAACAGATCTCATTAACCTTAATTTCCTGGACTCTGTGTTATTCCAATAAATAGCAGTTTATGGCAATTACTTGGCAGCATGTTTTGAAGAAACATTTGTGCTACAGGATGTGCAGTGTCTTGAGCAGTGACCCAGGTTTTCATGTAACAGTATGATCTTCTCATTCTGACACCAGTAGTAATGAGAACAAATACTGATATGTTCACAATTTTTTTTTCTCCGTAACACTGTCATACACTCCACAACAAAGCAATTTTTCCCTTTCACTCATAGCCATGAACTTCACCCAGCCAGGTGTTTGAGGCTTTAGACCAGAACTGCTCCTTGGGCAGGTCAAAGCCAAGCCCTTGTGTGCAATGTCCTGACCTGGCAGCAGTACCTTCTGGGGGAGTAGGAATATAGCTTTTGATGCTAATAATGTATCAGACACCACCATCTAGGTGCCACCTTGTGCTTTACAGCTGTACTGTGCTTTGTTTTTTACCTATGCAGAGGCAGCTCATCATGATTAGGGCAGCTGGGCTCTTCTCTGCCTCAGGGGCCTGGCAAAGTAATTTTCTCTCTCCCTGCCTCGGTTTCTGTTAAATGAAGTTAAAGTGCAACATCTCCCATAAAACCCCTTGGGGAGCTACTCGTGATGCTACGTCAGCGAAGGTATGTCTGCTATAGAATAATACACAAACAACATGCATGTCAAAGTTGAAATGCTGTGCTGAAGAGCTGTGTTTTCTTCCCCATCATATCCCCCTCCATTGCAAAGCAGCAAGGACTCAATTAATTAATCTTAAACTTAAAGCAGACGTCTGCAAAGGCAAAAATATCTGTCCTTTTCTTCATCCTGCACGTTGGTGTCCCACTACGACCACTCGACTCAATTGGCAACCTCAGTCCAGACACAGCTGTGAAATTCACCCCAACTTGGCTATGGCCCCAGACACTGGGCACCCATTCTAAGCTGCACGACCCAAGAGTGAATCCTGGGCATTAACTTTCAGACTAAGGGCAAACTCGGCCCATCCACCCTGACTCCATCTTCCAATAAAATGAACAGGAGTTCTGAATATCTAATAGCTATTTCTGGGACCAACAAATGAAGCAAAATAAAGCAGAAAATCTCTAAAAGTGGCTCTTGAGACAGAGGAACCATTAATTCCCCTCCAGACAAGAATAAGGCTTAGGAGAGATGCTTCACCATCCATTGCCAGAACAGCACTGGAAGGAATAGGAGTATCTCTGGCGGAAACTGATGAATCCTCATTTAATATTGGTTTCACAGAAACACACAACTTCATGCAACCCTTGTATACTTGCTGAGACACATAATGTAGGTTGATATAACGTTCCATATGAGCATTTCTGAGCCATACTGAGATAAAAGGAGGAAGCCACTGGGCAGTGGTGGGTGGTGGTTAGCGAGAACAGGACACAAGATATAAGATTAGTTTTGAAGGAAAGAAGGTTATGCCAAGATGGGGTGGCATGTTTACAAATGCCACTTGTTACCTTCTTTTCCTTGTGATGCATTAAAGTCCCAGGCCTTATGTCTTTAACATGTGTATCATTTCTGGACTGTTCAGCATGACTGTTAGAGTTTACATCCATAAAAGAGCACTTCTGGAAAGCCTAGGAAATAAATACTGCAGGTTATCAGGAGACCACGAGCTTTTACAGAGAAATGCCTGGAGATGACCAACTACAAAGAGAACATTTGTTTTTAACATTCACAGCTCACCGATATTATCTACAAGCTCATGAGATAATAGAGATTTAGACTATCAGACTAAGAGAAATAGGGCATCCCCTCCAGTCTGCCAAGACTGCACTCTAACTCATCATGCTGACCTCAATGTCCGCTGCAGGGAGATGAGCTTGATTTCTGTTTTTACAGATGGGGACAGAAGGTACACAGAGGTGCTACAAACTATCCAAACTTAAGCAGAAAGCCCAAGACAAACTTTGGGCTTGCGACAGTACCTAATTCCTAGTGGCTGATAATCATGCAAGAGCTACTATGTCCACTTCTCCCGACAAAAACTGTAATTAACCCTTCAGCCTTGGAGACATGTCTTTGCCACAGTCGTCACTAAGGCTCCAGGTGATGACAGCCCCATCATATGGCTTTTGGACCACTGACTTCCCACCATGTGTACCCCAGGGCATGGCCTGGAATTTTCAGCCCTTTATTTTGCTATCCTCTTTCCATTTCCTTTGGGTTTCTCTACCCACCTGGCTCCCAGATCTGGAGAAGCAGAACCATCACTGCCACCACTGTGCAGTGCTGGTTGCAAGTGTTCATCACCGGGATTTCTGCAGGCCTCTGCTGGCCTTCAGTGAGATGTACAGGCAGGACACCTCTGCCAGCCAGAGGAGTGGGGGAAGAGTACTTGACTTGCAGGAGTCAAACACTCCATGAGATGCAAGAAGATTATATTCTTATACCATGTATTAGGGAAATTATTTCATTCCTGGCAACTCTCATGAAATTAATAGCCGTGATTACAGATTAGAATCAGGCCTGCTCTTTAAATATTGCACCCCTTGTATGTATTGCATATTTATGCAAAATCAGAAAAGTAAAGTAACAATAATGAAAAATTCCAGTGCAAAAATCAGGGTGTTGCATTTCTTCTGGTTTTCCTTTACATCCTAGTTGTATGTGTTTATAGATCAGAGTACCTAAGATGACATGGAACTATTAGAAAAAGTAGTTTTACTCCACATAATACAGAATATAGACTTTCCCCAGTTTACCCATTTGTAAGACCAATGAAGTGGTTTTGAGTGAGGCATATCATCTACAAAGTCATCCTCAAAGTCCTTCAGACTTTTAAGTGATGAAGAAACCACTATTTCCCTTGGTAATTTGTTATTTTATCACTTTTGCTCTGAAATATCTAGAAGAGTGTCCAAATATAGTTTGTGCTACAGCAGCTGATTATTATTATGCCTTTTCTGCTAGGTTAAAAAGGTACTACCCAAGAAAATACCTCCACATTGTAATCAAGTGTCAGAACCTGCATATTCTTAACAGCCTTTTCTAATGGAGGACACCTGGATACTTAATCATGGATGCAGCATCCCAGTGCTGATCTCAAATGATCCTGTACAGAGAGATAAAAACCTCCCTGTTCTCACATCTACACTCAAAGCAGACACTAACTTTGTGGCAACAGCACTGACCTGGGACCTCCTGTCAACTTGTTACGGCAATGCCCATTTCTTTCCAAGACATACAGTCGTGGTCTGGCTTATATTTTTTTGTTCTTCATGTGGACTTTATACTTCTGTAACTGTATTATGACCATTAAGTGATTGCCTTCATCTTCCCTGCTCTCACACTTCACTAGTTTGAATTAAGCTGATTTAAACAGTAAGGATTTTAAATGTATTTCCAGGCTGTTGATGAAAATACAGAGTGACACTGGGCCTGTAGCTGATCCCCATGGGATCTGACTATAAACATCTGCATCAATGGCAGCGCTTTCAGAGCCAGACAGCTCCCCGTCATCCTGTGATAGGGTTTTCTTTGTATACTCTGTGGTGCCAGATTTTTATCCAAATGTTGTATGATTTTGATCAAATGACTTACAAAAATGTTTACAGGTATACAATTCAGTTTAAGCAGTCAAACTTGTTACCTGATCAAAGAGTGCAGTTTGCTTTGACAGATCTGTGTTCCATTACATTGTGTTTCCTAGCACAACTGTTTAAGTCTGTCTTCACTGCTTGAATCCCATACCCAATTTTCCATTATTCTGCCTGTGACTAATATCAGACTAATGAGCCAGTAGCTCCTGGATCAAGCAGTTTGCTTTTTCTAAAACATGGTACTCTGTCAACCTTCTAAAATATACCTGGTATTTCGATATTGGTTTAAAACAAGCATCGCCCAAAACTAGCATTTAAACAGTCATTCCCCGTTGAGCTACCATGCCTATTTCTCCTTCTGAGCTTCCTCCAGCCCCCTTTTCCAGACCTTAACCTTCACTTCATTGCCACCGGTTGCAAGGCAGCCAGGTTGCTTACCTAGAGATAGGAGATGATGTGACAGTTTCACTGTTCCCATCTCTCCTGTTGCGCTAGCCATGAGCACACAACCGGGGGATAAGAGTAAACCTTTGCTCTCACTCCATGCAAACAAGCTGTCTGAAGTGCTGGTGGTTGAGAGCTGAGGGATCATCTCATGTTGTGGCAGTGCTCTGAAACACCCCAACCCAGTTAAGCTGATCCACATCTCCCTTCCTCATGTGGGTGTGGAATAGGACAGAGGGTGCCCTTAGGAAGCTGGAGCTCGCTGATGGTAGCTGGAATAGTTGGCTTTTACTGAAACATTGCCATCACTGAACTAAACCAGCCTATGTGCTATCAAGCAAAGGACCAGCAAGAGCGCACTACTTCTATGCCACTGGCAGAGTGATGTACCAATTACACAACAGGGAACAGCAAATGTTTGTATTCAAAGACTCCAGAAAACCTTGGACCATAGCACAAAACAAGTGAGCACAACCCTTCAGGAGCAGACCCCATATTCTCTGTTCCCACCGATGTTAACACAAATGATGGGTCCTCAGCACCTTGCTGGTCTGGTACTAAGTGAGAAATGCTAGGCCAGGGACAACCACAGCTAATGCACACTAATATGTTATTTGTCCCATCTATGTGTGTAAGATTCTCCAGTGGTAACCCCTGCATCCTCAACCAGTCTCCCAGCTCCAGACCTCTTGAATGAAATTTGGGTGGTGCTTACAAAACGTGTACCACCCAGTGCAATAAAGCGGGACTGGGTGAGACTGGCAGACCTATTTTCCTTCATGTTCTGAGCTATAAATTGTGCCGAGGGCCTAGAAGTGGTATCGGGCACAGCTGTCTTCATGCGCAACCCGAAGGGCATACCTGTAATTCTGCCATTATTTTATCTCCTTCCTCTTCCTCCTCATCTTTTGCGGCTGATACTACGGCATGCCCTGTGCTCCGAGACAATGCCTGATCTTCTTTAGTGGCTTTGGATTGAGCTATTTGCCCAGCATCTTCACTGCATTCCTACAGGGGGATGAGAAAGACAGACAGACAATATGGTTGAGCCCTCCTGATGCAAAGCAAACACAGAACATTCAACACTACTGCAACTCTCCTGTTGCAAGGTCCCTCTTCCTTTTTAAAGAGACTGCTACTGCATCTGTTCAAAAGCAACCAACACTGCTGATGTGATAGCATGTTCACAGATTAAAAACTGTACTTCCCTTCACTTCCTTCAGGGAACAGAACAGATGGGGAAAGGAAGCCCAAGGAAACTAATATGCAACATTTCTGTAAAAACACTCTCAAGTCTGAGCTGATCTTCCCCATCTGTGTAAGGTGTGGGTTTCTTTATTTTTAATCTTCTTACCGCCCTAAATGAAAGCAGCGTGTGACTTGCCTTCTACACTGCTAGGAGATAAGAGCAGCAAGACTCCTGTGAACAGAACTGATCAATCCTTACTTGTTCATTTGGCCTAGCAGTAGTGTTTCCTGGTAAGCAGTTTCAGTAGCTCTACGGAACGTAGCTCTGTCTCAACTTATTTTGTGGTTTATAGGCACAGCCCAAGCCTGGGAATGTTTCTCTGTGCCAGCCACTCATCAACAGCCTAATTGCCTAGAGTCTGAATCATCAAACCTTGACAGCAGCAGCCTCTTTTCTGGCATAGATGACATCTCCTGATCTCGTTGTGGTTAGTCCTGAACCTGGCAGGTAACTGCGCCGTGGAGGTGGAGGAGGTGGAGACTTGGTCAGTTTGTCATTATCCTGTTCTCCATCAAGAACGTCTTCTGCAAGTAAACAGAGTGCCACAAAGTGAGCATCAGTGAAGGAGGGAAAAAGGGTATCTGCATCCCTGACTCAACTGAAAAGGAAAAAAATGTCTTAAAAGATCCTGCTCCTGAATATATATGAATAGAAACACCTCTGGGATTCAAGTGGAAATGCCTTGAATAAAAGCAGATAGTCCTGCATGTGCACAGAGAAACTATGTCCTGTCATCCAGAAATTTTCAGCAAAACTCTTGTCCCCTACATCACTTTGGCTGGATTTCAGCCCTTGGTGTACAAGTGTGATAGCACAGTGCACATCTCCAAATCAATCACTTGTAAAAAAGCATGTAAGGTGCAGGTTCAGCTGGGCACCTGGTTACAGATAGTGCCCCTGTAGCCTCCTTTGAAAGTGTGGCCACTGATGTGGCAAGACACCAAACTTGGAGGTTTCTTGCCATTCTCAACAATTCTGAAGCAACCAGCACACGTTTCTGTTCTGCCTGGTAAGCACTGCTGGCAAGGTGCTGGTAGAGGAACTGAAGAGTTTTGCCCATCTTACCTTATAGTTGGACAAAACTAGCTAAGTTCAGGCAAAGGCTGAGAGGGAAAACGTAAATGCTGCTCTGGAGATCCCACCTCTCCAGTTCAATGAGTCCTTTCACCCCTGAGCAGGGCAGGGGAGCACCAAGGGCAACTGTACTTGCTTCTCTTCTAAGACAGCATTTGTTTTCACTTTACTTACTACTAACTATTCCAGGAATGCACAAGTTTGCCTTTGCTTTCTGAGGAGTCTTCCAAGAGAAGTCATCTGTGTCCAGCTCTGGAGCCCTCAGCACAGGAAGGACATGGACCTGTTGGAATGGGTCCAGCGGAGGGCCATGAAAGTGATCAGAGGCTGGAGCACCTCTCTTACGAAGACAGGCTGAGAGAGTTGGGGTTGTTCAGCCTGGAAAAGAGAAGGCTCCAAGAAAACCTTATAGCAGCCTTCCAATACCTAAAGAGGGCCTATAGAAGGGATGGGGAGGGACTCTTGATCACGGAGTGGAGTGATGGGACGAGGGGTAATGGTTTTAAACTGAAAGAGGGGAGAATTAGATTAGGGATTAGGAAGAAATTATTTACTCTGAGGGTGGTGAGGCACTAGAACAGGTTGCCCAGAGAAGCTGTGGATGCCCCATCCCTGGAGGGGTTCAAGGCCAGGCTGGATGGGGCTTTGAGCAGCCTGCTCTGGTGGGAGGTGTCCCTGCCCATGGCAGGGGGTTGAAACTTGATGATCTTTAAGGTCCCTTTCAACCCAAACCATTCTATGATTCTATAAGTCTTCCCCATCATGATGCTTCCCCACCCAGCTGCCACTTCCTCTTCCCCACCGTCACTGGATGGCATTTTTCCCAGAAGCAGCATTACATTGCTCCTGTCCCTTTGTGTTTCTGGCCACATGGCAAGAGGCACCATGTTCACACTGCTGTTTACAGTGTTTATTTTCAAGAGGGAGAAAACGACCTTTCTGCAGCTACTCAGTGTTATATAAACAGCTGGAATAAATATAACCCAGAAAGATAAAACCTCCTGCTTTTGGGATTACCCAGCTGTTCAGGGCTATGTATTCCCTCTGGGCAAGTTATTGCATAACTGCTCGCTCCCGGAGCTGTGGCAGGCTCCTCCGATGTGCCGCCTGGGCCCTGGGGCTGGATGGAGCCCTTGTCTGACCCAGCCCCATCTTTGTTCCCTTCTTAGCTCAAATGTTCTTTGAAACTGCTTAAGCTTAATGAAATGCTCTGTTGTATTATCTCCCTCCCTGCTTATCTGGCACTCACTCGCAGGATTGCAACAAGAGTGAATTTCCAGGTGCACTTTACATTAGACCACTTCTTTGGTCAATACGCACTACTAAGTTTTTTTGTGACATGAGATGTACTGCTGCTGTAAAACCAGAACAATTGTCTCAGGTGGTGTTTGGCAGACTATGATGTGGGGCCTGTGCAAATCCCTACTCCTTTTAATGGGCTCAAACCATTGCCCTCAAACTGGCAGCAGCTCAGACTGCAAGAACACCAAAGTTTTTCTCACACTTACTAAGAGCAAGGCTGGATGAAGGCACAAAGACAGAATGATTGCTACCATCTCTTTCACATTTGTGAGACATTCATCCATCTCCATCTTCAAAATGGGAAATAAAAAGGAGAAACCCACGCAAGAGAAATTGTCAGGGAGTGGCAAGTACACGGGCTATCAAAGGCTAATCCCCTGACATCCCTTAATTGGTTGTTAAGGAGAGGTCGTGATGGGGTTTGCTCACAGTCAATGCAACAATGCTGGGCAAGATGCAAAACTTCAAAGCTGGATTTCTATTTTCTTTACTAAACAATTTTATTTCCCCAGTCTAAATGAGAAGAAAAAAAACTCTGGAGGAAAAGAATTGAGGAAAAGACCTTATTCTAATACTTTTTTTTTTTCTTATGGCTGAGTTCTTCTAGCATATTTACATAGGAAGGAGTAAATAGACAAGTACTATTCACTCAGTCAGAGGCTAACCATCATCAAATCCTCTACTTGATGGGACCTTCTCTGGTGCCAAAGGGCTCAGAATTTCTGTGAACAAAATGGGAGTTGTTTTTCTCCAGCCACTTCACTGAACTGGGGCATTCTTTAACAGGCACAGCCAGACTGGAATGAATTTCCCCCACCATAAAAATTTCTACTTGCGCCAAAATAATCCAACATGTCCTAAAACAATGTCAAAATAAGAATGCCTGCCTTGAGGCAGCCTTTGTAGTCAAATAAGCAAACTGCCTTTAATGGAAGTTACTGATCACTCAGGACTTGCAAAAATCAGGGCACTCTCACATAAGAAGGCACAAAGAGAGATGAAGGAGCCCAATCTCTAATGTACACACCAGAGACAATCCCCATGTTTTTCACTGAACAATCTTGATAACAAAGACAAGGTAGAGTCAAGACATTAAAGAAACATTTACCATCTCATCTGCAAAATTGTGTAAAATGTGTAATTTTGTTTTGTGTTTTGCAGAGAGAAAAAGAGTTTCTTAATTGGGTTTTGTGTGGAGAATGGGTGAGATAACATATTCTGGCAACGTGATCTATCTGGCTTCTGCAGCAAAGCCAAAAGAGGACTCTGCTAATTTATGCCCAAAATTTCTTATCGCTATATTAGTAGGCAGGTGGACTCTTTTTCCTTATGTTGCTCAGTTATCTAGTCTACAGCAGACTGATATTGGAATTTTCATCTTGAATCTTAGAAGAGTTGGGTAGCATGTGAGGTATTTAATCAGACATTAAGGAAAAGTTTTGCTGTTCCCTTATTTATGTTACTATTATGGGATTCATTATGCACAACAGAAGGCAAATGTCTCAATCTCATCACATTTCTCCTTAAATCTGCTGGCTACACACTGTGCAAAGTTGTATTCTAGAAGTGGATAAGTTAACTATGCGAGTTACAAAACTTCTCTGTTATTGTGGTCTGCACTTTTTAAGATGTCACAGCTCAGTGCACCCATATGGTATTTATTTTCACTGACATTTTCTATTTATGCCACACATTATACAAGACAATTGTGTTGATAGCCAGTAACCTCACTGAACGGTGCCAGAATTCTAAAATTATTTTATGAGGCTCAACAGAATTTATTTTCAACATGTTGTGAAACATCCAAGGAGACACAACTTGTCAGTGCTAAAGGTGAACTCAGAACAAAATGCTGGATCTGAAAACACTCTTCCCAAATTCTATACAAATTTGTGTACACAAGTTCCAGGGCATTGTTTTGCAGCTATTTACAACCTCCACATGCCAACACCTTGAGTGTAGTGAGCAGCTCTGGTCTCCACAGCTCCAGAAGGACATGGTGGAGTTAGAGAAGGACAAGTGAAAGGAGCCTGGGAGGGAGGTGCTTGCGGGACTGCTAACAGACTGCAGAAGGTGGACAGGTTCTGTGGCAGTTTGCAAATGCCAGTGTGGGTAACCAGCTGAACAAAAATTTCCTCATATTGCAACTGAGTTTGTCCTCTGAAAATAAAAACTCCTCATGAGCAGGAGAGTAAGAGTACTGCCCACAGACAGTATCGCCCATCACCCCTGCCAGAGACTGGCTGCTGAGCTGGATGGACTATTGCTTAAGTATGTGGGTAAGAATTTTGCAGCTGACTCACATTGGCTAATGAGGTAAATCCAAGGTTTGACTGAGGCATCTTCTCTGCTCCTTGAACTTTGAAGAAATTCAGACGTGGATTTGTATGTTAAATTGTGAAAGAAATAGGACTGGAAGGACACCCCAACATGCTGCTACCACAAAGTAGTTCTGCCTAGATAATTCTTGATCAACACTAGTCTAATCCATTCTCTCTGGTGATGGGGAACTTACATCCTCCTCATTACCTCATACAGCCTTCTTCAGTGCTTCACTTTCCTTATCATTATGAGTTTTTTCCCTGATACCTAACCTGGTTCCTGGTTGCAATTGCCAACTTCTATTGCTCTTCTACCCACACAAAGCACGTTTTTAAAGCAATTCAGAGATTGCTTTGTCCTTCCTCAGCCTTTGCTTCCTCATGCTAAACAAAACTCTTCCTTTTTCTATTCTCCAGAGATCATGCTTTTTTAGAGCTCTGGTCATTATCATCACTGTCCTCTTGAGTCCTTTCTATTTCTTCATTCTTCCTTGAAGTCCAAAACATTGAGTTTGGGAATTTCTGTGTCAGAGCTCACCACTGCTGAGCAGATTCATGTGTCTTGTAGATATTCCTGTTCATCTCATTATGACATTTGCCTTTTTTTTCCTACAGGGTCACAGTCTGACTTACGTTCAACTTGAAACTCAGTAGATCTGTAGCATTGCTGTGGACAGCCAGAATGCTTACTGTGAAAGTCACGTTCATTCATTCCTACATATCTATCCACTTCCCCAAGACAACTCAGTTATGAAGCGTCACAGGTCATTTTCAGACCTCTGAGGGACTCATCCAAAATACTGGTTGTATTTATAGTTTAAGAATATGAAATTAGCAAGGATCATTAAGATCAAATAGTCTGACTTTCTGCTTAATATAGGTTCAGGGATTTCTTTAAGCAGGTCTTGCATCATGCAGAAAACTTATGCCTGAGCAGCCGTTCAGAAAGAAACACAGTATTGCTTAAAGATTTGAAGTGCCAGAGAATTCCATATGTTCATAATTCATCTTCAGTGATTAGTTACTCTAAATGTTAAAATCTGACAGCTAATTTTTAATGTGGCTTTTTGTAGCTTCAGCTTCCAGTTGCTGGAACAGTGCTGCTGGAACACATTCTCCAAAGCTAAAAGGCCTCCTTACCCTCAAAAACGTCAGGCATGTCTTGATCTCCTTTTGATAACAAATATGTCTACAAAAAGAGCTTTTTAGGTTTCTGATGGTAAGATTGTTTGGGCTCAAACTCTTTGTGGTTCTTTCCAGAGCTCTCTGTAATGGTAAACTTCTAAGTGCAAAATCAAACACAGCATACTAGGTATAGATAACAGTACAGAATACAGATACTCTCATCTCTGTCAAAAGCAAGCTGTACTCTTACCCTCCTTCTCATGAGGAGTCTTTATTTCCAGAGGACCTGCATTATTCCTCAGGGACATGCTCACAGGTTTGATCGAGAACACAGAAATCTGTAAACTAAAACCATTCTAGAAAGTAGGAAAAATAATCTCTTCTTTTCAAGATATGCAATTCTTCAGCACCATTTACTCTAGCAAACCTTACCTGAGACTTCTAGCTTTTCCACTGCATCCCCTTTAGGGGGTTGGGGAGGCATCTCCAGGTTAGGAATTGATTTCATTATATTGGCCTGGGCCTCTTCCAAGAGCTTTTCAAATTCCTTTCCGTTATAGTGATCGAGGTTTTGTCTTTTCTCTTCCCATTTCTTTTCAGCTTTCTAGACAAAAACAGTAAAGCACCTATTTACTGCTCTGATTTCTGCTATGATCAATTACTTTAAAAAAAAAACATGTGTAAACATTATAGGTCACTATGGATAGATTCTAGTCAGCAATTAGAGGAAACATATTAACACTAATTGTACACTCTTTCTGACTTCCATTGTGCTAGACGTGGCAGAAACACACAACAGACTGACAGTGGCCACTACTCACTAAAGGAACAAAGGCAAAATTTAAATCTGGGTCACCATCCTACTATATCACACTGGTGATTAAAGTGCATGCCTGTAATAAGATGTGAGAGTTCACTTGTGGGTTTTCTCAATATCTCTGCGTGAAACCACTGGAACTTCACACTCTTTCACTTTTACCTCTCCATAATCACAGAATTACAGAATCATCATGAGGGATATGGAGATTTAAAGAGTGAATGAAATCCACTGATGCAAGTGTTGCCAGAGAATTATATGCTATTGTTCAAAAATAAGGTATTCTAAAAAAGAATTTTTATATTTTTAAAAATAAGATTTACTTTAAAAGCACAGTTACTCATTTTGGTTACATGTTAGTATCCTGTTGCACTTAAAATCAGGGTATCTTCAGAAGTGCACGGTGTAGTTAGGGATTAAGCACATAAATCCCCAGAATGCATTTGGAAAATCCCACCTGGAGTCTCAAGAGTGAGACAGGGAGCAAAGACCCAAAGAGAGGACAACTGTTTGAGTAGAATACACCGTACCTCAATTGATATAGCTCGGTTTCTGGTACTTGCACTGTGAATTTCCTCAATGAAAAGACTTTGCATGGTGTTGCCATTGACAGAGACCTGTGGTGCTGGTGTGGCTTGTGTGGGCTGGGATCCTGCTGCAGGCTCTTGAGGGGGGACTGGTGGGGTGGCTGAGAGGTGGCCTCCCGCTGGCACACCTTCGCTGTGGCTGGTTGCAGTGGGTGAACCTTGGGCATGGTTGACCAGGGCTGATGAGTGCTGAGACTGATGGATGACAACAGGTGAGCTCTGCACATGATGGACCGTCATTGTTGAGAAGGGGACAACTTCTGATTTGACTGATGACACCTGGGACTCTGATGTGATGGCTGTGAGGTTTTGCTGTGTGTGTCCCTGGGTGTGCTTGAGCTCCTCCTGGTTTTTTAGAGGGTCAGCTGCAGTGGCCTTTTCCATAGCAGAGTATTGCACAGCTTGGGATGGATCCACACCCCTCAGCAGTCCTTCTGTAACATGTCTGCCCAGCCAAATTGAACACAACAGCATGGCACGTGGTTAGATACACGCCAGTCATCAACAATACTTGACAATAAACTTTTGCAAGGGAAAAGCACTTATATCAAAAACATCAAAATGGTGGTTTTTACTTCCTGATGCTCTCAGTTGGGTGATTTTGTTGCTTTCTCTCAGAGTCAGGGACTCAGTGTTTTAAAGACGCCACTCTAATTAGGATGGCTTTGCCTTTTAAAATGGCAAAGACCTCCATGGATCTACCAGCACTTTTTGCCTGAACCATGAGTTGCAGTGGGTTGATTTTAGAGGGAGAATGGATATCAGTTGACTTAAATTTTATACACTGTAACTAGCTAAACAAGATGTTCCTGAACTATTAGTACAGAAAGTGGTAGTTACATAGAATGTGAAGGAGCAGTTTGGCATATTGCCAAAACAAAGCCTTCAAATGATACTTCAGGAAAGTCCTGTCTGTCGAGAATTTGGGGTAGAATGAGCTGAGGATGTAACAAGTCAACTATTTCTGGCAGCTAGCTGTGAAATAGCTGAGCTTCAGATCGTAGCTAGCCATCAAATGTCATCAGTTTTTCCATTACTGAAACAGACTTCATGAGGCTTAATACGTAATTTCGCTGCAAAAAACTACTTTTGGAAAAGCTTTGGCATTCATAGCTTATTGGTTTTTTTCCCAAACAGGGTGAGACAGGAAATAACTGTAGCCTTTTTCAAGAAAAGGAAACTAATATGAAAGGATATAGATGTTTATCTCCATGGAAAAATAAGTGACAGCTCTTAGAAGACTTCTTACATAAACCATTTTATCCATCTGCCACTACTGGAAAATCCATTTTACATATGCTCCAGGATATATGGAAACAATGACATGCCTTAGAATAATGGTCACAACAACAGGCTTATGACTTACATTTTCTTGTAATTGAAGTAAAATTGAGATCACCAGCGCTGACAATTTGGCCTGATTCACTAGTCTTGAGTAGGAATTAAATCCGATGCCTATTGCTTCATATAAATCAGCAGTCATTTGCTGCTCGTATTTTCTGACAAACATAGCTAAACACTGGCACTTAGTGGACAGAAAATTCCTCTAATATTTCAATTTCCTCTAACACATCTTCCTTGCAAAGAATACAATAAAGAATTTTATGAATCCATAAGCATATTGAAAAATACTTTCTTTCAGAAGGCTTAGGATATCTTTGTCCACTTAGAATCTTTTCTTGTTTTATTTCTTACTGTTAGATTTTGAGAATGCATGTTTCAGTGTCAGAAAATATTTCTATTAGCTTAGATTGCTGCAAATGCCTACAGTAATTAGCTCAGATACGGGACAGATACCACTCTGTCAGCTTTCTCATCCAGGTACTTCTCAAATCTGGAAGTGTGGAGTTCAGAGGGAGCTAGTTTCAACCATAACACCCCAACTACTGGGACTGTTGGCCAGAACAGAACCACTGCAAAGAGCACAGAAAAGGTTAATTTGATTTCCCTTGAGAGGGCTCTAGGAAGAATTTATAAAATACTGCAAGCAAGTTGCATTTCTCAAAATTGTCTGGGGAGAGGGGGAGGACACAAACCCGAAAGCTGTTCCAGCCCTGCTTGAGGAAAGTTTTTAGTTTTGAAGAAAAAAAAAAATCACCTCCTGAGCATGGTAAGGATATCAGTCATGCTGCGCACACGTTTCAGCAAGCTGTCTAGCTTGTGTGGTTCTTCCTTCAGGAACCTCACGGCTTCTACCTCAATCCGCAGGATTGCACGCATTTTATTCTGCAATGTTGGGAAATCTCCTGCAAAGACAATAACTGTGAAGCTCGACAGGAAATTATAAAAGCCCTGGGAAGAAACGGATGATGGAGTGAATGTTAAACAGTTGAGTGTCTACTTCTCTCCAGGGGCCCCTGCAACAAGCTCCTTAATCCCAACTTTAAATCTTTTAGGAAGTGAAAGTTAGTGTTCCCAGATCAAAGGCAAAACTGTTTGCAGCTGTGGCTAAAAGAAAATAATGAAAATTAAAAATCAAAAGTACATACCTTTCAGGGTAGCAACAGCTTCTCCCACTTGACGCAAAAGAAAGGCTCCATCTTCAACATCTTTCAGTGTAACTGTCTTGCTGGAAGCAGTGGAGTCCCTCTTCAGGTCTTCAACAAATGCCTCCAGCTCACTGGCAAAACAAAAAAAAGCGGACATAAAATGTAAGCAGGACTTTCACATTACAATCAAATATATGTAAATGAATAGACTAAACTAAACCAGAAACTTCAACTGTGGCATCTTATAATCTGACACCATAGGCTGAAAACATGGCTGGGTACCATGTGGGGAGGTGAGGATGCTGGATACTCACAGTCACAGCATAGCAACAGGCTTGTAATTGGCCCAAGTTATTCATTTCTGTGACAGGCTGCAGATGTGCAGAGCATATTGACTTCAGGGCAGCTGCGCTACAAAGGGCAGGTGGGGTGGTGAAACACATCTAACAGACAGCCCTCTGGGGATGCGAATCCAAGAGGGGTACAGACACACTGTACAGCTACATCCAGTACTGTTTTGCACCTTGCATTTTCTCATTGCTGATGACATACAAAGGAATGCCCAACAGTGATTTAACAACTCAAAAACTGGCACTGACGGCCCCTTGATGCAACCCTGTTTATCTGTAGGTCCTGATAGACAGAATACAGGGTCCTGTTTCCACGAACAGTCAGACCGAAACAGCAAGTATGCATTGTGCGTAGTTCTCATTCAGCATTTGGATTCAAGAATGAATCACTTTAGATGTTTTTTTCCAGCCAGTGCTGTCCTGTGCTTCCTCTGGCTCCCTCTGGTGCATCTTCATCACCTTTCCCAATACTTTTTACAGTGCTTCCATACTTCACATACATTTTCACAATCCTTCAGACACATAATTTTTTTTTTTTTTGGGAGGAGCTTTTTTTTCCATTTAGGGTTGAGACCGCATCACTTTAGCTGGAATTTCCTCACAGAAGCTTAAAAATTTCTCAAAAAAACCCTGAAATGCATTATGCGCAGCTATACAAACACCCATGTGAATACCTAAAAAGAATCACCTCTTGCATATTTATTCTAAGAAAAATCCACCTCTGTTAAGATACCAAATTTACTAACAGGAATATTCTGAGAAGCAGTTTAATTGCACAATAGAAAACAATTCAATGCAAACTCTGAACTGACAAAATGGCTATTCATTTTAACCTAATTTTGGGCTTCATTTCTTGCATCCACTCAGGTAGCAGTTTCGCAATTGCTGTAACAGAACCAAGATACAGGGTGATTGCCTGAAAAGGAGTAGGGGAAGACTGTCTTCTGCACCAAACATGTCTCACATTTCCACACATTTCCCTTGTGCCAGCAATGCCATGCAAAATCCAGCAGAAAATTACTTATTTTCAGCCAGATCACTTTCTAGCTCCACCTCCATGGATGGGCAACACAAGGAGGGAAGGAGAGGAGTAGGTGGCCAACAACAGCATAAAAAGGAGAAAATCCCTTGCAGAGCAATTCCACATTTAGGTCAATTTAAAGTGCAAGCACAGTCAGTCACATAGAACAATAAATGGCAATACAATAGTACTTGTGATACACAGAGAAACAGATACAGTATCAGGATCTGAACATCAAGTGCACACAGCAGAGAGTTCATTTCAATCCAAAGACTAAGAACCTTAGAAACTATAAAACAATTTTTAATTAAGAATCATACGTTACTTCTGACCAAATCACAAACAAATGGAGGTAAATGATCCTGTTCCCATTTTAAGACCACTTCTCCCAAAGACTCTCTTGAGAAGGACTGGGCGTCATGATTTCCACTAGCACAGGCATACTTGCAGGAAACAATCCAAGAGACCACACGATGGCAGCAAGGGAACGTTTCTTGGGATATTTTTCCAGTGGAAAAGGCTCCGATACTGTAGATATCTGCTGTCTCTATGTCTGTCTGCCTTTGCAATAAAGGGGGCAGAGATACAGTCTAGGAAGGAGCTGGAAAAAAAATCTGGCTTTCTGTCACTCACTACAGTGCAAAGGCTCCTGCCCTCTGGAACGGTGCTTTGAAGTCATGCATCCTCCCTACTCTTAATGCCCCAACACAGGCACTCAGGCTCAGCAGCGCGAGATCAACACTAGAAAAGTAGCTTCTTGGGTATTGGCATCCATCAGGCAACAAAAAAGACAAGGCCAGAATCTTAAATCTGCTCATGAGCGGAAGGAAGAGAAAGGAACAAATACAGAACAATGTTATGATATTTTGGTAGGTGTATCATTGTTGGAAATATGGGGATAAAGGAAAGACTTCCAGGTAGCAGACGATCTTCCCCTTGTTCTTCAAGCAGAAATAGAAGGGTCATCATAAAGCCCTTTGATTCCATACAGTGGTATTATCAAACAAGACAAGTGATCCTGGAATTACTCAGGAGATACCATATTACGCTGCCTCATGTTGCCAACAAGGGAAAAGAAACTTCAGCCCTCAGGAACCAAAGTCTGAAACAGATCCAGTGGTCTCCAGTATTTATTTTCAGTAACTGGGGAAACAACTTGGCTTTATAGATTGGCCAGAGCAAACCCAATTAACAAGACACTCATCTTAATGCAGTTTCAGAAGGCTAATACAAGATAAATCATTTTTCTGCAACTATGTTTTACATAGGGGAACTGAGAAAAACTCTTATGCTGATATTTTCCTTTAGGCAAAAAAGCATCATTGGGTGTGACTCAGGTTGCAGTATCAGTAGAACAGGTCACAAAATGAACTGACAAAATTGATGGTAACAAATCACCCAGGCGAGATGATATTTGTCCTGGAGTTCAATAGAAATTCAAGGGTGCAAGAGTTGAACAATTACTGCTAAGCATCTAACTTCTTGATTAAAATCGCTTTGGCACCAGAGTAGTGGGAAGTGTCATAGAAGACACAAATAAACTTTTGAAAAGAGGATGGGACTCTCCAGAGAACTATACTCTGGTGAGACTGACACCCAGACTGGTGTAATTGACAGATACCAAAATAAAGAATAAACAATAAAGAATTAGTGGACCAGTGGATAAATATGCTGTGTTAGGCAAGAATTAATGTGATATGTGTAAAGAGAAAATACACAAGGAAACAACAAAAGCATGGGGAAAAGCTGTAGCCCAAAAGGCTTTCAGCAAGGTATTTCAGCAAAAGCTTTCAAGAAAGCAAAGTTGCCATGGCACAAGAGAGGAAATTCTCTCATGGATAAAGTGCTGGAAGTAATGGGAAGGGATCAGTGAACAACTTAATGAATGTAGTTTGCTGGTGGGTTCCACAGGGATCGGTGCCAGGGCTGGTGCTTTTCAGCATATTATTATTTAGAAAAGAGAATGAATTGTATAGTTTAAAAAAAAAAATCTCAAAAGGATATTAAAATATTCAGGGGAATGCAATGAAAGGTGATTGCAGAGGGTGGCAGATGGACCATCTGATGCTAAGAGAAGGGCCACAAAGATGATTAAAGAACAGGGAAGCCTGCCACACAAGGGAGAGCTGAGAGAATTGGGTTTATTCAGCCTTGAGAAAAGAAGGGTTAGGGAAGACCTTATCACTATGTTCCAGTATTTAAAGGATGGCTACAAAGAAGATGGAGACTCCCTTTTTCATGAAGTCACATGGGAAAAAGGAGGGGTAATGGGTACACGTTACTCCTGAGGAGATTCCAATGGGAAAGCAAGAGAAAAAAATTTCACAATGAGAACAATCAGCCCTTGGAATAATCTCCCCACGGAAGTTGTGGATTCCCCAACACTGGAAACTTTTACGTGGAAAAGAAAAGATTTACGTGGACACAGTGCTGGGCCATGTTGTCTAGACCATGCTTTCACCTAGAAAGGTTGGACCAGATGATCCTACTATTCTATGATTCTGTGATTCTATGATAACTGACCAGGAAAAAAACCAAATATTAAATTAACTCCTAACAAATGTAAAGTAATGCTCACAAGAAAAGGAAAAATAAAAACAAATCCAACCCAACCTGAAGCCAACAAACTCTCAAACAATAGTGAATTTTGAACTGATAATCATCCCTTATGAGTGAGATGTTGGATTTGTAATGGAAAACTCACATGGAACACGAGAACAGGATGATCATCACCACACCACTACATGAAGTCATGTTGTGCCTACATCAGATACAGCCATTGCAGGGCTCTCCTCTCTCCCCAGTCCCACCTCACAGATGTACAGGAGAGTTAAAAAGGGTATACAGAAAGGCAGCAGGATGACAAAATGTACAGAATGCCTTCTACAAAAAGAGTAACTAATCAGACTGAAAATTTTCAGGAGAGGGTGAATATTCTGCCATGCATAATTTAAAGAGTTTGAGGATTGATTGTCAGGTGCCGGTCTCTTCTCACAGGTAATTAGTGACAGAACAAGAGGGAATGGCTTCAAGCTCCAACAGGGTAGGTTTAGACTAAACATTAGGAAAGAATTTTTCACCGAAAGAGTGATAGGGCATTGGAACAGGCTGCCCAGGGAGGTGGTGGAGTCACC
>JAOXNO010000013.1:18222702-18302521 GCA_028565335.1 Limnodromus scolopaceus
GTAGGGTAGATGGTTGGACTCAATGATCCCAAGGGTCTCTTCCAACCTGGACAATTCTATGATTCTATGATTCTATGAAAGATTCAAAAGCAAACAAAAAGAAGTTCTTTCCACTCAAATAAGAATTACTCTATAGAATTCATTGTGCATAGATGCTCTACACAACCAAGTTTACATAATTTTTTAAAAATGCATGAGTTCATGAAAAGTAAACAATCCATGCATAGCTTTTGCATGTGAAGATACTACCTCTGACATGGAAGAGGGCTACAAGTCATTAAAAGCAAGTAGATGCACGCTGAGCATTTTGCCATGTTCTTATATCCTTTCCCAAGTGACTGCTACCAGTGGCTCTCCAAGACAGCTAAGTGGAGTTTTGTTTTTACTGAGCACAGTTATTCTTATAAAAGAAGTCTGATACTTATCCTAACAAAAATATAAATTGTAACTTACTATGGATCATATCCAATTAGACAGCTTGGATGTGGCTACAATTTAAATACTGTGCTTATAAAACTACCTCTATTAAAATGCTTACAATAATCTGCAACATACAGTAGTCATACCTGTAATATGCTCCTCACAATATAAATAATCCTTTAGTTGATGTGTCATATCATCGTAATTTGTCCTTGATCTGCTAAATTTTAAGGTTAAGATCCCCAAAAGTGTCATATATGACAACTCTTATGTTGAATCAAAAGACTAGACAGAAAAAACCCTACCCTGTTAATTCCAAGTCCGTATCTACTGTTAGAAGTGTGAATAAACACTACATTTAATAGTGTTCCTTAGATTTCAATAGGTATCTCTGAACTGTAATCCTGCTACAGCTATGACACACGCGGGCACACTTCTGCAGGCGCCATCATGAATAGATGCTCCACAGAAAATGTACACTGACATTTCTGCTGGTTACAACATGAAACCACCAGTATTTTTATTGTTTTATTTCCCAGCAATAATCTTCAAAATTGCAGAAAGGAGAGATTTTTAAGCTGAGATTTACCACTTCAGAGTAGTAAATACACTTTTGTAAGTGTTGCAGAAATCCTGCAGAAAACTTAAAAGCATTGCTGTCAGATGTGTTTTTTCCTTTGTGTTGTGATCCTGCACACATGCAAACACATGACAAAGAAACCTCATTGGAGAAAACTGATGAAAAAGAATTGTTTGCCATTTAGTGTTTGTTTCCAGCATGTCTCTAAAAGGGTTGAACTAATGTTTACAGCCTATGAATGACCTAAGACACTTTCCTGTAACATTAACAAACAAAGTAGCACGGAAGCAGCTGAAACTCTGTGAACAGAAAAAAATCCAAACACTGATAAAACAGAACCATATTGCAATCAAAGTCCTATCCTAAATGAAAAGCTGTAACAACTAATGCCATCTGCACTTGACCTAACTCAGCATCCGTTTTATGAGGCAATGCGATAAACAGCCATCACACAAATTGCTCTTTCCACAGAGAACAAACAATCTAGAAACTAGGCAATGAGGTACACAGCAATAAAGTGAAGAACAGGAGACTAATTACTTAAGACTACAACACAATGTTATTTAAGACTACAAACCAGCTGAGAGGATTATATTCACCAGGGGCTATTACTACACATTAAACTTTTCTTCACAGAAAACATATACTCCCTTAGTAACATTCAAATTTGTCTTTATAGTTGCATCATTTTAATAACAAATCTTATTCATCTGACAACACACTGATCAACAGGAAAGATTTACTCTCCTTAACTGTCAATAACTCTACTCCTATGGCTCTGCAATCATCATTTCCAATGACAACCCAACTACAAAGTTTCACTCTATCATGAGGCAATTCTTCAAGTGTGAACTAAATGCAGTAATGAGAAATAATTAGTTATATAGCATCTTACAAATGTGAGTGTTAGAACTAGTTAAATTATTTATTGATTTCAGCTTCATCTTTCCTCCTGCTGACTCTGACTAACTGACTCTGCTGACTCTGACTCTGAACATGGACTGAAACAACTGGATCCCACCAATCTTGGTAGGCCAAAATTTTGCGGAAAAAAAATTCTTACAAAGAGCCTTTACACAAAAACAGAAAAAAGAAAAGCATTTTTATCTGCAGTTAAGGGTATGGAAATCCCAGTGAGACAATTTTAAATGGAGGCGGGCATTGCTAACTGCAATTAAACTTCAGTCCTCCTTCCCTAGAGCGTAACAGATAAAGCTGAAGGGTAGGGGGAGGCTTTCAGAAAGAGGTAGTCATGGTCCTTACAGTCACCTGTCCCTTTACAGGGGATTTCTGGAGAGGTTAAAACTCTTTGTACTAATGGGACTTACCCAGTGGGTTGTGCTTAGAAGGACTCCCAGTCAGGACCAGTGATTTGTATGACACAGACACAGTTTTACAGCCAATATGAGTGCAAGGAAACACAGCTAAACCAGCATACACAGGTATAGTTTCACTAAAGTTCTACTAGTTTTAAGTTTAAAGTTTTAGCAAACTAAAGTTTGCACTAAAACTACTACTTCATGGAAGCAGGCAAAAGCAGCAAAGTCTAAGAAACCCACCATAACTTCTTTACAATCTTTTCTTCCTCGTTGAGGTATTTCTGCCTTTCTTGTTCCACCAGGTTGCGCTGTCGCTGCACAGGATCTTCAAGCCTCTTCACTGTTTCAATCATTTTGCCATTGATTTCCAGCTCTGCTTTCTTCACCATTGCCCTCAGCATCTCCTGGTTCTGCAGCTGTTGCACAAAAGAAATCAACTTCAATTTTTCCTGCTTGACTGACATCCCTGGCAACAGAATACATTGCAGAGCTCAGAAATAGGTTGCGATAAACACACCCTTACAGCGAGAGAGAGTTTTTACCACCTTCTTTCCCTCTTTACCTATAAACATCATTCCACAAGGAAGTGTTTGGAGTGAAAAAAGCCTAAATCTGACTAACTTCTAATGTGTATATCTAACTTCCAGTTGCGAGCTGATGAACAATAGATGTTGGGATCAGTACACCACCTTCAGTGCATAACTTCTGTTAAGGATTGTGGCCCCTTTATTCTGCTCAGTCCAGCGTGAATCAAGAATTAATCATGCCTCACAGGAATGCCGGAAGCCTGACTTCCACTTTGCGCGTATCTCATAAGCTTATGCATCGCACTGTCCATACATGCCTGGTGGATAATCCCACACATTAATGACAAGGCTGGAATGCACTGCTGTTCTCAGAATGGAATTCTTCAGTCTCTCAAGCGGCAGAGGAAGCATTGTGCCACCCGGTGTAATTTGGTACAGACATGCAGCTCATCTGCAGTACATAAAATCTCCCTTACCCACTAAAAAACTCCTCTTTATAATAAAGTGATTTTCTGAGAACTGTAGAGGTCACACCTTCTTTCTTGTCTTAGCCTTATGTTAAGTACCTAAAGCATTACTTTTCTTACCGATATTAAGTTTGCAGAGCAAAATACTGCTAAGAAAGCAAACTAGACTGTACTCTTCTACGGGTAGCCCTAAAGCAGCTATGCTCCACACAAACCAGACCTGTTTAAGTCTCTTACGCAAATCGCAGGATTCAAAGTGATAAGCAGGGCTCCGTCTAGTCACAGCGTTAGGATACGGGCGACATGCACACCACTCTGTTAGCCCAGCAGCCTTCTCATACTGGAAGATTTTAAAAAACACCTGTGTCAACTGGGAGACGAAGTCCTAGCTTTAAAACTAGCAGTCAAACCATCAGCTGTTTTCTAAACATCCAGGCTTAACAGCCAAACCAGTTTTACATACAAAGTAAAGCCACTGCCTAATAGGAAGAGTCAGAAAAAAAGGATTACCTACAAGACAGTATAATGCAACAAGACTTCTTTTTAAGTTGACTTAAGAGAATTCCCAGGAGTTAGAGGAAAAAAAAAAAAAAGCCTTTGCCCAGGTCATTCTTTCCAATCAGTATGGGAATTAGAGGAACAAGCTCAATTCTTCCCTCCTGACTCTTCAGTCCTTGTGCCTGACTCTGCCTTCTCCAGCGACACAACTGTGATGAGAGGGAGGGTAACACTTCACTGAAAGCGCGCAGGGGGATCTGAGCTGTGACAAGCTGGAGGTGTTAGCTCAAAACTCAGCTGAAGATAAGTGTTAGCAGTTAGGGAAAAAAATGAAGCTGGAAAGCATTTGAAACAGCACAGATTTATAAACATTGTCAGCTGCTTTGTGCCAGACTGGATTCTTTTGAAGACAGTGCATATGTGTGTTTTTCCCCACTATGGGATTAATGTTTGGGTTTGATAAATTAAAACTTCTTACAGCAAGGCCAGCACAGCTATCTGAAACACACATCTCTTATATTGTGCCATATTTTCAAGAAGGAAAACATAAATGAATGAATGAATGAGTGAATGGGCATGTAACACTTCAATCATACAGTTTATTCACAGCTCTTTAAAAAGTGGGGAAATTTGACACAGGGAAGTGACTTGGGAAATGTGAAACAACTGATCTGAGGTCAGTGAGAAGGTTAGTAATGGAGTTAGACTTAAGTCTCGGGTGTCCGGAATTTAAATCCTCTGTGTTCCTCAGCTGGTAACAGTGACTCCCAGTAATACCAAAATTGAGTATGTGTGTGTGAGGTTGTGCAATGGCAGGTACACTTTTTTTCCTGTAATGGTGGTATATAGGGAATTTATATTTATTGTAGTGACACCTACAGCTAAGGTGCTTGTCACTTCTATTTATGCAGTGCTTGAACAGTACTAGAAAGTTTCAGTCATAAAAGTTCATCTATTTCTGATAACAAGATTAGGGAGTAAAAATATAAGTTGGCAATATTTCAAAAAGCTTGTATGTTGGGGACTCCCAAACCCCAATGTTTGGAGTGAGCTCTTGAATCTGGGAAATGACTCATCTTGGTATCAAAGAGTTTTTGCCATTTCTATGAAAATTCATGCAACACTTGGATAGTTCTGGAAAACCTGGTTTTGTTCATGCTTGGAGAACAAGGACAGAAGGTAAGAAGGGAGAGGTACAGATGTGTGCACAGAGAGAAGAGAAGGAATCAGCAGAGTAATCGTGGGTTTAAGCAGGGCAGAGTCACCAGCCAAAGGACAACATGAGGCAGGGCGAGCAGGAGCAGAGGGGAAGAGATGAGGCTAAGGAAGAGGAGACAGTCCAGGGCTGCTACAGCACATCTACCTCCATGTTCTGGAACTGAACTTGATTCTTACCTTTCTTCTGCCAGCAGGTATCAGATCTGAGACTCCCTGGCTAAGTGCTCACCCCATTTGTCTTTCAGACCACCTCTGCCAGTTACTCCACCACCTCAAGTAGAAGGTCTACTTCTGACAGTGAAGTTTACTCTGACAGTGGATCTGTCAGAGTTACTCTGTTTTCACAGAGTAGAACTATTTATACTTTAAGATTGCTTGAAAACAAGCCAAATAAACAACCTTAGACATGCTGGAAAAGAAACTTTGTTAAAACAGTGTTCAAGTTCCAATGCTCAAAGGTAAGGTAAAGCAGTGCAGGCTTTCCTGTAACCACTGAATGGCAATTTCTTGCTAATTAGAGCTAAGTTGACTTACAACTGCAAGCAGCAATCAAACAGAAATAAGTTTAACACACCTTTTTTAGAATTCTAGCATCCTCTCCTACGTTCATCACCCTTGGTTCTCACTTCCAGCCTCACCAGTCTCTCTAGATGTCTACCTTGGCCCTCTTCTTTGGCTACTGCTCTCTCACAAGTACCCCAGCACTGCCTCTGGCACCCACTTATAGAATAATCTGATAACCAGTTTAGTTGACTTTGAACCAATTATTATCTATGAGACAGGTAACTGGAAAACCAAGTATTAGTTCACAGCCCTGCTTCTCATCAGGAGACAAGCATGACCTGTCCAGTGGGAGCCTCCCAGGCCCTGCTGCGAGAGGCTTCTGGGCCACCCACCGCCCCCCACACAACAGTGCAGAGCCACAAACAGGGACCGATTGCCTGCAGTTCAGGATCTCTGTAGAATCCAATTATCTGGTTTCTGAAGTTTGTTACCACACGTAGATTAAATGTAGTCTCACCAATTCTATAATGCAGCTCAAAACATATTTGAATTTCTAATTCAAAGCTACACTTGTGAGACTGAGTATCATATACCATTTATGACAGAGTTATTATTACATTTTCTATTCTTTCTGCAGCACT
The DNA here is from genome assembly GCA_028565335.1 of Limnodromus scolopaceus. NCBI lineage: Eukaryota > Metazoa > Chordata > Aves > Charadriiformes > Scolopacidae > Limnodromus > Limnodromus scolopaceus. The sequence continues at coordinate 18,228,877 of JAOXNO010000013.1, forward strand.
CATTTTCCTGCAAATAATACATTGAGCAAAGGAAAAGCATGCATGTATACACATTCCTAATGCTGAACCTTAATCATATCTAACTGCCTTCCCTTAAAATGTGTTCAATTAAAGAAGGGAAGAAATAGCCAAAAAAATCCAATGTACATATAAGCTAATAATATATAGCATGAACATTTACTCTAAGGTTTGGTTCAAACCAGCCACTAAAAGTTCTCATTATCTGGGAGTGCAGAATGAACAACCCCACTGAACTCATCATTGGCTCCAGTCTTAACAACAACAAATGCATCCAGGACACAGGCTGGGTTACAGCCTGTCTCTAGCAATAATGTAAACTCCATGGCACCATGAAACAAGTCTTTCCTGAGTATCTCTGAAAATCAGAGCGCTTAAGGAAGATGCTAATGGAGTAGCAAGAAGTGTATCTGATCTTTAGCAAGAGCCATGACACAAATGTCTTTATTTCAAGATTCTCTAGTTAAAATCCAACTACAGACTGAAACAATCTGAACTTCTTGGTTGCATCTGGTAACATATACATTTAACTGGTGTGTAAATCAATACTTGTGGAACAAGTGCTGCTGAATGTGTTTTTAAAAGGGGATTTTGCCAGCACAGACAAAGGCTACATGAATGAACGGGTCTTTTCCATCATGTGTTTCTCTGAATCTAATAAGCAAATGAGTAAGAACTTACAGTGATATCATCAATTGAAAATTGAACCACAGACAGTATTAAATATAGTTTTATGTCACATTCCTGTTTCTTAGTTATCCTGCCAAGTTTTGTTCCTGTGCAATCATCTTTTTCAGTTCTTTGGAAGTGTTTCTTTTAGTCTGTCACTATATGAAAAATTCACACAAACACGAACAAGCTGATTGCCAACCCAGGAGAAACAGTGAAAGTGAAAGATATGAAGTACTGTCAAACATATTATGCAAACAACCTGGAAAAACAGAAAAGTACTTTCCCCTTTTACTTAGAATTATTTTCCAGAAAACACAGTGCAAAATTTTTTCATTAGAAACATGGTATTTCAACACTTTTCAGTTTAAAATACTGCTTGTTTCACTTGCTATCCTACAAATTGTGAGCTCTTTTTCAAAATAATTCCACCCATTCAGGAAAGCATGACAAAAACTCGCTCTCATGAATGTAATTTATACGTAATATACCAAAGTTTCCCTTGGGCTACAGGTTCTTCCATCCGACCATCACAAATTTGCTCACTTCCTACTGGCATGATGCACCAAATTTGCTATCATTTCTGAAATAAGGGAAGACAGTCAGAGTTAATGAGCACACTCGGGATAAGTCCTTTTTTCCTTCTCAGGACTTCTTTGGCAGCATTGATTTGTGCAGATGGTACAAGTTTCTTCACTCCTGTGTGCCATAATGCTGTATCTGATCAAAAGTAAAGTTACTGCCCCAGGCAGGGCCATGGAGACAAAGTGCAGGTGGGGAAATGCCACCTCCTCCGTGAGCAGGCCCTGGGAGAACAGTGCACTCGCTGCCTCCAACGCAGCACTGCAACCTCCATCCCATTTTATGAGACCACATGCTAAGCACAGATGGTGGCCAGACCACAGGCATTTGCCAAGAGCTGCATTTGGCACATGAGGTTATGGAAGGACAGAGGGGCTGCAGTGGTCTGCGGCACAAATGTGAAAGAATATGCACTTACACATGATGTGCCAGGGCAGAGATCCCAAGCCAGGGTCTTGAAATCAGATGGGGACCATGATGGCATGCAGGCAGCACTGCTGGGAACAGCTTTTGGAAGACACAGTTGCAATAGGAACATATCCTAAACTGAAAATTTAAGTACATGGGTGCTGTATCATGGGCTGAGCTCATCTGGCTGACACAACTGTTTGCTCCAAATACCTTCTGCCATCTCTTCACTACCAGGAAACTGAGCACAGCACCCTGTCACAGCATCTTCATTCTTGGTCACATTTCTTTACCCCAAGGTTTACTTCACCCTTTTGCTCCCTTGCCCTATGACTGGTCAATGTCTTTTAGTTAAGGAAGTGAAGGCAAAATGCGCTCTGAATTCTGATCTGTGTTATCGTTATTCTATTTTAAAATTAACCAGCAAATCCAAGGAGATTGACATAGTACCATTCCCACATTCAAAACCACCGTGGTTGTAATCGCAGTAGCTGCAGCCCTGTGATACCAAACATGTGATGTCACTTCCAGGCAAGGAGGACTGGCAGAGTATCGAAGTTTCCCCTGCTGTCCACTTTGTCTTACAAGAAATTGTTTTACCTCCTCTTACATCTTCTGAGACAATACACAGTGCTCTTCAGTTTTCAATTAAGTGAAGGGCTGAAGACCTGTACAGCTGCATAAGCTTATTTTCACAGTGTCTGAGACGAACAGAATATATTTACATTTGCAGCATGAGGGTATGCGTCAACAGAATATTTGGATTAACTCTTCACTGTTCTTATTGTTTCTTGCATGTTTTGTAGTATTAATGTGTGTTAGGAAGGTACTGGTAAAATGTCAATGTAAGTAGAGCACAACAAACCTTTGCAGCAACTTTTGAAATATCTTTTTTCCTTGCTGCTCAAGTTGGCTATCCTTCCGGATTTTGTAAATACAGGACTCAGACTCTGGCTTAATGCATATCTACTGATCCTCAGCTACATTTAGGTTTCATGACATCAAAGTTGTTTATTCAGGAACTTAAAAACTGTCTCAACTGTAAACAGAATGGAACAGGAACACAGCTCTTCCAACGTGTTTGTACAGCTCATAGCATAGTAGGGTCCAAACTGTAATCACAGACTTGATATTATTGCAATATAAATACTGCTTGAATGTCTAGAATCATCAAACAAAGCTAGAAATTAAGTTTTTTCTCAATATCTGTGCAGCAGTAGTTAAACCGAACTAATTCTCATACCTCTAGGACTATGCAAGTGGACCATGCTAGAGCAGAATATGCTTTTGTGTCTGTAATACTCAGGACTTCCCTTTGCTAGAACTCTGCTGCTGAGAGTCACTCAGGTACAAAAGGTAAAAGAGAGAGAAAGACAGAAAGAAAAGGAAAGGGCACCTGCTGACAGCCTGCTTTCCTGGCATTACCCAGACAAGCATACCTGTAGCTGCTTCATCTGATGCAGCTGCAGCCGCAGATCCGACACGTTGCGTTTCATACCATGCAGGCTGACTTGCATTGATGGGGCTCCAGCAGGGTGATGGATGACTGCTGATTCCACAGTTGCCAGTGCGTTCTTCCCCCCAGGTATGTTAGCAGCGCCTGCAATAAGCAGCAGCACAGGTTGAGCTCACCAGCAGAGAAGGTGCAAACACAATCCTTCCTCTGCCCACTGAACCCACACGTATTTCGCCCAGATGGACAAGAAAATAAAATTACAGCTGCCAATGCTCAGCATTAACAGGGGACTGGCACCTCCTTATCCAGTATATTTTGAGGAAAGACTGTACAATATCAGAATTTATCTCTGCTGGCAGCTTAGCCATGTCAGAGCACTATATTACCATGAGACTGCTTCCTACCACATTTAGTGGAAATGGGATACTATGTTATAACTGCAGATTATACAAAATAGCAGCAAATCAAATTGGTGCTGAAAGTAGCTTCAGGATTGTCCTCCCAGGAGCTATCTGAGACCAAGTTGATGCAAATTCACAGGATTCCTGAACTACATATTTGTGATTAATTATCACTGGAGAGAGATTCAGTGAAACTGCCAAGGGTGGGAGAAAAGGTTTCTACAGAGAACCTTGCTTTTCTGCTTAAAGTACAACTGCATTATTTCTATAAGGTGTCTCCAACAGATACTGTATAAAACTAGGAGAAGACAATGAAACGATGGTGTGTCAGAGAACTGCTCTCCAGCCACTTTGCATCCACCCAATCCCCTTTAGTCTGTCATTTATTCAGGACTGTGTTTACAACGGAATACAGCGTAACACAAGGAAGTGAGCTGAGCCACACCGAAAATAACCGTCAGTCTCTTCACAACCCTTTCTTTGTTAAAAAATGCTGTTCCTCTACACAGCATCAATGTCAAGTTTGTTCTTTTCAGTCTCAAGTACCTAGAAAGAAACTTTATTTACAGGGTAGAAGCAAATTCCAGCTCATCAGCTAATAGTTATGTTACAGCTTCCAGCAATTTGCACTTACACACCCATATTCTTCAAATTTTCTTTCTCATGTGTCCCTTCCCCTCCCCACCGCCAACAGGCAAAATGACAGACTGTCAGTAGGACACACTTCATTTTCTATGTCCAGCACTATGTAGCCCTGCATACTCCTCTGATCACAGTGCCAGATCCACCTTGTCCCTCGGGTTCAGATGGCTGCCACTCCCTGAACTACTGCATTATGTCATTCCCCACTTCATTTTCTTCCTTCTCTACGAATAAAACAAAAAATCTGAAGAAACAGAAAGTAACCCATCAATGGGTTTGCACAGGGGCTTTGGTCATCATTTGTTCCCACAAGCACACATTCTATCAAGTTCAATGAAATCAAGCAAAAACTAGTGTTGCAAGATTTTCTTCACCCATTGTAGGCAAATTTTCAGTGCACCAAAAGGGCATGACATGCTTTTATGGAAGGAATGAGTATGAACCCAAGAGTGGTACGTTTTATCCCCACCCTCTCATCCCTAGCGGTTTTTTCAACCGGTAAAGTCTCCAAATGTGCCCGAGTACAGCTCAGCATAGCAACAAATTGTTATTCCTTTGCCAACAGGTGTGGGTACCTCAAACACAGCCTGTGCAAAATTCATCCGGGGGAGCATTTTTAAAGGATGGAAATTGCGCCAGACTACTTTTATTTAAAAATAGGCTAAAAGGTTTCTGAAGAATCAAGTTTCTTGCTTTACCTACATTTGCAATTCCTGTCACTAAAAGCACAGGCCCCTCTGGCTGGATCCCTGCTATATACAGTGTGCTGTGCCATAGGATTCCAGGGACGTGCTCAAACAAAAAGCTGCTCTAGCCCAGTGCTGGCCGTTGTAATGCTATGCTTTACCTAAACATGCTCTAGCTAGATCTGCTCGGTGCTTCAACAACAGCACTTTTCATTTCACTGCTGAGCAAGCTGCTGCACATTTTTGCTATACTCGAGAATGATTCAATGCTCTCTTGACTTTCAAAGAGCTGCTCAACAGAAAGCAACACTCAAGAAATAAGCAGTCCTTGTTCACTGCCATTCTGTACCCACTCCATGCTTCAGTCTAAGATATGCTAATACTTATCTGTCTACATATACACTACAGTTTTTCTTACAGTCAAGCATCTATTTCCCTCCCAGACACTATATTTTTGCCTTTTTTTTTTTTTTTAAGAAAAAGGTATTTAGTTCATAAACCCTACAGACAGAAACCACCAGAGAGTCTGAAAAATGTGGGTAAGCCTCCAAGAGTTCTGATCCCTAGCCTGGACTATTTTTGAAAGCACATCTACCTTTCTGCTATTCTTTGCCTCAAGCAAAAACTCCAGAACCTCAGCCCCTGACCCTGTGACGATGCAGCCAAGGCATGAATCAGTCCCCGCCAGTCTCTCTTCCCTCATGCTGGACCCCAGTCAATTCACATATTTTCTCAGGAAGGGGTGCCTGCTTTCCTTTTAGCATAGATAGACTGTGATCTGCTTCTGTAAACAATAAATGTCTCCAACTCCCTACAAAGCAGCTCTCCTCCTCCTCTTCTCACCGTTAGATACTCTCGGCTGCCACGGTGTCCCTGCTGCAGGGTGTGCTCAAAGCCTGTGATGTGGGACTCCTGAGGGTGTGAGACACCACTGACAACGAGTGAGCATGGGAGCGCAGGAAGGATCAGCAGCTGATTTCCCAGAGATACATATTTTCATCAAAAAGGAATAAACGGGCAACTGAATGAGGGGCTGTTTCATCTAGGGAGTATAACTTACTTTTGGAAATAGTCCCAGGCTGTAGTTTTGCGATTAGATGTATGGCCAGATGGATTGAAGGGACAGAAACAGCATTAGCTGTTTAAATGCTTTTTAAATAAATCTTTGCCTGAGCTAGGTAAGGAGCCCTGAATGCAAAAATCCTCCATAATTCCCTAATACTCTGGACAAAAAACAAATGTTAACTTTTTTTATAAAGGTTAATGAACTAAGCTGCCATTTTTAAAGTACAAAGAGAACTGATTTGCAGAAAGAGGAAAGGTTTGCTATTTGCCCAGGCTCAGGAAGGTAGGGAACACAACTTCCACTCCCTGACACTTGACCTTTGCTATGGTTGCAAAGACACCGCTCTCCTTCCGTTTTCCAGATTTTATTTTTCTTTCTAAAATGCTAAGATTTTGTTTTGAAGCAGGCTAGAAAAAAAAGGCCATCAGAAGATATCCAGCAACGTGTCTTCACAAATTACTCGTATTCTTATTAAAGAGCCACAACATTTTCAAACATCATTTGGGGAGACACATGACAGTTACTTAGTTCTTTTACCGTTCAGTTAGAAATCTACTAAACAGATAGACAAACGCAATGTTAAGGTTGCAATTCCATCATTAACAAGCTGTTATGGCCAGGCACTAAAGCACCCTTAAAAGAATGGAATATATTAGTGCGCAACTTCACCTCAGTGGTCCAGAAGACTGGAGTGATCTATCTTAGAATCTGAGATAAAAGCAAGCAGATATGGACAATGTTTTTAATTCACAGATCATCACAGCCAGAGTTATGAATGTGAAAAAGGCACACAGATAGGCACAGAAGACAAGAGAGTTCACAAAGAGTGAGGAATCAAATCCAAGCCCTACATGTGCAATGCTTTTCCCTGCTGCCATCTCCCTCTCTTGGTTGTACTGGTGGTGTTAGTGCAGAAAGATGTACTCCTTTCTGGGAAATACTGACATGTCCTTCGTCCCCTTCCAACAAGGCAGCAACTAGCAAAGAACTATTGCTTCTTTTGGTAATCCACGATGCAATTGATTTCAATTTAATCAATGAATCCAGGATTTAATCTATCAATCTCACTACTTGATGAAAAAAACTGTGACAGAAATTACTCAGTAGGTGAGCATTTCTCAGCGTATTTGTTAGTAATCTCAAGGATACTCTTCCTACTATGGTTTGTTTTCAGAGTCACATGCTGTTCCTAAGTGAAGAGGCCCTTGATGTCATTCACTTTTGATGAAACGAAGAAGGTTATAAGGATTCAGTCATGGGATTTCTCCTAATATCAGTAGAAAAGACATAGCTAGTCTGTGGAAGGTTGCTGCTCTTTTGAACCCACTCCCCATGAAAGAACTGAGCCTAAAGCAATAAAACATAAGAAAGGCAGACAAGAATGATTGTTACAGGCTCATTTTCCCCAGTGAAAAACCATTTTTATTTAGACTTTTTAATATTTGAGGCTAAAGAATCTGCTACAGACTGTCAAAGCAAAAACACGTTAAATATAATTTGGTTTATATGAAATACCAGAGTATTCACAATCTAGCTATATACAGTTTTCTAGGATTTAGAAATTTTGATTTCTTTCCCTTCCCAAGTGAGCTAGTTCTCTATTTTTTGCAAGAAAGTATCCTATCATTGGAACACATACTATAAAATACAATGTTGGTTCAATGTTGATAAGCCAATTTTATCCTGCACAGATGTTTCATTGTTCAGGATGGGAAGCAATTCACGTTTCTGCTTACCAGTGCTCTAGAAAGGACTACTCAATCAACATTTTATACCACTTTTTCTTTCAAATAGACTTTGAAATTGTTAAAATTGGTATCTTGGTGCACAGTTGTCAAGTGGAATTGTATACTAAGAGAGTCAACTGTCTAAACGGCTATACTTAATAAGGATTGGGGTGAATTGAAGAACAAAGCAATGGTCAGCAGAAGTGTTTCTAGATGCTACTGGCACATTTAAACCCAAGTATATTTGCAAAAAGGAGAAACATTCTGTAGCAGATTGCCTAAATTTCAAGTAAGCAGGGATTGAATTGATTTACTAGACTGTCATGCACAATTTCAAAAGCAGCTGCAAAAAGCAAAGTATTCTATTATACAGGACTATTTTATTATACAGGACTGTTCTATTATACAGCAGTCTTCAACAATAGCTGATGTGGGTTACAATGCTGGAGTATATTGGGGTCAGCATCACACCTTGTTTCTCTTACCTGCTACAATTTAATTTTGTGGCTGAGTCACGCTGGAAGGACAGGATTTAGGGATGCAGATGCTGGAGTTACAACTATACTTTACAGAACTGATAGGGATCCTTGCAGACGGCTGGCTGCATGGCTGGGCACACTGCCCTCTCCCTGTCTCCCAAGGGATCAGAAAGGCACCTATTGCACAACGTGAATGCTGGTATCCTTACTCACGTGCTGGATATGGGCATGGCCGTGTGGCAAAGTCAATGTCTCTGTCAGTACTTGACAGAGGCTGATCTGGCCTTTTAACAGTAAATAACACGTCCCACCCCCCCATGCTTGGACATGCAGCTGGCAGATGTAATTTTGCCATTTCAAGGACAGGCGTTCAGTTATACTTTACTGTAGTGAGCGAGGGGTCTTTGGGAACAACAGTGGCAGGAAGTGGTTGCTGGTCAGATGAACCATGCTATTCTGGTAGGCTGGGTGACTTTCACACCAAGGAATCCCCACCTTTGCTTTGTGCAGGGCCTTTTCCCAATGAATATTATTCCATTTCTACTTTGATTGAAAGCACATTCAAACATGCACACACAGAAATCATTGAATAATCACAAATCTAGACTCTGGAGGCCATCTGGTCCACACTGCCATTGAAAGCAGGGCCCACTTAGATCAAGATCTCCAACTCAATGCCCCCTGCAAATTAGTACAAACACAGGGAAAGTGGAAAGACCAAACAGCAATACAATACAAAGAGGAACACAAGGCAATGTGCGTTTTGATGCTTTCATAGGTGCTTTGTGTGAGACGAGGCCTGTGCAAGTGGGAAATACCATAAATTCTCAGTTTACAATATCACTGAAATAGGGAAAAGTCTGAGTATTTTGTAGCTGTTTTGAAAAGCAATGGACTTTTCAGTAAGTTGTCTGAAACTGATAAATTACTACTTATTTCTTCACAGCCTTAAGTATTGCTCTCCCCATGCAGGGGCCAGCAGGAAGGGAAGAGTTGGCACAGGACCAGAGAGTGGCTTGGGAGCAAAGCTCTAGTACCAGGACTTTAGCTCTTTCTTGCATATGCTTGATAGTTTCCAGGTCTGGTTTGATTTCTGTTGGTTAGGAGGACATACTGCAGTTCCAGATAAACAGGAATCCTGAACGTGAACTAACAGCTCCAACAGAAAGGCTAGTTAAGAGCATAATAGATTTGCTAATAAATGTGTGTGGTTTACTACCTGCCAGAGCACAGACCTCCCTGTGGGAACAGCATTACCAGGAAGTAGGGAACTGCCTTTATTTGCATTCAGTGCATGACAAAGAGTGAAGAGGAGGCATAGGAACACACACACACTCCCTGCGGACATCTCCTCCAGCAGCCCATACATAAAGAGCTCCACTCACGTGGAGACTTTTCACAACAGCCTTAACTCCATCTTTTAAACACTTAACAGCTCTCCAAGTGGGAAGCTAAAGTAAGACCAGCTCTTATTGGCTTCATAATCAATGCTTGCTCAGAACAGTTGAGGCCCACGGTAACAGTAAGTAACAGATCAATGAGGCTTAATTAAGGAAAGTGCTGTCTTGCTGACTGCTAAATTACTTAGTGTCATTATATCCGTAGAATCCTACCGAGAGAAGAACCTTAGAGGAAAGTTCAGGTGACCAGAATACGTATGAAATATTGAGCCTCCTACTGCAATCTAGATACATCTGGGATTAACGACAGCTATATATACTATAGATGGGATGAGTCACTGGAAAAATTCACCGTATGTGGAGACTCTGTATCTCATTTAAACCATTCAGCACAGGTGTGAAATTCATGCCAAAGACCACCTCAACCTGCCAGAAATTCCTTTCTTAACAAGGATGTGATCGACTCCCATATCCAGAACTTAAACTTCAGTTCTGACAGTACGGCTATGGGAAATTAAGTAAATTTGACATTTCCATAAGCCGGGATAGTAACATTAGAGCTATTCATATACCTGAATAATTTGTAAATGAAAAGTGAATTAACTTACCTGCAGTGTCACTGCTGCTCTTGCTGGACGCAATTTTCAACATCATCTTCTCACTAAGTAATAAAAAGAAAAATCATAATTTTAACTTACTAACAGTGAAACAGTAGTGATGTTTATAATCAGCAAATTAAATGGCCTTGTCTAGCATATATATTTTTAATTCAAATCACCAGTAGCTTGTCAGGTTTTTTTTAAATCAGGTTTTAATACAAGTTAAGGAAGGAATGGAGTATAAGCAGTAGAAAGCACAGAGATGTAGCTACATTCATTCTTTTTAACACAAAGAAGAGTAATGTAATTAATGTCCATCTATCACTTGGCATATTCTTCCTCTCTGCCTAGCATTCTCATGGGGATGATGAAGATATTTAAAAATGATTGAGCATTCAGGGTTTTTTTACTATTACAATCAAATATTATTTTTGTTGATTGATTACTAAAATCATTACAGAGAAACAGATTTAATGAATTCTTTTTTTACCTAGAAGCATCTTTGCTATTACTTGTATTTGGCCCTTTAAAAAGCGCAGACTGAACAAGACCAGTTAAACTGGCAATCTGTTTCTCCATGGCTTGTATCCTCTCTCTGTAAGACAAGAGAACCGTTTGTTAAAGCCAGATATATTTGCTTTCAGACTTGTTTTTCTAGGTGAATGATTACCACAGGACTGGAAAGACACTACAGAGGTTGTGCAAAGGCCCATGGGTACCGGTTTGCATTATACCTTGTTGCAGCAGCGTACCACATCTTGGTTTGGACAGCTTTTGCATGGTAACAGACAATAAAAAAGAAATCTGCTTGGTTAAAAAAAGAACAAAACAACCAACCACCCAGATAATAAACTTCTAGTGATCTCACGAGACAGGCACCTAAAACAATCAGTTAATGCCTCTTGGAACTAGTAAAAATAATTTCTTTTCAGCATTACATATATTTTCTCTTTTCCCTACACTGGGCCAATAGTTTTGCCTGTACATAAGGTTTCAGGATTAAAGACTTTACACTTCTTGTTACTATTTTTACTTTCCCCAAACCCACGATTTTTGGATGCAAAGCATTTAATCTGCCCAAGCTGACTACTTCCCTGCCCAAATCCTTTGCACCTGACATCGCAACTGTCTGCTTTGGAAAGAACAGCAACGTGACAGGCAGGCACAGGACACCAAATGCAGACTGTGCAGCAACGTTATCATAAACAGATTTGCTATCATGCACATATCCTGAGAAATTTGATGATGAAGAGATGATGAAGAATTGTAATTAGTATGGTCAGTGTTTTCCATAGGTACCAAAGGCCACTGAACAACAACAGTGACTTTTTTTGGATAGGAAGGCTAACATTTGTATGTTTATCTGTTTACATAAATGCAGCTATTAGTCAGGTACCAGATGACTTTCTTGGTGGGCTCCAAAACAGTCTTTTGCTCAGACAGGTGCCTTCTTCCACATGCCAGTATGTCAATGACACACCACAACATCGAAACACATGAATATGGGACCTTAGACAACACCTTCTGAAAATGCGTCCCAATATGCCAGCAATTAAGTGACTGGGGAGAAACACATAAGCAAACACCAACAGCAGGCTGTGATTTTGGAAGATGACTGGGAACGAAACTTCTCAAAAAGCAAGTGACTAAGACCAGCAGCAATGACTGATGAAAGAAGATGGGACAGACACACGTGGCCCCAGACCCAGCCTGCTGCAGGGCCATCCGTCACCACTGCAGAGTCCGGGGCACTTGGGAGCATCCAAGCTCCAGCCAACCCCAGCTGCAGTTGCCATTAGGTGGCCAGAGCAATAATGACAATTGGTAAGGGCCACATAAACTCAAATGTAGGTATCAACACGAGGCAAAAGCAAGCTGACATGATACAAAGCAAGTAACCAGCCCAGCTTGTAGCCAGCCAGATTATCCAGGTTAATGATTTCATCCACATTCAGGGAATGAAATAGAGGTTTGCTAGGATGGCACGCAGATACCACAACCAGGAGAGACTCCAAGACACCCAGATGTTGAGAAAACAGGACAGCAAAACAAGTAACGAGATGCTAACAGACACAAGGAGGGAAGAAGAGAGTGCTCAGTCAGACCCCAGCCGGCAGACATGTTCTTACTGCGATTTAACACAGCGTGCGCGTCTTATTTTTCTGTCTTCATGTTGAAAGGTATTTTGAACGGTGATGAGAAGACTAGTGAATCTGACCTAATTCATTTCAAACCAAGAAACACGTTACAGAATTTCCACTATTATAAGTTTTAAAATAAGAAACTGGTTCAGGCTACAGTAACCTTTGGAACAAAAACAAGTACTAAAAGCCTGGGATAAATATATTCTAACAAACTTTAATGCAGCATTTTTGACACTTAATAATGAAAACATTTTTATTTCCCAGATAATCATCACAAAACCTTCCTGGAACTAAACTGAATTGGAAGTCTATCTGTTTTACCAATTCATAAATGTGATGTTTTTTCCATCCCACATTCGATAATCTGGAAACAATTTTCTGCTTCAAAAGAGATTATGGCAACACAAAGCTGATCTTGTCCTTTGCCATGAAATCTAGGAAAATATGTTGTTAAGAGGGAGAGGGATGTTCCAGAGATAGGAGATGATGAAAAACGAATGAAATACTGGAATCAATTGCACAGAGCACGTTATTTTTCATATGGTAAAAGCATTAAGAATGTGAAGAATCTACATGTGCTGTGGAGTTACTCCGTTAAAGACAAGGCCGGATTTTTCCTGTAATCGTTTCACTGTAATACCCAGACTCGTTATGGCCATCACCACCAAACATTTCAAAAACAGGTGTCTGAAAGGAGGCGCCTTTTAGGCATTAAATAAAACGACCTGGTTTTCGGGGATACCTGGCAGTCTGACTGAAGGCGGCGGGAGGCAGCACGCTGCAGCACGAGCAGATGGCAGGGCCATGCTCTGGTCTGAAGTGGCTGGGGGGCTGGTGGCCCAGTCCTGCCACCCACCACACTGCCCCAGAGGAGCAGGGACGGGCACCACAGCCAGCCCCTTCCCCTTCGGCTTCCCTGTGAAGGGCCAGAGCAACCTCTGCTCTGCCAGGCTGGGGTCTATCAGGGATGCTGGCACTGTCATGGCAGTTGTACATTTTTTGGTTCTCAACATTATATTCTCTACCTCTCGCTGTGCTCCCCACTGTGGAGAGAGGGAAGGTGGGGGGAACAGCTTGCCCCGCCATCCCTTCCCGCACCAGGCAGGTTGGGGTTCCATGGATGGGGAAGGCCAATGTCCCCCCAGGACGGGGCAGGCCACCATTCCAGTGCCATGGGGCAGGCCAGGGTTCTCAGGGCAGAGGACAGGCCAGCCCTCTGGTGACATGGGGTAGGCCACTGTGGAGAGGGCAGGCCGGGATGGGGAACGCTGAGAGAGAGGGTCAGGCAGAGCCAAACGCAGCGGTGCCTCTTTGCCAGCAGTGGCAGCACTAGAAGGCCGAAACCTAGTCTCCGTTCCCAGATTAATTTCCCAGATAAGCCTGCATCTCTTCACCACCCAGGAAGAGCAGGGAGGGCCCCCTCTACAGCAGTTGGGAAAGAAACAGCCATTTTATCAGCCTGAGCACGGAAGGGCATTGTTTCACATTGTTTTCCTGTGAATGCTGGGAGAGTCAGAGGTGGTAGCATGGCAGGGAAGGAAAGGAGGGGACAAGGTCAGAAGGGACTCCCAGTACTAGCAGGCTTCTCTGTCAGGCTTGGCTTTGGCTTGTCACAGACTTTGGCTAGCAAAGCACAGGTAGGGGCCACTTACCAGCCCTGTTCTCCCCGGTAGCCTGATCCACAGCTGTGGCCCCAGGTATGTCCAGGCAATGGGGCCCTGCCTTAATATCTTGCTCCCCAAATTCATCAGAAGCAAAAGCAGCCCTTGCTTCTCCAGGGACTGTGCACTGAGGCATCAGATTTCATCACCAGATTTCTTCCTTACAGTTTCACTGAGGTTTCATGTCATTCCTTCTACTGCAATTAACCGGAAGTAATCCCAAGCAGGCTTCAGCATATTGCTGAATTGCTACCCACTTCTCACGGTGATGCTATTTAAACGTGACTTGCATGTTCCTTCCCTTTCCTGTGGATGCCTTTAATACTCACATCACTGAGAAGATACTTCGTACAGACACAAACTAGAACAGGGCTGTGTAACTGTTCATTCACGTTCCTGTCCAACCCTAGGCTGTGCAGTGCATCATCCATAACAGATGTACTCAAATACCAAGTCTGGCACCAAGAACTAATTGGCATGATACCCTGGAGAAAGATTTTCAGTGACTTCATATTTTACAGTGAAACCCCAAGTGAAGTCTGTATAGTAATCAAAAAGAGGGTCACAGACAGGGGAAAATAAATTTCTTTCTATATTACCCTACAAGGGAAACATTTCATTTGAAATTTTTTATCTCACTGGGAAAAAAATGAAACAGGAGTAGGTTTTCTTTCCCAATGGCTTCCCTAGAACCAAGTGAAAGTGGCACAGTCAGACTTTACCCCAAAGTGCCTCCAGAACAGCAGAGTGGATATCCTGGAAGGGTGTGAAGCAAAGACCAGCAAAACTCCTCTGTACTCTGCTCTCCTCTCCTCCCAAGGGAAAGATACATACAGGTGAATATTTCAATCTTCTAAGAGTAAGGTTAAACTCAAACTTTCTACAGCTTGAAGCTAAAGGGAAAAGGGGAGCTCTGAAGCACTGCAGCTTTGATACTATTTGACAACTCTTATCCAAGAGCCTGCATCTCATCTTCCTACAAACAGTTCCTCCAACAGAAAGAAGCTGAAGTACAGTTTACCTTTCCTCCATCCTGTATTAGTCATTTGCATTCATTTTTTTTCTGCCTGGTTATTCAATATCTTTCACAAAGGAAGAAACAATTTTCACCCTGTGGAAAGTGTCCGAGAGGGGATATCTGCAAAGTCTACGTTTCTTATACAATTCTCAGTGGACTGCTGATGGAGTGTCCCACTGCCCATGGCTTTACAGAGTATGACCATTTTTTCCTAATGTATAGAGAATCCATCTGTACTTCAACATATCAAACAACAAAGTGGTTTTGTGATGGAAACAGTATCCAGTAACCTACAACATGGCCATTGCACCTTAGCCTTGAACTGCAAGCCATGAGCATCACATTTCTTGCTCAGTTCTACCATCATCTTTTCTCACTAGTGCGGCATAAAAAGAAGAGGACAAAAGTTGTGTTCAGACAGAACCACAGTACACTGCTGAAATGCTTTTGGAGGAAAAACGTTCTATATAGCTATCTTGCTATTCTAAGGATTGTATTTTAGTGAGTAGCAGCATTTTTTATATACATATTCAGCACTATCAAATAACCTAGAATTTTTCAACACAACGTGTGTTTTAAATGCAAAGAATGTAAATGCCATTTAATTTAATGCACTTTTGGGTAAACAGCTTATTTTCCAATTTATCAACATTTAAACACCTACTTTGCCTGTAATAACTTCCAGAACTGTCCACCATGAGCTACATGAATGGGCTATCCAAAAATGTGATAGCAAGTCACTGTTTACACAAGGCATGCTCACTCACAAAAATTTACTCATTCTCCCTGTAAACTTCAGAATTAACGGATGATGACCCCTCGAAGATAAACTGCTACAGCTTGTTACAACTTTAAATATTTTTGTGTGTATGAATACTAATATATTTCATCTTTTAAAATCTCCATTAACTTGTATCTTCTCACTGTTGTGAAAGAGCTTTATATGGAACTCTTCTGGTAAATTAATTACTGTGGGAATTTATTCAATGTTTTATACCGCAGAAGCAGATATCTTGAAAATACCCGAGGTAAAACAGACACAAGAAAGAATTACACGAAGCAATTAAATCCCCCTCAGCTCTGGCTTAAATAACCGGCTTGATGAGACTGGCTTCTGCAGTGCAAATCTAAAATGGGAAACTCCAAAAAAAGAGATCAGAAGCACCAGTTTTCATCTTTTGTAGACCCAAATCTGCTGCAGTTAACAATCCAAAGCTAATGGACCCATTTTGTTCCACAAAACCAGAATACAGCCAATGAGAGGTCTGATCTGCAATAAGCACCCAACTTATTCATAAAGTACATATCCTACTTCAGCCTCGCATTGAAAAAATTGAAAGAGAATTAACAGGGGGAAGAGAGATTCAGTTTAACTTCTGGCATTAGCGCTACCCATTTTAATCTTTTCTCTGACTTAAACGATACATTGTCCTGAGGTTGCAACAGTGCTACTTCAAGGTAATTTCCACAAAGAGATAGCACAAGAGATATTTTCTTTGTTCTCAGCACATTCCACAAGGGACTGAAGGAACAACAGTGATGAGGTGATGGGTTTGATGCTTGCAGGGTCCTCAGCCCACTCCTGAATGAGTCAGGACGGGGAGTCTCTGTTGTCACAGTGCACAAAGACCTCCCTCCTCTGTATCCCCAAGGCTAACAGGTATTCTATCTGCCCTTTTGCTGCTACCCCACTCCTGACACTGCCTGCACGCAGGCAGAGTGAGCACGCCATGATTTCTGTTCTGTGGCCTGGTTTTTAGGCTCTTTGCACAGTCATCAGCAAGTGAGTAATGAGTACGACAGAGCAGCATGCTTCTCACTTTACCATGGCTGGAAGAGGATGAATTCAACCCCATCTCTCCAATCCCAAAATATTCTTCCTCACAGAAGCTAGCCCAGCTGTGGGTACTGCTTATGGGCGTAAACTGCAAGTCCGACACAATAAGGTGTGGGATATCTTTCTGCCATTACATATGTCACCTTTCAGGTGTTCATAACAACCTTGTAACAATCCAGCCCCTGCTGAAGCAGGAAAGGAGCACCTCAGCCTGGTTACCCTTAGAGTTACTTATTTAGTTTAGTACAATCTCAACAGTGTTTACTTTCAAAGTTTATGGAATTATTACAAAGCTAAAATAAGGCTTAGAGCACTTTCTGTCTGCAGAACTCAAACCCAATTCTTAATATTGCAGTGGTTAGAAAACACGCTAATTTGCATGAAGTGCTTTTGATATTTACAATTATTTTTTTAGAAGTCACACTTTCTCAAGGTTAAAAAAACCCCACAACCCATAAAGGCAGCTTTCAGAATGATTTTTTTCAGTGCCATGTGGCTAATACACACCACGCTGAATTTTAAGGTCATGTATTTATTTGGAAGTGTAATTATGCAAATGTTATTTTCATCACTGTAAATATATTCTGGGACCGGGACTAAAACTCCTGGTGCAAAGCTCCCCTTAAGGACCTGCAGAACTATCTGTATCATTGCTCTTTATATATTCACAAATACACAGTCGTGTGCATATCTGCGTAGCTGAGTGAACAGATGAGATGCCCAGAGGGGAGAGAGACGGCCACAAAGACTGGAAAGTTGCTGGTGTCCTCCCTTGTTTTCAACCCCCTAACATGAACCTTGTAAAATTTTCAATCTAAAAGCTATCTCTTGGATTAGAATAGGCAACTACAGTTCAAATTATTTCCTAGTTGTAGTAATGGAAGCTTGAAATGAAATTTCAGGTACCTGCATCTTTTTCTTGGAAATAAATAGATACAAATCAGTTTCACTGACCCTAGACTGTAATATGCTATCTGGGTTTTTGCTGGGACAGAGTTAATTTTCTTACTAGCAGCTGGTATAGTGCTATGGTTTGGATTTAGGATGAGAATAATGTTGATAACACACAGATATTTCCGTTGTTGGTCGGCAGTCAAGGACTTTTCAGTTTCTCATAGTGGCCTGCCAACAAGAAGGCAAGGGGCACCCAAGAAGTTGGGAGGGGACACAGCTGGGACAGCTGACCCAAACCGACCAAAAGGATATTCCATACCATATGACGTCATGCTCAGTATATAAAGCTGGGGGTTGAAGAAGGAAGGTGGGGACACTTGGAGTGATGGTGTTTTGCCTTCCCAAGTAACCATTACATGTGATAGAGCCCTGCTTTCCTGGAGGTGGCTGAACACCTGCCTGTCGATGGAAAGCAGTGAATTAATTCCTTGTTTTGCTTTGCTTCTGTGCGTGGGTTTTGTTCTACTTATTAAACTGTCTCTATCTCAACCCACAAGTTTTCCCACTTTTACTCTTCTGATTCTCTCCCTCATCCCACCGGGGGAGAGTGAGCAAGCAAGCAGCTGTGTGGTGCTTAGTTGCCAGCTGGGGTTAAACAACGACATATGCCCTAACTCATACCCTTGTGTCAATATAACTACCAAGCTATAAAACTGTAATTTTTGTGGATGGATGATTTTCTTTCATTTTCTATTTTCTCCCCACCAACGGACCTCACAATACATCCTTTTTTTCTGGCAAAGCCTGGTCAGAGGCAACCAATTGTTGAGCAAGTTGCTCAGGCGGAAGGGAAGTTTGGGGACTATATGAAGCTCTGTATCTTCACAGTGGTTAAGGCAGTCAGCAGTTACCTTTGGCCTCTGTGAGCTCAACATTTTCCAGCTATTCAACTTCATTTCCCTAAAGAGGTTTATAAAAGTTAGCAGCACAAACAACACACTAGAGATTAGTGCAACTCATACAAATACAGAGCAACGGACTGGCAGCGTAACAATTTTTCCCTCCTACCCTCCTGGTAGGGTCTATGGCATGAGAAGCCTTCACAGACCTTTGTGTAAATCTAGTCCTTAAAAAGACAGGAGAGATCATTGTCGTCATTGTCAGCACACAAAAGTTAACAACAGTCAGGTCACCAACTGTTTGTAATGCTGGAAAAATCACTGGGAACAGCATTTGTGTTTCAATTTCTTCTGTGGGACAGACTCACTCTTCTCGGCAGTTTCCCCTTGAGGAACATTATTATAAACAACTGTCCTATTTTTATGCAAATTCATGTTTTACAGGAGATAAGACAGTAATGATAAATTCTTCCCATTTCCTAACACTAGATGAGAAAAACTCCACTCCATAAAGAACCAAAATTGTAATATCAGAGTGTCATTCTTAACGGAGGTGAAATATATTCCCTTATTAGCAGGAACAGAACATCATTTGTTCTTGTAACATGAGCTGGTTGTCTGGAAAGAAAAATCCTAGTTAATCATTTTATTTTATTATATTTTTTCCAATGACTGAAATTTACACAAATGAAAATAACTAGGGATTCATCATGGGTTGACAATACTTTCAGATTAATAACGGGTGGTGTCGCATCTCCTCTAAATTACTAACTACCTTGACAGACAGCTAATAAACACTGCAGCCCAGTGCAGCAGCCTCCTATACATTACATTGTCCCCCGGGTGTTAAACGACACAAGATGTGCAGATTAGGAAGGTTTCTCATTTGCATAAATTAAGGCCCAGCTCTGCCTTACCTTGTCTCCTTGTCCTTGGGCATGGCAGATGACCCATAGCCAAAAGCCTGCTTGTCAACTGGAGAGGGCACCGCCTCGGCCATGCCAAGGGCGCTCCGTGCTTTTGCGTCCACAAACACAGGTGGTCCTGGCTCCTTTTTGAAGGACTGGCGGCTGGGGGAAGACCTGTCAGGCTGGATGGTGTGGGGGAGAAGGTGAGCGCTATGGTGAGGATGGATATCGATCATTCTCATGTCAGCCACCCTGTGGGGTGAGGCAGGAGGTGTTTTAGAGCCAAGAGTGGGCAAATGGCTCTCCGGGTACTTTCGTGACTTTGGTCTGTACAAGGACTGCTCCAGCATTTCAGGCTGCATAGAGGGGTTGCAGTAAGTGCTTGATGACCTCATGGCACTGCGATGGTAGGCTACAATGTGATCGGGGGCATCGAGGGGGTGTCCGGAGTGGGGTGCAGCCACACTCATCCTCCCCTCGTGAAACAAGTACGGGTCACCGTACAGACCTTCATTTCGCATCAGGGCAAGGTTTTTGTTACTCATGTCCTCATCTGGTTTCACGTCCCGTCGCTCCAAAATGGCGCTTGGGCTGGGTGATATCGAGCGCGAGGCTGGCACGCTGGAGAGCCGGTCCCTGGGGATGGTGGCGTTGCCTGGTACACCCATGGGCCGTCCCCCGCCATAAGGAATCCTGGACGGAGAGGGAGGCATGGAGTGGGGCACCGGGGTGGAGGGCGGAGAGCTGGGCATGGCGTGCGGAGGGTGCGTGGCAGATCCAGGGCGGGAAGCACTTGGGCCATCTCGGCCCATATAAGCAATTTCCCTCTGCATCTGGAAAGAAAAGGAAAAACATATAAGATATAAAATTACTGACTGAGCAAAACATGATGTGAGTTGTGAAATCCTCGACATCTACAGAAAAAAAAAAGGGAAAAAACCCAGACTCTCAAGACCAAATAATTTGTCATCTGCATAACTAAAACACTTTGGGACCTCAGCATCTAAACAAATAACAATAATAAATAAGAAAATAAAAAATAAACAGCAATAAAACAGGCTGCATGTTAAAGGAATATGAGAGTTTTAAAAATCCTTTTAGTTGCGCAAGTAGCATCTTACCCTAATCTGATACTCACAACCACCGAAGCTGAAATCAGGGGTTTCAGTGCCAGGTGTTCTAAGTACATGTAGCCAGTGACAGCCTTAAGCAGTTTATTGATCAGACACACAGGCTAGAGTTCACTGACTCCAAACCAGGAAGAAAATGCTGATGCTCTGGCATCACAAACAGACCTGAAGTCCTTAGACGAGAAACAGAAATATTACAGCTAAGTGGCCATTTGCTTCAGTACAGGATTTAGCCTTTTGCTAATGCTTTGAAGTGGCCTTTATTTACACAAAGGATACACAAAGCACAGGAGAACAATACACACATACATTTATTGACTGTAACACAGTCAAGTTGCATGAAGTTGCACCTTGACCCTATAAAACATGTGCCATGGGTTTCCTTCATTGCAAAAATAATAGTGTTTCAGACAGTTTGTGGAGCATGCACTCAGAGAGTCACAGAACATTTTATCATAGTTTTGTAAGCAGCAGCAGTAACTGCCAGCAGTAAGGAGTGAGCAAGCAAGGAAAAGAAAAGGAAATCTTCCATACTAATGTACGAGTGCTTTCTTAACAGAGGCCTTAGCAAAAATCTGCAATGGATACATGTGCTTTGAGACTGTAGCATCTCAGTCTGCCCAGCACTGACCTCTCTAGATGACTGAACACTGTCAATGACAGACACAGGAGACATTCTCCCCCTAGCAAGCACCATGTGCCTGCTCTGATGCTGTTAGGGTAAGGTGGATAAACGGAGATGAAAAAGTCAGCTGGGTTCCACCAACTACATAAGGAAAAAAATTACAGCTTCTAAAATTTGTGTTGGCAATTTCTGCTTCCCTCTCCATCACTTCCAAGGGATTGTAGAAAACGGAGCACCACCAAGCCCAACTACACATTCCTAAAGTTACAGAGCACACATTAATGTGCAGTGGAAGTTGCCGATCTGAAATTTTCACCATTTTTCTCCCCTCCCACTCCTTGCTTTGATAATGTGGCTGGGGTTACTGCAGTTCCAGTGATCCAGGGCTGATGAAGCAAGAAATTATATTCTATTCCTGCCCCACCACAGGTTTTTCCACTGGGAAGGGAATTGCGATGGCGGTATATAAACAATAGCTGTTCTCATCACGGCAGGCTCTGCACTTGGGAATTACAAATTATGTTCCCCAGGGCCAGAGATCAAAAGTCTGGAGTATCAGGTATCAGAAAGAAGAAAAGAGATAACCTGATTGTGGCAGCAGCAACAATACATAAGTGTAACAGAACAAAGGAGAGCGCTGGGATGGGCCATAAATGAGCCAGACAAAAGTCATCAAGCCAAAGGGGAACATGGAATAATTTTTTTATTTGCACAGAGAATTACTGTAGTCTGAAATTTAAAATAAAATATAATTAAACAGTATTAATAAAATTATCAGTGGGCATTCAACATAGTTTTCTATCGGCTTGAAGAAACACTGCAAGATACTGAGCTGTATTGTGCATTCAGACTCTGGACCTGAGCCAGCAGAACAAAAAGACTCCTACTGAGCAGCTTTGGGATCACGCCTCCAGCGATAGGCAGCCACAGATGTTTTGCACTGAGGAGAAGAGCTCCGAGAAAGAAAATCCTCCCTGGTTTCTACTGTACAAGCTATACCATGCCCTGTTTAGTTGCTTCAGCTAAAGCTACAACAGATGCAATAGTATCTGGCACAGAAACCATAGACACTGGGACACACTGGGTTGCAGTGAGAGGAAAATTCCAATGTTACCTTGTAGAGAGAAGAGAAAATTTCCATGGGAAGCTTTGAAAGCAACAGGTTTAATTTCCCCTAACTTCTGGACTTCATATTTCTGTGTATCCTCATTCATTTCTCATAAGTCAAAGAAATATGTCAAAGAGAAATTCCTATTTTCCACCATAGTGTATTGCCATACTTTAAGATGGAAATGAGGAGTTCAAATACGGGGCTAAGCTATTGCTCAAAACCCTGCGTCTGGGTATTGACGTATATAATGCTATTTACTTTTGCTTTAAAATAGCAACTTGGAGTGCACAGTCTGAATCAAGCCCCCGTTGGGCTGGGCAGGGCGCAAACGCCTGGGCAGACAACCCCTTCCTGAGAAGTTCACTTTCTATTTTAAGCCGTGACTCAGCCCCCGGGTGGAGCGTGCGGAAGGGGAGAACAGTCGGAGCCAGAGAGTCCAGGGTGCCCAGGGCAGGTGTACCAGGGCTGGGCAGGGACACGAGCTGGTGACAGGAGCCAAGCAGCCTTACCCGCTGGATTACAGTCTCTTCTGCCACCTGGTCGATATTTTCTCTCTTTCTACTTTTCTCTCTTCTCCAAAATCTCCAGATTCGTTACTAACAGCACCTTTAAGAATGTGAATGATGGTCTCTTCTTACTTCTAACCTGTATATCTTTAATGTGATATTCAAGGCACACTACTCTCTCTCATATATACTTTTCTGGGCTGTTTTTCTTCTTCTGTCCTCCACCACAAAACCTCCGTGTTGCTCAATGAAAACACATACTCAAATATGCACGCTGTCTCGAGCCACATGTTCTTGGACTTCAACTGCATGACTCAGGGACAGAGAAAGAGGATATTGGGCTTATCTGAGCTTCTAAATACTACGTGCTATCATAGCCAGTTGCTTTGAGGGCAAAAAGAAGATTTTTTTAGTGCAAGCATAGGATCATGTGCTTTTCTATTGCAGCCATTTGCCTGCGGGTGTGGTTTTCTTTAGCACATAGCTCTTCCTTGTTCTCACTGCCCGTAGACTTTACATCCCTGAAATATAAAGTTGCTTTGTCAATCTTTAGGTTAAAATATGGCAAACAAGTAACAACAATTTCTGCATAAAACATTTGAGGGGAAAAGGGATCACTGAGAATCTTTCGCTTTCTGTAGTAAAACAGATCACACCACATTTAAACAGTTTTTGGTCAGTCTAGCAGCACTTCCATCTGTAAGATCCAGATTTGGAATGTTTTTTTAATTCCTGAAGAATACAGAGAGACTAAAGAGTGTCTCTACGTACTGAAGAGCAAACATAACACAAAACCCAGTTATGTTCTTTATTTCAAAACTAGTAGCGTAGTCAGTAACTTGCTGTAGGCAGAAAGGTAAAACCCAGCTATCCACCCACCAAACGGATGACCAGCCTTGCCCCTGGTAGCTCACACAAAGGGTGGGCAGACCCAGTGCTTCTGCATACAGCAGAATACAAAGCTTGTGGCAGCTCCTGGCCTCTCAAATAGCATGGCTCTTCTGAAAGGACGAAGTTGCGGTATCATAGGCCTTATGGATAGCAAAGAGCAAGCTGCTCTTCTGTGGTTCAACTACTGGTGATTTCTGCAGTACGATCCAGTGCGTCTTGTCCATCAGGACCAATGTAATACTATGCTGATCTTTATTCTATATAGGTCACTCTTGTGGTCTGTCCCAACATGGGCACCTCACGATGAAAAAACCATCCTCACTTCTGTCTCTCCAGCTGCCTCAACCCATCATTGGCACCTGTGGCACACAGCAGACAGGGCAGGCGGAGCTGTGCTCGCACGCACACCAGGGCAATGCCAGCTAGCACTAGGCGCTAAGCCTACCACTGATTCATCAGCACCACACCAACTCTTCACCTCACCACGCAGCTGGGTACCAGAGGTACAGCCTGACTCACGCCATTATCGGCTAACATCTCCTAGCAAAACACGGGCAAAGGGAAAAGTAGGCCAGAGTTTCTGACCTGGCAGCCTTTCCCATTGCTCTCTCAGGCCTTACCTATGTCAACAGAGAACACAGCAACTGGCTTTGCCCCAAGAATTTCAGCCTGCCAAAATACCTACATGGAGCATGTTGCCTAGATGGAGCTTGACCATGCACCCTCTTGGAGACACCCAGGAGTTCCCAGCAGACTCCATTAATCACCTCTCAGGCATGTGAAGCTATTACTTTTCTTACTTTCCCGTTGACACCCTGCGTTTCCCTATGCTCCTCAAGCTGCTCACCCAACAGGAAACAGAGGATACCTGCAAATAATCTTATTGAGAGCTTTGAGAGTCTTTGATGAAAAAGCTACAGAAAGGCTAAATACTGATACAATACTGATACATTCATCTGTCTGCACAGAGACCTTTTATGGAAATTGTGCACCAGAAGAAAATCCTCTAAAAAGTGAGGTAATGCTTCTCTTTTCTAATCAGGAAAGACTTAATTAAAGAACACCAAATCCAACAACAATACAATCCATTAGTTTCTTCTTTCCTCGTAAAAATAAATTGACAGCTTTATTGTACTAGTTGTCCGAAAACCTCCATTTAATCAGTAGCTGCAATATATGATACCACTTCTATCATGACTGATCTTTCAGTCAGATTGTGTTTGGACAGCTGAAAGCACAAATCCACTTTTGCAAAAAGCCTGTCATATATGGTTTTAATATTTCTCAAACAATATAATTTACACTAAGAAATTGTGCACTTGAAAATTACAGAGTTGGTAAACAGTCTGAAAATGAAAATTTTAAAGCATTTGTACCAATACTATCTGTCTGAAGCCAAACTCTTCCACTATCAGACATCACTGAGAAGTTGTCACACTTGTCTATTCTTGCCTTCTCATAGTATGCCTTTTAATTCCTACAAATTTCCCCATTCTATTGGGTCATTACAGAAAAAAACCAACAGGCTGGCCACAGCTGCGGGTTCCTCCAGCTGCCCAATGCCATACTTGAAAACTGCAAACACATTAGCATAATTTTTAGCTTTTTCTGGTCAGAAACTCTCCAATGAAAAATACTTTCAGCAGACAATGCTACTCCAAAAGAGCTGAAACATTTGTTAAGAACATCAGCAAAAACAAAAGTTGGAAAAAACCCCACCCAGCAGATTCCAGTCAAACACTGACATTATTTCTTATCAGACATCCCTGGAGTGCTCTAGAGCTTTGGCTTTCCAGATTCACAGACCTGGGGCAACTCAGTCAGAGTCTGCCCTGAGGTAGGGAGCCCGGCTCTTCCATGGTCTCTTCAGTAGAGCGGGTACTGGGTAGTTTTGGGGTAATCTTCTAGACCATGTAGTCTAGACCAAGTTCTTTATTGGTTGGGGTTGAAACCCCCATGCCAGGGGTTTCAACGTCCATTGGTCCTCAGCAGTGCTTCCAGACTAGACGGTTTTTTGTCAGTTTTGGCTAAGAATGGGCCCCCTGATGCCCAAAAGAGAGAGATCAACCCATGAAACAGCTGACCTAGGCTGAGTTGGAGACCTGGCCTCAGCTGAGTCTGGCCCTGCAGTACAAGGCTCTAGGAGTTGCCAGGGTTCACAATTGTTTTTCATTATGGGAACCACATGCTGGTAAAATACAACTGATTTCAAATGTTCAAACTTCACATGAATGGGGAACTCCAAGACCCAGCTAGCTGTTCTTAACATGTCCCACATATTTCCACTGTTTCTTCCTGGATAATTTTCCAGACAAGGAGTTGCAGAACCCCCTGAGAAATCTCAGCATTTATTATAATTAACTTCCCATTCTTAGCTTGCATCTAGGTTTCAGTTCTTCAGCAACTTTTTCACAGTTCTGGTATATGCCCAGCTGTAAAATCTCTGTATTATGTTGAAAGAAGAGCAGAGCTAAAAAACTCAGAACATCTATGAAACTATAATTTCCTGACTCTAGTGACTGATTACACCAGAACAGAATACTTAATTGGACATATATGGATACAGCAACAGAATCACTGGCTTTTATTTCTTCCATTTATGCTCTTAATTCTATGGTTTCTCTTTCCCTTGATCAACAATGCTGCAATCAGCCAATATAAGATGCTTCTTAGGATAAGCCTGTGATGGTAAGTGACAGTGAATCCACCCAGTCCTCCAGTTTCTATGTCCATAGACTATTTTTTTGCTAGGCTCAGATGGCTAAAAGCTGACATGAACAAAATAGGAGAACCAGAAGATGATGTTTGCCATCCTAGGAAGCGGAATAAACATGACCCTCCAGAAAGGAGGCATCCTGAATGAATCTTAATCACGTGTCATCATTACTTAATATCACTGTGACATCCAGTCTCCATACCCTTCTGCCAGTTGTGCAGGTGTACACAAAGGTTATGGCATAAGCACTATTTCATCCTCAAGAGCAGAATTTTTAGGATATCATATTGTAACCGCCCATACACCGGCTTGAACATCAGCCACAGCACCACTTCCCTTTCCATGCCATAGAGCATCAAACACATTCTTAACATTATTGTCCTTTATTTTATACCTATATCTTTAATGCACACTTGTGCATAAACCCAGTCCCTACAGTGATCCAAATGTTTTACCTCAAGGTATTTTACATGTCTCTGTTTGTCCTTTTATATCCCTGACTACATATAAACTTAATTCATACCATATCCTAAAGGTCCCATGAGGAAAACAAAGAATACCTAGTTCACTTATTACTGAATGTAAAACAGATCCATAAAATTCTAAGCTAACCACAAAACAAATTTAATGGTAATATCAAAAATAACGTTTGATCATTTCACCTTGCCTTTAAGTCAATGTGCACGCTGAATACGGATCATGCAAAAAAGCAGAGTTTCAGACCAAATCCTACACAGTCTGCTCTTTCAGGCATAATTTCTTCAGCTTTCCTAATGCTACTCCAAGTATTTGTTTCTACAATTCAAAACAGTAGCACTCTTAGACAACATTGGTACCTACGGACAAATAAAACAACCTTTGATACGATTTTTGCGGTGAAATAATTAAAGCCACTTACTGTTACTTAAGGAAATCACCTGTATGGCTACAGCAGTGAGATGAACATTTGGTTCCACTTCTTCTAATAAAGCACTTTTTGTTTTCAGCCTTGAATCTAAGTCCTCAGTCTAGAGTATAATATTTTGTATATCCATGCCTTCTGGGAAAAGGTTTTGAAACAGTAAAAATGTTCCTTGTTCCCTCTGCTCACAACAGGGCCAGGCCATCTTGCTTTACCCGGTCATCTAAGTAATGCTGCTTCAATAGACTGAAGTACTTTTCCACATGACAAGCCTGCAATTTCTCCTCCCCTTCGAAATTAGTCACTAAATAACCTCCTTGGCATGTCACCCAGTCACAAACTGTGCAACACTATGTGATTCAATCGCTCAGCCATTTTTTAATGTGTGCCTATAAGATGTATAGAAAGAGACTAACATTACCGAATGAAGCACGAGAGAGACTCACAAAGGGGAAAGCCGTGAATAAAAGAGTGAGTAACCTCCATTTAGGTAAAAGAGTGCACTTCAAAGGCAACAATATGAAACATACTTATTAATTCCCTAGCAGGTGAAAACCTCCAATTATTTAGCAAATCCAGTGCATAGAATTCTAGAAAAAAATACAGCAGTTATAAATCTTAGAAGCTTTTCACATACTCAGATTGGTAGTGACATTTGGTAGAAGGAAGCGCAAGCCCCTCCTGTGGAGGTGGCTGTCTACTCATTAACCAGGCACCTGAGCTGCTTAGCTAACCTGAACTTTGGGGCCCCCATAAATCAATCTCATTGTTACCTCTGCAGCACACCACACTAGCCATTATGAATAGGTTTCTTGTCTTTAAAAAAAGGGGACAATAGAGAAGGCAAATGTAAAAAAAAATAATTTAGAACAGAAGGGATGCTTCCCTCCCTTCCATCCCCTCACCCCAAAAGATCACAGAATATAGAAAATGTCTTCTTAAAAATACGGTTTAAAAGAGACAGCGCTTAAGTATCATAAAGGGAAATCTCATGACATGAGCACTTCCCAGTCCTGCAGTTATCTTCTGGTTTGGGAGGGGTTGTTTTGGGGTTTTTTGCTGTTGGTTTAAAGAGGGGGGGTTGCTTGTTTTTGTTTTTATGCAAGTAAAAAATTGCCTATATCATCATGACTAGCATGCAAAAGAATCAAAATCTAATTTAAGCACATGACCATGAGCTAATATCACTGTAAAGAACCAGTTATGATGCGACCTTTCTGGAATAACATTTCTGTTTCACAGTACTGCGCGCAGTCTCTCAGCCATTACTGAG
The DNA here is from genome assembly GCA_028565335.1 of Limnodromus scolopaceus. Lineage (NCBI taxonomy): Eukaryota > Metazoa > Chordata > Aves > Charadriiformes > Scolopacidae > Limnodromus > Limnodromus scolopaceus. The sequence continues at coordinate 18,257,524 of JAOXNO010000013.1, forward strand.
GGAAGCATCATTCATTTCCGCTACAGAAGGGCAATCTGACACAAAGCATTTAAGTAACAGGACAAAGATCAGAGCAGATCTGGTAGCCAAAACTAAAAATCCAGGTGTTCCACTCCTTACTACACCCAGCCCAACAGCAGAGAAGTCCTCCACCTTTGTAGACAGCTGCTGTGTACTTGATTTGTAATGTACATTGTAAATTTGTATACCATTACTGGTCTTGACCAGAACTCCAGAAAATGTATAAGTAGTGTAATATAAACAGTCTTTTCAGAAATGTCAAAAAATATTCATTTTGTCTTAAATGTTTAGTTTTCAGTTTCACTGCAAAATATTTTAAAATATTATTTTTATTAAATATTTGAACTAGAATGATAATAAAATTATTATGGCACAGAAACAATGTTAAACGTATTTATTTTTATTTCAAATTTAATCAGTCAAGGCTTGTTTCTTGCAGTATAGGAGTAAAGCAGTATTTACCATTGAAGCATCTGGTTTATATTTGGCAAGTTTAACTAACCAGTCAAGCATCCTTTTTTAATGAATGGATGTATATACTTGACCTAGTTAAAAAGCTGCTTAGGTCTGCTGACCAACCAGACTCAAAAACATCAAGAGAAAAAAATACAAGAAAATTATCCTAGTACACTTTTATGCCACACGTGCTTTCCAACAGTTGCAGAGTATATTCTTTTATCCATGTTTTTCCTTATAGGCTAACAAACCTGCAGTGAGAAATCACATTACTATGCTAATATGCAGGATAAAAAAAGACCACTATATTTCACTGTAGTTTCTCTGCAGTGAATTGCAAACTGGTAGGATGCACATTTTCAGTAATTGGACTCTAGCATGATAAAGTATATCCCAGAATATCAGACATACTATAACTAGTTCTCCATACATCTGGCACTATAGGCAAGAGTTGTCAAGTACGTCCGATGCATACAGAAAGTTTTTGATGAGAGGAATGAATCTCCTTTTAATTTTAAAATACATCAGGCACAACATCATAAATACTGCACAGATATATCATTACCAAGACTGTAATTTAATTTGTAGGTTCTAACAATGCATAGAAACCATTCAAGCATCACTTTCCATTTCAATTACTTTATCAGAGCCCTCAAACCTTGTCTAACTTGCAATGTATCAGCCCGTGTTTAATTACTTGCCGTATATTTGTTTATAACGTACTGTACAGAACAGGAGTTCCTTTTCAGTTTAACCTGCTGTATAAAAAAAGGGCATGCCCCTAAGAGATGCAACACCCTATGCTTCACTGAGATCAAGCCTGGAAGTTTAGGCTAGTTTATTACTTTAAAATCCATGTGAATGCCTACGTTAATGATAGGCCTAAGTTACCACTGAGCTATATCGCCAGTCACCCTACTTTCTTCTATGTTATTAACAATGTTGGTCCGTTGGACCTTTCCATCAGTTTGCCCATCACATTAATATATTTTCTGTTTGCTTCCCTCATTTTTAAGCAGAAAAAAGTTTAGAGACACAACATCAGTAAAACACACAATTATAAAGCCAGAGAATATTTTAAAGTCTACTGTGGGGTATACACATGTGGCATAGACGTAACTTATTGCTTGACTGCTGATCAAAGTTCTTTCTGTTCCTGATAACAGCTCTTTTGGTTCCTATTCCCTTAATAATACTTTCATGGATGGAAATAATTAAGCAGTTAATGCCTTGTACTGCTGTAAACAACCATTTCCTTGACAGAAAACAGGGAAGCACTTACAGGCTGGGTTGCTTGTCACTAACTCAGGACTTGGTTTTGTTCTCAGCACTCTGGAGCAAAGCTTGTGATGGAGTCAATGGGGTTTTGCTTAAATGCAACAAGTTAGTTCAGTCCAGCAGAATCCAAATGGGAAGACAGTTTGCTGATGATGGCTTTTACAGATGTATTACAAAAGAAGCATTATTTTCTCCTGGTTTTTTTTTGGGGGGTGGGTTTGGTTTGCTCGGAGGTGCTTTTTTTGCCAAGGAAGGTGTCATGCCACCTCACTAGTCCTATAGCCAACCCAGCTTCCAGTTCTGATCCAAGAAACTAAGTGTAGGAGCACAAAGACCTACATATGGAGCTGTCTGCAGGATCTCCTAAATCTGCAGCCTCTGATACACAAGACCCTTGAAGGCAGCTGGAGAACCACCATCAGCATCTTTCTTCCCTCTGCTTAGGCAAGCACCATCACAGAAACCTCTCAGTGTGGTTATCCACTTTCTGCACTCCAGACGGTTATCCACTTTGCCTCCAAACATTCAGCAGAGAAAGAAAAAATCAGTCATATCCAATCCTGATCTCAGTCTCAGCTGCTTCCCCATGGCACAAACAGAGGAGCAGAACACAGGCCCCCAAGCTGCTGTCCTTCACAAAGGCACCGAGGTGACACGCACCCTGGCACCGGGCCAGGCTGTGCTGCTGCCACCCTGCACTCCACACTGCTCTCCATGACCCTGAATAACTCTTTCAAATTGGCCTCAGCTTTCCCACATCAGCTCTCCAGCCCTCTGCCCACCTTTATACCTACGACGTGTGTGGTGTTTCCCTCAAGACTGAAAATCCTACAGAAGCTCTTTGAATTTGAGAGGCCAAGCTAAATAAACAGGGAGGGAACAGAACAGTGCTGGCTGCCTGATGCATACTGGGTTTGAGATTATGTACAAACTATACTATCTTCTCCTAAACATGCATATTGTTTGTTATTCCCTCTGTTTACTGATTCCAAAGGCATGCAGTGAAACAGATATGCCTCGGGGCAGACAAACGTACCATAAAGTTCTCTTATACTTATTCCAAACTCCCTCGTTCTTAAAAAAAAAATGCAAACAAACAAACAAAAAGCCCTCCCACACCACAGAGCACATAACCACCAGCTAGAATGAACCACTCTAAAGGGGACAGGCAGCTCTACAGCTTCACTGCTGGCAAAGCAGCACACTTGGTAGACCAGCTGGAGCTTGCAGTCTGGAGCAACATGTACACCAAGCCTTTGAACCAGCACACAAGTGAGCATCTGAGCTCCAAGAGAACAGTGCTTCTTTGTAACATGTATGTTAACATTACCTATACATACATACATACATGTTTTGCCTACCAGCAGTCCATTTTTGGGCTATCCTTTGGTGGTGGCAGATCAACATAATCAGGAATTTGAGATTTTTAGGGATTTAAAAAATTGAAGGCAAGCAAGTACAAGTGGGAAATCCTGTGCTGGAAACTCTATAAGCCTCTCAAAATTTATTTTAAGTTTACTAGAGCAAATATAGCCAACTCTCACTGGAGTCGCATGAAGAAGGTTCTGCAAAACTGAACTATTACGTCAGGTCTGCAGCCTGTCTCTCTACCCTGTAATTTAAACCTCATGCTTCCCCCTCATTTCTGTACTGATTTAAACAAAGACATTTTTCCTAGCTATAGGAAAGTATCACAGTATGTATAGCAGACATAAATGCATTAAGCACCTCTCAAAAGTTAAGACGGCACTATTAGTTGCCCAGTACTGAGGATTTGTCTCACCTACTGTTGCATTAAAGGACGGCCAGCCAGGCACCCTCCAGAGCCTGCTCATTCCCTCTACAGCCGGGTGGGACAAGCTGCCCTTTGGCGTTCCCAGCCTCTCGCTGCTGACTGCAGTGGGCAGCAGTTTCTACCCTAAGCTTGTAAGGATTAGACCATTTTTCCTAATTCTCTATAGTGAGCCTGCCCATATGTCTTTTCATTTAGCTCACCCTGCTCTGTTTTTCATCTTATTTTTTTCTTCTTTATAAGTCAAGCCGAGATACTACAACTAGAAGGGATAATGGCAGCTTCATTCAGCTGCTGCTTGTTAGTCTTGCAATGGACTTTGCTGTGATCCACCTTGGTGGATCCAACCTGGTCTGTGGCTCCTGTTTGACTTTAGTTTGGGTTAATATTGGTTTTTTTTGACAGGGTGGGTTTTAGGAAAGAAGTGAGGAGAGCACTTCAGGTAAATGCCAGCTGGAGTGACCCATGAATGTTTGAGGACATTCATGGCAAAGAAGCTATGATCATCACTTGCCTTTGCAATCCACTCTCATATTCAAAGCAAAGATATTTGAGATGCACTTTAAAGCTACAAATGGCTTTTGAAACCCAGCACTTAGTTCAGCCATTACCACTGAAGATGTAGTTAAGGATCAAAACAACTTCATCTCCTTCAGACATGGCAGAAAATAACAGTTCTCTACAAGTCAGGCCTTCGTGCAGCATCTCTGAAATTCAAGTGCAGCAGGACTGAGTGCTGAGAGATAACAAGGCCAGGCTGGATGGGGCTTTGAGCAACCTGCTCTAGTGGGAGGTGTCCCTGCCCATGGTAGGGGGGTTGGAACTGGATGATCTTTAAGGTCCCTTCCAACTCTCACCATTCTATGATTCTATAATTCTATGATTCTAACGCTGAGGTGGCTGTTGCCCTTTGTACACGTCTGGTCATTAGTGGGGAACAACAAAAATTCTGGTTTGATGAAATCACCACCAAGCTCTGACAACTGGTGGAACATGCTAGATCAGAAAACTTTTTCCTGTATCAATTCCATCATGTTATCAACCTCTGACCACACAGTCTTATGACCCCAAGCACAACTGCACATCAGGAGCTTTTTGGCCATCATAATGTCCAGTGGCCCTTACCATTCTTAGACTGAGGACACTTTTTTTCAGGTGTGAAACAAGAATCCAACAGGAAGATAAGGGGAAAGCAATATTACACTTCTTGCCATAAAATGTTGAGCTTACAAGCTGCATCAGCTTAAATCTAGCTAAAGGAGCAGGCTGTATATTTGGACTAGCCTCGTTATACCGGTACTGAATCTGTTGACACTCCCTAACTGATATTGTCACAGGTTAGCTGTCAATGAGACAACTTTGGTGACACTATGGGTGAACTCTGCTTGGAAGAGCATCCTGGCGTCCTTGCATCCTGGCTTGTATCAGAAACAGTGTGGCCAGCAGGACTAGGAAAGAGATCACCCCTCTGTACTCAGCACTAGTGAGGCCCCACCTCAAGTATGTGTTCAGTTTTGGGCCCCTCACTACAAGAAAGACATTGAGGTGCTGGAGCGTGTCCAAAGAAGAGCAACGAAGCTGGTGAAAGGTCTATGAGGAGGATCTATAGTATTATGGGTCTATAGTATTATGAGGAGCAGCTGAAGGAACTGGGATTCTTTAGTCTTGAGAAAAGGAAGCTCAGGTGAGACCTTATTGCTCTCTACAACTACACAAAAGAAGTTGTAGCAAGGTGGGGGCTGGCCTCTTCTTCCAAGTAACAAGCAATATGACAAGAGTAAATGTCCTTGAGTTGTGCCAGGGGAGGTTTAGATTGAGTATTAGGAAAAATTACCAAAAGGGTTGTCAAACATTGGAACAGGCTGCCCAGGGAAGTGGTGGAGTCACCAACCCTGGAGGTATTTAAAAGACGTGTAGATGTGGTGCCACGAGACATGGTTTAGTGGTGGACTTGGCAGTGCTAGGTTAACGGTTGGACTCAATAATCTTAAAGGTCTTTTCCAACCTAAACAATTGTATGATTCCATGAAGGGAAGGGAGCACAAGGCCATGTAGAGCCTGACCAAGAGCAGTCCCACAAGGGCTTCTAGTCTAGCCATGCTTTAGGCAATCTGAGCAAAATGATGCATGAGATGCAGCACATTTTGCATTGACCTGACAGAAATCACAGAGCCTCTGTGTGGACGTTTATTCCTGCTACTAGTCTGTATTACTTTATTCCTGATCGGCAAGACAAACATCCAGATCAGTGAACAGGCACTTATTTCTGCATATTTACAAGCATATTTCATTTCCTACAAATGAATGGATCATCAGAGTTAAAAAAAAAAACTGTTAAAATTATCCAAATAAGCAGAAAGAAGTTAATAAATCTCTCATGCTTGATTTTCCTATGCTTCCTTAGAGTACTTTCCAGACAGAATAGTGTGGTGAGTACACTAAGAAATCTCTTGGCATTTCAGCCAAGATTTTTCAGGGTGTTATCACAAATGACAAAAATATAAACACACTGAAACATAACACATTTCAATCCTAAAAAGGTTGGATTTACATAATTACATCATTGGTTTGCCAATATCCACATTTATCTCATCAGTATAGCATGGCCCACCCATCCCATAAGCTATTAGACTGTTTGGACTGAACATATAAAAGCTGTTACTGTTTTTTTTTTTTAAAGTTAACATTATGACACCCCTCATAACTAGTGCTGCATTCAAACTAACCGTTTCTTTTGTGTTCAAACCAACTGTTGGTTTCTTTTGCTTTTCCACAGCTGCTTTTTAGGTAAAATTTTCTGAGAACAAACAGGAGTCACGTAATTCATGAAGATGTAGCAAGCATTTCCTCCGCACCACTTTTCCTTCTCCTCCCAACCCCCTTCTCCTTGAAAAGATCAAGCACATCATGTACATAACATAGACAGCCACCACCAATGCAAGGAGCCAAACCCTTCAGACCAGTCTCAATTTCAGCACTTCCTTAGGGCACCACTGAACTGATGGGGTCATTCCTTTTTTTTTTCCAAAAAAGGAATAGTTTCAAAGATGTACAGTTCTGGTACAGATCAGCATTTTTATTTGGTTTAAATATGCTGTATATCATATTTCTGCTCTTTAAAAAAAGAAATACTGTTAGTAACTGCACTCATAAATCAAAGTAAATGCATGGCTTTCTGACTCGCTGTACTAACGACTCAGCTCTTATTTTTGTTCCATATTTGTATCTCTTCTCACTGCACTGAAGCCAAATAAAACTGAACAAGTTGACATGGTTTTAAATGAACATAAAGGAAAGCATACCTGTTGGTCTCATCCGGCGTTACCAAACAACTGAGTCAAAATACAATTTATATTACAGATATATGGAATAGGTTAGGAGGTAAATAATCTAAAAGTGTTAAAAAACAGAGCTGATAGTTAAAAGACCTAAGCAGCATGTTTACACCTGTAACCAGCTGTTTCTTACAATATAAGGACATAGCAAATCAGACTAAATAAGTTGCTGTGCTGAGTTTTGGAGTCAGCACTATCAGCAGGAGAAATGGTCACGGAAGCCTTATATACAACTGGATTTTGCAACGTAAGTGTCCAGGCTGCACTGCATCTCAAAGCTATAAGGGCTGGCAGTATTTGCAGTTGTGAGTACATCTTTTACAACGTTAGATGTGCTATCAATGCCTCAATTAAGAGTCTTCTCAGATCACAGACTTCTTCCTATACTGATTGCGCCCTACATTTTCTATTCCTTTTTCTTCCTTCTACCCAAAAAAACATACAAATTGGCCAGCATGGCTGAGGTAAACAACCTTATTTTATCCTAAGGTCAAGCTATCTATAGTAAATATTAAGTGACTGAGGGACTAGTCCTTTACCCAACACACCCTTTTGGTCTTTTCACTTAGTCACACGGAGTTCTAATTTGCAATGATGTAAGAAAGGCATATATTCACATGAAAAATAATTTCAGCATCACATCATTTCTCATGGAGTCCCGCTGATATTTGCAAGTGTCTTGCTTTTGCCAGCTGAGGCTTTTTTTAACCCCAGATCTTAGCATGTGTCCAAGAAAAGATATTTTTACTGCTTATATTTTCAGAGGTCTGAGTAGTTTTCCAGAGTCCTTATTCGAAAAAGTACAATCCAACATGAAGAAGAATCAAGGTCCTCAGATATGTAGCTGTGTTCTCCTAGACACCAGATATTGGTTAACTCCTCCTTGTTAAAAGGAAGACAGGGACAGAATTAATTCTCTTTCATATTCGTCAGGCTTATCTGGAGGCAGGTAACTAATAATATACTGAAGTGAAGACTCAGTGCAAAGCAGAGAACTTGGGTCATCATCATGAAGCATCATATTGTGGACCTGTGATATACTTCTTGGGAAAGCTAAGGTCCTGAATGACAAGCAAAGGGAGGTTTGAAGAAGAAAAAACATTGCTTCTAACTTTACTTGAGTTCTAGGAAACTGTGGTACCAAAACATCCACCTCCACAAAGTGATTTTTAACCCCTGTTTAAGTAATAGCTCATTCAGAAAGCTAACTGGAAGTCATAAAGCTTGGTTGGACTTTGGCTTACGGGACTCCACCAGTTCAGATAAGCTACCTGGTTTACAAAGGAGGTAGAGGAGGACCTCCCCTCCTAATAAGGGAGGTCACAGCCATGAGCATTTTTATCATCTGTCAATGTGTTTAGGGAGCTTTGGCACCACCTGACTCTGCCAGACACTTAGGAATTTAAAATAAACAGCCAAATCTGTGCAAATTGTTCTGCCCAGCAAGGGCAGTCAAAAAAAAAAAAAAAACAACACAAAACAACTCAAGAATTGAAACAAGGAAACATTATGTAAAAAGAGGTGGAGTAAGAATAAAACCAGAAACTAGTAGACAATAAAAATGGACTCAAATCCAATCCTTATGTTTTTATTCAGGGCAAACTTCCACTGAAGGGAGCTAAAGCTTTGCCTGAGAACCTCAGACTTATGTGAGAGATAAGACTTCTAATTTTAATGAAGGGCTGAAGAGACCTTCATACAAGACGAATCATATGTTGTCATTAAGTAACTTCATCAGCTCCAGGGCAAGCTCTAAGCAAACCTCCCCATGAAAGGCAGGCTAGCTTGAATACAGGCCTGTTAGTGGGAAATAAAGAACTCTTCCCCCTACAAATTCCACTGGAAGAACTGTATTGTAGTTGCAAGTTGATCTGTTTCCACAGACTAAACTCTCTGTGAGTTTCCAGGTAACTGGTTTGTGATATTTGCCATATGACACACATCTTAGACTAACTGGAAGTTTACTGCATGGGTGCGGCAAGCTCATGTTCCTTGAACGGTTTAATATCAAGAACATGACACTTTCTTTCAACGGCCAGTTTGATATAAACTTTAAAACCACCCTCATTATTTCAAAATTTTAAAAAAGATATCTTTTAAATTGTTGGTATAGTAATAGCATCTACACAGTTATATTCTTTACACACAATGCTTGTGAAATAAATATAATATACCAAAGCACAAAGCCATCATATTAAAAAAGCAATGCAGTATCCATCCAACTGTAATGCAGGATCTGTATCTTTAAACAGACCCACTTTTTGCCAGATAATATTTGAGATTTATATATTGGTTTATGTGTAGCTAAAATTTAAAAAGGATTGTTTCGTTAAAATTCTATCCACTTTCCCACTAACTTAGGCTTTATACAGCAGTAGGTATTGTATATCAAAGGACAAATGAATGAAAGAGAACAGGTACATCTACAGTCTTTCATAACAGTTTGATTTGATGCAGCTACTTCTCAGCGTCTGCAGCTCTATAGTTGCATAAATAATTGGCAACTACTGACAACCCATTTAAAGCAAAAGTCGTAAAATCCATACGAGTAAAAAAAGAATCAAGAACATCAGAGACTTCTTTTATATATTTTGTTGGAATTGCAGCAATATTTGTAATGGCAAGTTGGAAAACAACTGTTTCACATGTAGGTTTGAAGGTAGACATAAAATCTGAGAGTACAGTTCGGTGATTTAGAGAGCAATTAAATATGCATTTTCTTATATGGATCAAGCAAGAAGAAACAGTTTTTGTTGTTCTGATTTAAATTCCCAGTTAGTCTGAAAATACCTCTTAGTTTGAAAAAAAAAAAAAAAAAAGAAAAAAGAAATTAGATATCTTTCATTATTTATAGGCATCATCTTACCTTACATCTCTTGGTGAGTTCTGTAGCTCTAGATGACTTTGGCAGGTATTTTAATTCAGAAATAGTTTCAGCAATACATGCCATTACATCTTCTCTTTAAAATAAACCACTTTTTCTCTTTTCCTCAGACAAAGTATGTGGGCTAAAAGAGCTGCTGCGTCTCTGTTCAAGCGATTTCATAGACACTCAGAGGGTTTCTTTCTACTGTATGAAAGTTAAATCTGAGTAAGGAAGGCATTTTTCCTGTCCCGGAAATCACTATAACCAAAACCAATGCTGAGCTAATGAGAAATGTTTCTTCCATGTGTTCTGTTTGGCAGACACTGCAAGTCATATCAAGGAAACACGTGATGTTTATAAATACAATATGGCTCATGTTGTCATAACCTCTCAATGACAAAAAGAGCATTAGAAAAAGCAGACAGCAAAACAGCAGGAAAGATGAGATTTGTATCATTTGGAAGGTCTCTATCAGATAATAGAGGTATTAGCGTTTGCTTTTTCTTTTTTCTTTTTCTTCCCAAAAGAAAACAAAGTTTTATAGTAATAGGATCAGTAAGGCAAACACATGGCCACTTATAGAAATGCCGTCCTATAGGCATCCTAGCATTAAAATGCATCCATCCAATTTATTGCTTGAATTCTTTTCCAATAAATACTTTTGTTCTAAATAACTTTACATGGTTCAAGGAGCTGTTATTTTCTTTCAGCCGTAGTATGAAATGAACAAATATAATTTTGGCAGTATTTGCAGATTTTATGCTTATTGATGTTAAGATCACAAACAATATAATGAAAAGAAGTCAAACATCTCGAAGACGCTTGATGTATGTTTACAGGTACCTTAAGAACACAGAAGTATGATCCCGGTTTTATTATCTCTCTATCTTTCCTGCAAACCAGCACTGAATCTCAGGCTCCTTGGATGCTTTAAATTCTTGGGGAGTTGTTTGAGGGTATTTAGCACTTGTAGGGTTTTTTTAAGTTCACATATTGCTTCTAACTCCAGAGGGTTAAAATGTTGGCAACCTGCTAGCCAGGCACTTTCAGGGGAAAAATGAAAAGTCACTGTTGCACAATTTCATTAATAAAAGCTATTCAGCACAACAGTTTACCCAACTTATCAAATGTCTGTCTCATTTTACTGTACAACTCAGTTTAACTCATCCCCTCTCACCTTGGCAGCCCAAACCCCCATCACTGCCAGAAACATCATCACCTTTTTGCCTTTCTAACTCCCAAAAAATGTGGAGTTTCCAGGTACCCCCCGATCCCCCTACTCAGCTCTGGCTCAGCTTGCCCTAATTGTTCTTTCTTGGAGAAACAGTCTCTGAAAAAAAAATCCAAAACACCTCAAAGTGTACCTCGATACAACAGCAGCCACAACAAACATTCTCTGGATATTCTGGCCTCACCCACCCAGCAGAGGTCTGGAATAAAGCACTGACCTGCTAAGATCTTACACAAGTCAGGGAATTAAGTAAAAACATGGTGGGTCTAGGAGATTCTAAAACAACCTGTAAGCCACAGCCGTTAGGGCAGGTGGTTGGGAAGAGACAGACTGCCAAGCACAATAGCCACCGGTTTGTTATGAAGTAAAAATTCCCTCTCAGTTCTCAAAACTGGCAGGCAGACGAAGCCCAAAACAAACCACTGCATAAACCAACATTATTAGTATCCAACTGTGCCACCAGAAACACAGACAAGTTGCAATGACAGAAGGGGGAGATTATAATTTAGGATTCTTCCCCTTTTAGACACTCCATAAACGGAGAGTGTAGGGAATGAGGACAGAAAATAACGCAGTGCGCATTCGGTGGGGGAATCACTTCCACTTGGAGTCACCAGGGGCTCACAACAACCTAGGATAAAAGGAGCTGTGACTTCCAAAGAAATCCATTCAGCAACATACAAAAATCTGCCGTCCGTTCTTTAGTGTCATCTATTGATGTTGAATCTGTACACCACCACTGAAAGGTGAGAAAAGAGGCCACCTGGACCCTATACTGAGAAAGTCTTCTCCTCCTTGAGTCTATGCAAATCATAAACATTAATTCTAACAGTACGGACCAGCATAGCTGTGGAATTCAAAACAATGCCAGACAGAATAAAAAGATCATCTAAACATTTGGACATGAGATAGTATTTCATCAAAAGAAAGTATTGTTCACAAAGAACTAGAAAGTGCTGATAATCGTTACAAGCTCAGGCAAAGGAATAAATGAATGAAATGCAGAAATGTGAACATACATTTTTCCAAAGAAAACAGCTGCTACGGATTTTCAGTGTACATTTTGGAAAAGGAATAATAAAAAAAGAAAGAGTACAAATGCAAATATTCACCAAGACAGCAGTGTGTGGCAACCTCTTGCTTGAATAGCATTCAACATGTCAAACAAACCGTGCTCTTCAAGATGTAAACACCCACAGCACAGTATCAGTAAGTACAGCACCCTGAGGGATTTCAAGAGAAACTGTCCCTTAGAGCTTGTAACGACCCTGAGCAAAATCACTTTTCTCAAACACAACTCATTCGGAAAAATGCATGAAACAGAAAGATGACCAGGAAAATTAGAATTAATGGATGTGAAAGCTAAGGGGTTTTGATAGAAGATCTGAAACTCACAGATCTCATATTCCTCTCGAACATTCTGAGTCTTCTTGTCCATATGGATAATACTTAATACTTCAAGTGTTACTGCCAATTCTTATACAGGTCTCACATCTGTTTGGTAGTTAAAACAGGTGTCCAAGCTGGCAGCTAACATTATTTTCTGAGATTATTTTGGGTCTGTTACATGGAAATGATTATAAATCACATGAATAGAAGCCTGAACATCATCAAACCCAGGGATAAAGGTTCCAAAGGGACAAGAAGGCAAACAGTAGAAAAATCTGTAAAGGCAAAACTTTCCCAAACCTCAAAAAAACAAAGCTTTAACACACATATGGCAGGAGATACAGCCACATTCACAGTATCACCATGGAAAAATGTACTTATAATGACTAATTCACGATATTTAAATTACTGTTCTTTCAACCAGTCTGACAATAAGGTGCTTTTCTGTACGTTTTTCGAAACAGTTAACCATTATGCAGAGCACTGTGTTTACGAGAATTAGTCCCTGCTTCCGACTGTGGTGAATTTAGCACTCATATATCACAAGAAATTGAAGAACATCAATGCACCCAATGCAAAGATACACAAACACCAAAGGAGGGATGAGAAGTTTTTTCCACAGTCTTTTGGGTACCACGCAATACCAGTACATAAAATGTACATGTTTCTCACTTAGTACCGTCCCCCCTTCCCTCCCCCTATACTTCCACCCCCTTTAATCTGGTTTGCTAAGGAAACAGGGATAGATGATACATCTGCTTATTGGTGTTTGTCTCCCCTGACCTAAGAACCTGTGAATCTGCAGGCAAATTTCAACCAGATTTAACCAAAGGACAGAAACCATTAGACTACCACATCCCTACAAATTTTGCCAAATTAGAGATGTGCTAGATGATCCTACAGAACTTCTGTCGAACAGAGGAAAAGCTGCAGTGTGTGCTCCAGCTTTTTAGACTCTGGAGGATGGGCATCGGAGAGACCATTAATATAGCCCTCTACTTTGGGAAAAGCCTCAGTTAGGATCTAAGTTTTACTTCACAAGGAAGAACCCAACCCGAAGAGACACATCCTTAGACAAACAGGTTTCATTATTTCCAGAGCTCAAGAAATTGCTTGTTTCCATGCTCATAACTTTGAAGTTGAGAAGTTCACATAGATAAAAGGGAAAACTTTTTGCATGTTTCTCCACAAAACCCATGTGAACATCCTGGCTCTGTCTTTACCTCTCAGACCAGAAAGACAAGAAATTTGCCAGTGCAAAAGAAAAGCCAAATGAGAAAATAGCTTTTTTTTTTTTGGATGCGCAGAACTTTGAAATGGCATCTTTGGCATTTCAGCAGAGTGAAATACAATATTCTACCATGAAACCACCACTTCTGCAAAGATCATCACTGTGTCACCATTGTTTCCGAGTTATGGCCAAAGAGAGAGAACTCAGCCATAATCAGGACACATCAGGCGGGCATATCTATTGTACAACACAGTATTTTATAATAAGCAATACAAATTATTACAGTTTTTGCACAGAAGCAGCACCTGTGTTCAAAACAACTCTCTTAGGCAGTAAATGCCTGGAAGAGGGCCAAAGAAGTAATCTTTACTTTTGAATATATGAAGCTAACAGAGTAGTTAACCATCTCTGAAAACAGATCTTGAGCACACAAATGAAGCCACAGCAGATACATTCAGCATCCACTGCGCATGGAACAAAACCAGCATAGCACAACTTTATAAAGCCACAGTGAAATTGTTACATGAGTTAATGTCATAATGCACAATGATAGTATGTCGTGCCTTCTAATATGAATGAGATGTACCGGATACATCCAGTTAATGCTACAGGAATATAACTAGAATTGAAGAATTCCAGGACTTAAAGAAGACACTGAAAACTATCACATCAGCCCTTTGAAGCATAGCTATTTGCTCTCCCATGTCGTGTGTGCAGCAGTGTGAATAATCAAGTAATTAGATTTCTGACCTATCAGAAGGACCATTTTATAATTGAAGTACATAAATGAGAGGTGTTTGAGAATAGTGCCTGTAAATAAACTATTGCAATCTTTCTAAAATAATGAGGCCCTAAACTGTTGAAACAGCAGAAGTGCTTACATGAAATATTAATAATAAAGCAGTGAGACATGCTCAGAATTGATAATGAAACCAAGAAGAAAATGTACAATTAGGCAAATCACTTCACAGGAAATTTTCCACGCAGTTGAATCTGCTTTGGAGCACACGTAAAAGCCACAAAGCAGGTAGGACACTAGTGGCATTTCCTTCTGGCCCCATCAAGCTCATTTGGTTACACCGTTTCCTGGGGACAGATCTAGAAGAGGTGGGGAGGAGATGAGGTTGTGTAATCTCACCACCACCACCCCATGCTGTAACATTAGCTGCGGGTAACACGGTGGAAGAGGTGCTGTAGAGCTGCATCTCCTGACCTCTCGGCATCAAGGTGGGAGATAACAGTCTCCAGTAAAAGGTAGAGACAGCAACAAAGAGAAATCAAATATGTTTCAAATGCCTTCTCTATAGTTTTCCAATACAAAATGTTCACTCGAAAATGCAAACGTACTAGTCCTTGTTCAGTCCAGGTAGAAAAAGACAAAAGCATTTACACCACAATAGGTATTTAGCAGAATTTCCTATTTCCTATTTGAAACGGTCATTTACAAAGTGTTTCAATAGACTTCAAACTATTTACATCTGCTCAGTCACTGCAAACCAGTCCATGCTGAAGCCTCGCTGGAGTGAACTAACACCACATCATACTTTGCTCTAAAGTGTTTGGAAACATAAAATAAGAAGTTGTATAAACTCTGAGCACTGTCTGTGTTCCAAAATAAGTAATTAATGACTATGTTTTGATTCACATGCTTTAATGCTAGTAAACAAGAACAAAAAAAAACCCAGTTAATGCTCAGGGCAAATAACTGGAAAAAGCAAAGCAGTCAAGAAACATTACGGTAAGCATTATCAATTCCCTCTTCTGTATATATGTCGTACATATATCCTCAATTTTATGAATTATTGTGTATATGTTACAGTTAAGAATGTAAACATTTAACATAAAAGCTGGAGGAAAGAGGAGTATAAATGCAGCACCAGTACTTACCCTTATGTCTCCATTTACAGCTCTGGAAGTGTGATTAAATGCATGTGCAGGATCTTTGTTGTAAACTTTAAGGAAAGATCGGTCTTGAATATTCCTGGAATCAAAAGAATCAGCAATGATAACAGATTAAAGTAGTTTTATTTACTTTGTTGCCCAAAAGTTTCAGGTAACAGACAAACACAGTAGGTCTGCATCCGACCTATAAGAAAAACCTAAATGCCATAACTTAGACACACACAAACAAACAAAAGCCTACTTTGATTCTCTTTCCCATGGGAAGTATAATTCTTTCGCTACAACTCCACACCCATAAAAATTAGATAGTGTTAGTTTCTTTCAAGATCCTGCCATAGAGTGAAAACACTTTGAAGACAATAGAGCTTCAACATTTACTCGGCACTCAAAAGGATTTAGTTAATATTTACATGTTTTATTGTGTGCTCAGCCCACGTGAATTTTTGCTATTCTAAGAAGCAAGAATATCAAAAGAAAAGCAGTCTTTCTAACTGCAATTATTCTTGAGGCAATTCTAATTACCAGCTTGCTCACAAACCTGAAAAAAAAATCCACAAAAGCTAAAAATTCAGTAGCAGATAAATCCTTTTGCTAAACTTTATCTGTAATAAAGACAGGTTTTTAAGGGAAAAAATAGGAATTATAAAAACAAATAAACAAGCAAAACTTTTGATGAAAGCTACCAGAAACGGTCTAGATGGAAAGCCCCAAGAGAATATTTTTGTTTAATTAGGACCCAACACTTTGTCATTGATTAGTTCATTTTTCAGCTACTACATTTAGGAAAGAGTTAGATGACAGTAGTTTTCTATTTTGTTTCAAGACCTACCTTCCAATAATTAATAAACACTTGCACTGAGTTCTGCTGATTTCTTGTTCACATTTAATCAGTAGCAAAGCCTCCAGTCTACTCTCACTTACATCCTTTCAAAGTGATTCCTTTCATTTGCCAGTAGTGATCTCTAGAGACTTTACTTACACATGTGACTGAATTCCTTTCCTCCAGGTGCAGCTACAAGTCTAGTGAACTGATCTTAATCATCGGGATTATCATTTAAAAATGAAGGAAAGGATTCTTGGGCAGGTCCAATTTCTTTCTTACAATGTCATATTACAATCAGTGATTGCTTTGAATGGGTAGCTAGTCAGAACTTGTGCTGCTATTGTAGATGTCAAGTAGTTATTAAAGAAACCCCACAGCTTAAGAGACACATCAGTGCCTTCTGTTTAAGAACTGTAGGGCTGATGAGAAGTTTAGTATTTATGAGTGTTTACTTGTAGACTGCATAGGAAAATAGCTACCTTGCGGCAAGTTCAAGTTCTTCAATTATTTATGGTAACATAAACTGTTTTCCATCATGCAAACGTGACCCTTTTGCTTTGAGACTTGCACTGTGAGTCTCAGTTACCGTTTTCTGCCTCAGACTTGGAAATATGTTCTTTTCCGTACAAAGCAAGTTCTCTCATCTTCAGTTCAAGAAACAGTATATTATTCATTTAAATAAATTTTATCTGCTGTGTTTTCTGTCTGATGGCTATGAGATGGTACCTCAGCTAACAGGAGTTTGTTTAAAAAGCATTCTCCGTAAATATTTCTTGTAGAAACATGACACTTTAAAGTAAAACACTGCTGCAGGCAAAGCACCAAAATACTAGGCATTTGATCTCTGAAGTGAATTCTATTTCACCTCATGTTGTTATTCTTAGATAAACATTACTGATAACAGGTATATATTACTGTAGTTTTATTATTACTATTATTTGCATTACTGTAGCTCCCAGATGCCCTTGGCATGCTCAAAGGCCTCATTGATCTGCGTGTGCTGTATAAACACTCCAGGAATACAACCTCTTCATCAGCTTATAAGGTGAACAGAAGACACGAGTGACAACAGGATAGCTGCAGAAAGATCAGGAAACAAAAAGAAATGAGAAGGCCATAGTCTCTCCAGCTAGAGGAGCAATAAGCAGAACCTGAGACTGTGGGCATGCTCTGAGTAGGCAGTGCATCAGAGTGGAAAGGTGGGACTGGAAGGAGACCAACACAGTGGCTATGCAGATGTCTGCAGAGGACACCTTGCAAGCACATTAGAGGGCTGCCTGAGAGACAGCATGAAGGCACTTGTTTGAAAATTAAAGACATGTAGTATGAAAGTTGGCATTATTCACCAAGTGGAAGCAGATGGCACCTAGTACTGAACAAGAAATGAAAAGTATTATTGAAGTGGGCTTGGAGGAGCCCTCATAATGAAGACAAGTAGTTTATATTTAATGAGATGGAAAAGATACAGCCAGAGGACAAATGAAAAAAACACATGTGAAACAGTCCGCTTGTCAAACTAGGAGAATGATCTTTGTTGCTTCATTTGAATGAGTAAGAGCGAACAAGATTACCTGTGTCAACTGCCAAGAAAAGACCATTACAGCAGTTGCTATTAAAAAACTAATGAATTAGCTGAGTGTTTTTTCACTACATGGTGGGAAAGGAAAAGCTGCATCATAGGGATATTGTGCAGAAAAAATCTGAAATCTACACTGGCTGCAGAGCCCTAAATCACTTTAAGAAAAGGACCAGGTTACGGGCTTAAGAAGAAAGATAGTGCTTTGTCCCTAGTGATTTAAAAAAAAGAAAAAAAAAAAAAAGGAGAGAGAAAGAAAAGTGTTATGGCCTAATGAAGGAGAACATAAGCTAGGCTGAAACTAATGGTCCATGAGACTATATTAAATGAAAAGATCAAGATTTTAGTTTGGACGGAGAAGGTAGGATTCATGTCATCCAACTACAGACATTCACAGGGAAGACATCAACAGCTAGGTCCTCTGACATGTATAATTTATCAGACAATTTTATAGGATCAATCACAACTAGCTCAAAACATGGATGTAAAAATCTCCATTTGGCCAGATGAATCCAATTCTAAAGGACAGACAGAAAAACAAATGGGAGAGTCACCCATGTAGGTATGGTAATTCAACTAATCCAAGATGATAGAGACAGGTACAAACAAGGAAAAGGAAAGAGGGCAAAGCCCTGAAAAACACAACAGTAAATCAATGTTTGAGAAGAGGACCTCTGAAACGATACCTGAAAGCAGAGAAGAGAGACAGGAAGAAATCAGGAAAGAACAGGCATTGAAAAAAAGGCAGATCAAAGTTTCAAGAAGAAAACATTAAAAGTACGTGAGAGATCTGAGAGGAAAAGGGTGTTCACAAAAGCTGGCCATTTGTTGACTTTGACAATTGCAATGGAACAGTAGGGAACAAAAGATAAGTTGGAATTAGAAGAACAAAACCCCAGACAGGTTGGAAATGGGTCTTGGACAGAATTAGAAGATAAAAACTCCATCCAGCAGTTATAGTGACTGCTCAGTGCAACGAAGAACGGTGATGGGGTGGGAAGTGGAAACATACATTGTGTTCAGGGACAGTTTTGTTGGGAGGCACAGAAACATGTTAGCAATGTAAGAGTAGTCACTGTAATAGAGTAATAAGTTAATAAGAGACAAAGCACGGGATGTGAGGCACAGAGGAACATGAGAGAGCCTGAAGAGAGAGCTTGAAGAGTTGACTGAAACACCTGTGTTTAAGACAAGGAAGAAAGAATTGAATTGAAAGAAGACATGGAAAGTAAAGTAGAGAAAAATGATACTTCTATTCTTTGAGGGGAGACACTGGCAAGATCTTGTGAAGAGTAAGGAACAGAGATGGAGAAATTGTTGTGGAAATTATTCAAAAACAGTGAAAATGCAGCTGGTAGTGCATGCTTTGGACTCCATTAAGCTGGAATTGCTGAGGTTTCTTTAGTGACAAGGGTGGCAGAACTGAAGGAGAGAATTTTGTTATGGAGGAAGTCAGCTGGGTCGTGGGATTTCCTCTAGAAATGCTCTACAATACAGGCATAGGAACAGAGGAAGCAGATGTTGGGACTGAGCCAGGTCTGAGGTTGGCAGAGTGACGCCTGCAATGGGAGCAAGGGAAAAAAAGGTGGAGTGGTATTAAGATAATCAACAGCCACATTCTCGAGGGCAGGGAGGAGATAAAGTCATAAAGTGTTAGTCTGAAACTCAAGGGAAGATGGAGGGATAAAGTGAGAGAGAAGGAGCCGATGGGCCAGATGATGCTTGGCAATAATGTGCTTGGCAACAGAGACATAGTAACCCGTATCTTGATTTAATCAGTTGATCCAATCTTGCAAATAGATTGTTTGATGTATAAGAAACTTGAGCACATGATGAATGATGATGCAAAAAATCAGATGGGTCTTAACATAGGCATTACAGTGGCCAAACAGAGGTGTGGGAGTCTGCAAAGCAAGGAAGATGAAAAAAAAAACAAAACAGAAACTGAAATCCAAGAGGCTGGCTAATGACAAGACACTGGATAGACAGCCTGAGGAGAGCAAAACAGGAGAGAAAATGGAGTTTGGTGCTGTTCAAAGACTAAGAGGAATGGGAGAATTGGAAGTGGCAGGGCTAGAAAAGCTCTAACTTGCTCTCTTAACTACAACAGCATATGGAGCAGCACCTGAGCCATAGGCTCTCCAGAAGAAACAAGACAGCAGTGGACAGTACACTTACTTTTACATCATTTTCCCATGCCAGTGGTAGAGAGGAAGAGAGAAAACACTTTTTCTGCTTTCTCCTTCATCTTCTTATGCTCCTTTATCTATCGTTTTTTATCATAACTTCTTATGAAAAGGATGGCACAAAGGCCCACCATATTTCCTTGCACAGTTTTACAGAGTGTAACATGTCCGAGGTGTGCCTCAGAGCTTTGCTGCTACGGGATTTGGGACTTTCTAGGGACCCTGAAAACCTGGTCCTTCTGCTTGAAGAGCACAGACATCATGACGGAAAGAACATGGTTAATTAAGCAGCTGCAGTCCCACAAAATAAAGGACAGAAAGATGTACCCAGATGTTAGTCACATCATTTATTGCCCAAGCTCTGAATTGGTGAAGGGAAGTGACTGCATCAGTTGTTGCATCCTGACATAAAATAGGCAGGTGGTGGGGCTGCTGCAGCAGCGGTCACTAGTGCCACAGATCTTTAGCAGTGTTAGATGACGAATAATTGGCACTCTTGTGAGGACACTGGTGACATTCATATTTGTAACTTCAGGCTCACAAGGATCAGGCTTTGCCCTGCCAGCAAAGAAAAAAAGAGCTTTTCTGTAAATGTTTATTTTGTGTTCTGTATTTTAAATGTTTATGTCTCCGTTAAAAATCAATAAAAAATTAAATATGCAAACGTGCATGTATTATATAAATATTTGGACATGGTATGGTATTTATCAATGGCTTGTGCAACAGATATTGCACCTACAGCTGAAGGCAGTGTCAGACCAAACCTCCCATATTACTCAGATACCACCAAACATGTCTTTATGTGTCAGGCCACTATCCGTCAGATACTTATCAACTCCACTCCTTTTTATTCTAATGCACTACAAAAAAAAAAAACCCAACAAACCCAACAGCTGTAATTCCATGTTTACTTACCTCACATCACACAATTCATAATATATGTTTCTGCTCTCATCCTTGATGTAAATGGCAACACTGGGCGATTCCAGCATTTTCATCGTCAGCTGCTGGGGGAAGGCACTTACAAAAAGGGCGCGAATTGTGTCTGTGCTTGTGATTTCATTCGGCATCCTCAGCTGCTTTGTTTCATCTCCATACTGAAGGTATAAAACACCTACAAGCGAAATAGAATAGCAAGTTACATATTCTTAAGTGCACAGAAATGATCTGGGCTTCATTCAGAGTCCACGGGGAACACAGACCAAGCCCGTAACGAGTAGAGAAAAACCAACTCACACTCCTTACTCATAAAGCACATATAATATTTTCCTGTTCAACATGCTACTGGAATAGAGCATAGATAGTGATATGGTTGTGCCTTGGCAAATATGCTTGCTCCAGTACTGCTCTTTGCTGAGAAGCCTATTTTTACTGTTCTTCAGTTAGATAAATCAGAAGTTTACCTTAAGAAGGATAATGGAAAATCCCAAACACACCAGTCTGCTCTGCAGTGGAAGGTGTTGGTAAATCACGAGGTAGTTTCTTTTTTAAAGCAGCTGAGGAAGAACTTTGTCCCTTAATATCACCCTTTTTCCCTTAAACATAAACTTTGCATTTTAGCCTTGTGCTTACTCCAAAACAAAACACCCCGAAAATAGATTATAATTTTAACACTAATAATTTTATATTCACAATGCAATTGCTGGCATTATATAGAATAAAGCCCTAGGTGAAACACCTAGCAGGAGCAAAACTGAGGTCTCACACAAAACCAAGACCAATTTCAGATCCTTTCAGCTTCACTACAGTGCTAATAGCCATCTTGAGCACTTGGGGAGAAACGTGAGTAATCTTAGATGTGGAATTGCAAAATACGGACGTTCTTATTCACTCAAGACAAAAAGAAACATCATTCTGATATAGCTAACTCTGTTTTCAGGGAACGGGCGGCTGTGAGTTGCTTGATCATGGGAAAAAAAGATATGTATAACATAGACCAGGGACTCAGTGAAGGTGTACTAGTACTTAGTACTCATTAGCTTTGCTACAGCCCAGTCCCACACCATCCCAACCTGCAAAGCCCTTAAGAACTGAGGCACTGAGAAAAGCCATCTCAATCAACAACAGAAATCAAACTGGACTTGATGGGGTTGATTAGCACTGACCACGCTGGGCCTGGCTCCTAAAGCCCACCAAAAGGTGTTCTCATGAGCATCTCCAACGTGGGAAGGCTCATTAGGACCCACACAGCAGGAAGCAGGCTGCCACAGGATTGCAGCCGAACTATGAAACTTCCTGGGATCCACAGCACGAGGGAGTAGATGCAGAAGCAAATACTCAGCCAAACTACTTCAGATACAGAGGAAACAAGAACTGGTAAGCCCAGCTGAGCCTACATATTCAGTCTGTATGGATATCCTGCTGGGGCATGGATTGATGAGAGCACAAACGAGAGAGCTAAATGCTTTGTAAATGGCTCAAAAGCTATCTAGCTATCGGAAAGTATTTGGAAAAGGAATACTATATCAGATCTGCTCAAGAATTAGTGACTACAGAAACATCTATACTGAATTCACTGTAGTTCACGGAGATATACAATCAGGGCAGTTTTACACCTCCCAGCTGGGATGTTACTAGTGAAATAATGGTAAGACAGCATTCAGGCTGAACTAACCACTAAAGTCTTTATTACATTTCCAGGCAGACTTTGGGGCCTGAGCAGACTCCGTGCTGCCATGCTTTTGCATCTATCAATAACCAACATGGGTAGGCTAAACCAAACCATTCTATGATTCTATTTTACACAAACTGATTTCACCATAGTAATTGCAGTGTAGATGCACCATATGCTGTTCTCCCATGGCCAATATAAACAGGAGGGTTGGGAATACAAGGTCCTCAATGCAGTTACCATCAGTCATCATCAAATCTCAGCAAATCACAAAACTTAGATGGTAACTCAATGATTCTCACTTGAAAGTCATTAGCAAAGGGATGGGCAGTTTATAATTTTGAGATACAAACACTGAGCAAAAGCAATGGGAAAATCTAAGGTACCGGAATACAAAGGCATTTAATGAAAAGAAGACAAAGCATTTTAATCTAAGATGAGCCCTCTTTTCCTTTAGTCTTACTATTTTTTGTCCCTATATTGTCCATGATTGCTATAGAGGAATGAACATATACATAGGCAGATGTTCCTACAATCAGTGGGTATATAATTGACAGACCCTTTATGAATCCTACTAGAAATTTCCATTTTCCTTTCAGTGGAAAAATTGTTTCAGATTGAAAACTAACTAGTTTTCTTTCAAAGACTGAAGAGACGTTTCCTAAGAATTTTATTTTTAATGCCAATATATAATGGGCTATTAAACTATTTTTTCTTTCTTTTTATTTCAATTTGAGACATCATTTATTTCTTTATGTTCTTCCAGGTAAAACTGGCTTTTAGTGCTCATTCAAAAATTCAGTGCAGCTAAGTAACTGTACTTGTAAAAAGATGAAGTACACATGTTTTTAATGATTGTATTTATTTCACTGTTCCAAGATCTGCATAAACATATTCATTTTTGATGATAGCTTTCAGTTCTTAGTAAAAACACAAGGAACCTTCTATATTTTGGCATTTTAAACTTCCTTGGATTAAATGGCAAAAAAAATTTTTTTTAGCTAAAAATACAGACTTTGTTTATAAGCTTTGCAGGTGTGTGTGCCTCTCTTTTCTGCCCAGTTTAAAAGTCAGCGCAGAATGAAGAAAATGCTGGTTTTGCATTTTAGGCCACTAAAAATATGCTGAATGCTAAACTACTCTAACTGTTAACTCAAAAGAAATGGTAGAGTTGAAATATCTTCCTTATACACAAGTCTAAATAATTTCAGAACAGTCTTTATTATGCCTGTCTTCCAATACTCCCACAAAATATTGATCCAAAACAAAATTACAGTTATCTTTGAGTCTTGGCTTTTCAAAGCAAATATGCATGCTGTTCAAAAAGATCATGTCTTAAAATATACAGCTTTAACGTACAACTCAGAGAAATGTTTTGGCCACAATCTTACTGTAGGGGTAAAAGATATTTTCAAAGGCATAATAAATTCTTTTTTCCTTACTCTCCCTTAAATCACATGCCTTTAAATAAAACTACTGCCTTTCCTCTTGAGTTGTCTGATCTGTATCATGACAGAGCAATGCTTCAGGGCATTTCCCGTTTGACAAAACTAACTGCTCACTTCTGAAAATCCAGCTTCACCATGACAGGATAAAGAGACTCAAAATCCTTTATTTTAAGTCATTGACGTTATTTTTCTCCCACACATTGCTGGGTTGAAACTCTGAACACCAGCAATACCCACAGGCCCAACTTCATGGAAGCTGCTGGAGCTCTGAGGTTTGTTTTACCTTCAGCTAAAAAATTACTCCCATGGAGAATTAAGGCAAGAAGAAATAGAATATCACTCAGGCACAGCTTTTGTTAGGGCACACATCTTTCTCGCAAAGCTGCGAGAAAAAAAGTTAAACACAATGGATGTTAATGTCTCTACGTACCCCAAAGTTCCTCTTGCACTTACACTTCTGTTACAATGGATTTACCTGAAGACTGTGCCCAGGTTTATAAAATACAAAACAAACAGGACTGCAAAATGCCCTGCTACTCTAGGAAGACAGGTATGAAGATCAGTGTGAATGAGGAAACTACATCATACAACTGTTTTGAAGGCCCAAGTCAGACAACACTGTGGCTACCACTTCTGGGTGCTCCTAGGTACCACCAGCCCTGGGCTTTCCTACAGCTACAAGGCAAACTGCAATGTCAAGCTTTCCCCTCCGCCATGCTGGTATAACTTAGTTTCAGAAATACCTCTGGAGTTTCTGATCATTATTCACCCTACGGGCAACAGGCCACAGCATTAAACACAGGCCATAGCAGAAAACGTCTCCGTGTAAGCCAGGCCTTAGAAACTTAAACCTCTTTACAAATTGCTTCACAACGTTCCTGTCAACAGAAAGGTATGTTTTATAGTAGGGGAAATTAAACACCCGAGAGGTGAAAGGACATGTTCAAAGAAAGGTTTACAAGCATAAATCCCAGATCTGATGATGATCATGCGAACACACCACATGATTACCCTCTCCTTCCCTGCATACAGAGCTCTTTCAAAACTAAAAGACTTCCTGCTCCCCTTTTACCAAAGGTCAGTGACAGAAGGAGTTGCAAAATATTTCCTGATTTCTCTCAGGGCTGGTCTACATGACACACAGCACAGTGCAATGAAACTGTTAACCTGGTTTACGTAGGCAGTGCCTCCTGCACAAGCTGAACCCATCAGTGCTGGGTCTCGAGGGTGCCGGAGCAGCCATCCTGCACCTTTAGTCCAGCTAGCCCAGCTTCGAGCACTGCCCACGCTGCGGCTGCAGCTCACGTAGACGCACCAGATGCGTGGCAAGATGCTCAGCTCAGATACCGCCCCTGGGCTGTAAAACCCACTTGGAAGCTGAGGATGTGCCCACACGGCACAACAGTGAACCGTACCTGAGCTCAGGGGGGTCTAGGTCAGCTTTAGAGCAAGGAGCTGCATAACCAAAACAATTCTATACACAGAACAGGAATTATCATTATAAACTGGCTATTTAAGAGAGAAAAACATGAAGCATACATCAGCAAAGTTACCTACCTGATAAATCAAGAATAAGTTAACAAACATGATTGCTTCATGTTCTGTGACATTTATAAATGTCGTTAATTTTCTCACACAATGAATTTTTAATGGAAAAATGCTGGTACTCACATGATCCTCTCAGAATTCTCTTTTCATAATGAAAAAGAGAAAACTGAGGCAGAGGAGTTAAATAACTCCTCAATGTTATGAAATAAAATACAGTCAAAGCTTAAATTGGAGTTGATGAGTTTCTTTCCTGTGAAACTACAGGACACTGTGTAGGCAAGAAATGCTAATCTCTGCACTGAAAGATCTATTGACATTCAGCAACCTTAATCCACAGGTTCCTGTCTGAAGAGAAATATTAACTGATTAAAATATCTGTATTTGTCTGGCTGTATTTGTCTAGCGCCCTGGGTGCTTGGGTGCTAGAGCACTGAAACCTTCCCACAAAACCAGAAATCACTGGCGTGAACAAGACACTGCTACTGTCTTCTGACTCAGACACGCTATGTATCCTCTGGAAATTTTGTGCCCAACTTGAAAACGTCAAGTAATTAGTAAAGCTGCTTGAACTACAACAATCAAAACCTGGATGCATTGGGAGCTCTGGAATGTCTCTAAATCAAAGGTGCAAAGCTAGATATAACTAAAGCAGGGGGAAAATACTTACAGGAGGTCTCCAGATCTTGTGGGGTGAAGAAAAAAATCTAAAAAGCATATTAGTATATTAGGTATTAGTATGGGATTTATAAGGAATGGCAAACTAGATAAAGTCGCAAAGAAAGCTGTCCCTTAAGATGAAGAAATATGGAGTACCTGGTGAGGAAAAACAGTGAGAACTGCCAGAAATTAAGCAGAGCTATGTTTTGCAAAGTAAATTAAATAACACAATATTGAGTTAGAGGTTGTTAAATTTATCATTAGATTTGTTTCACTCTTTACCTAACCATCAGTTACCCATGTCCTTTTAAGATGCCGGACAATCTTTGCCTTTTTGTGCTGGTTTAGCTTGATCTTCCACCACTGAGTCACCAGCTCTGTCTGTACCTTCCCTAACACTGAAGTCAGCAGCAATGTCAAAAAGCAAAAATGAGAAAACACACACCTTGTTTCTTCCTCATATTTACGTTGAATCCTTAGTTGAGACTTGCATCAGCTTTAAAAACTATGGATAACTTTTAAAATCTTGATAATAGCTATTTTTGCTGGGACACTTCAGGACAATCAGAGGGGAGCACAATAAAAACTGCCACGTGTTTCTTCAAAATCCAGTTCAGAATTTTTTTAATATTTTTTTTTTAACCAAAATGCCACGATCCTTCCAATTTTTCTTTGACAAAACTGTAATATGTTAGACTGTATGGGTGGCATAGGCACATATTGTTCTCTGCACTCTTCCCTCCCCTCCCCTGCAGCTATCAGATAAACAGAGACAACACATAGTTGGTGTTCTTATCACCAAATCCTGCAACAGTTGTGCAGACACAAGCTCATTACAGTAACAACTCTTGCAGTGTGGAAGACATTCCTCAATGTGCAGTTCTTAATTTCCAGACCCTCAAGACTTGACTCTCCTATTTTACCACACACATTTTCAACTAGTCTGAGGTCATTGCCACGATCTTTGTGGTATTTCTAGCCTGAAGCTCTTGTACTAGCTTCCGATAGCTGCTCCCTGCTGATAATCTGTCCCCCACATTCAGAACATATCTAAAATTATCTTTAGCTGTCTTCAAGTACTAAAAGAATAAAAAATTAGATCTTTTAATGAAATAAAAACAATTACTTATTTTATATAATTTTCATCCAGAATAGTCTGAAGAGTTTTGCTCAAGGCATTAAGTTCTTGATAACAATTCCAATAAAAATGCGAATTTTTAAATTTTGGCCAGTACTACTTATTACTATTTCATCCTTTTCTGCTTTTTACAGTGACTTGCTGTAATTCTGCAATAGATTTGTCACCTAATGAAAAAACACATGGAGAATTCAGTAGCCATAAAATTTCTACCAAAGCGTTATGAGAAATAAAGTTTTTTAACTGTCACTCAAATACTAGCAGTTTTCCACAAGTGGATACATTTAGCTGGCTAAGAATAAAAAGCAAAAACCAAAAAGAAAATGGACAACTTTTTTTACCTAAAGAAAAACTGGTATTTGTCCTATCTGATTGCAGATAAAAACCTGTGAAACATCCTACTGCCAGAAGACAATTTTGTCCATACACTTATTTCAGCAAGTCCATCAAGTGTGGACGTTTACTTCTACCATGTAGAGAGTTTGAGGCAACATTTCAGTTTAACCCAGCTCCCCAGGTGGAAAACAATGCTCTGGCAGGATGACTTTTTGGACAATAACTGCATCTATACCTTTGCTCTTGCCACAATAGCCCAACTGAACAGCAAAATGACTTTTTCATATCCCAAACCGACAAAACAATGCCAGTAAACTTGAAAGAACACAAAAATCCTATGATACCTAATGACAAAATATAAAAGAAACGGTAACTGAACAACTCAGTGAGATGAACTAGAAATTTCATGTGTTCCTCTGTGGGCCCATAGGCTATGCCATGCTGCATTTACCTCAGTTCACATTCACCAATTTAGCACAATAAAATCAGAGATCTACACACGGACAGGCCCAGGACAGTCCTACACAGGCTCTCACAGCCGCACTGCTGGCTGACCCTCCAGCATATTAGAAGCTCTACCAAACTTAGTGTCAGACTTGATTCTGCTGATGGTTCATTCCATCCCAACAGCCAGGCTGTTGATGTAAAAAAGTACTGGCCTCACAATCTACCCCTGAGAAAGACCACTGAAAACCAGCTGCCAGTTAGACTTTAAAGCGTTAAGCCCTACTCACCTTGAAGGCCACCCGTATCTCCCCTGCGTGGCTACAAGGATGCTACGAGAGACACATGAAGGCCTAGGCCTTGTTGAAGCCAAGATAAACAATATCCACTGCTCTACCCTCATCCCCACAGCTGGTCTATTCATCGCAGATGGTAATTGGGTAGAAACAACGGTACCGAGTGCTTGTCTTTTATGAAACAGTTGAGTAGTTTATTTATCCAGAAGGGCTTCCATCTTGAGAGCTGCTCAGACAGCTGAACAGGCCTGGAGAAGAGAAGGTTCCATGGAGACCTTATTGCGCCCTTCCTGAAGGGGGCCTACATGAGAGATGGGGAGGGACTCTTATCCAAGGAATGTAGTGATAGGACGAGGGGTAATGGCTTTAAATTGAAAGACAGAAGATTTAGATTAGCTACTAGAAAGAAATTCTTTACTGTGAGGGTGGTGAGGCACTGGAACAGGTTGCCCAGAGAAGTTGCCCCATCCCCGGAAGTGTTCAAGGCCAGGCTGGATGGGGCTTTGAGCAACCTGATTTGGTGGAAGGTGTCCCTGCCCATGGCAGGGGGGTTGGAACTCGATCTTTAAGGTCTCTTCCAACTCTCACCATTCTATGATTCTGTTGCCTCTAATATCCCAGGAGAGTACTCTAATCAGCAGGCTATCCACCAGCCTCTGATGCAGTGATTACCCTCTTACCCTGTTTAAATTGGGCTACTCTATAGCCAAAAATGCAAAAGACAGAGAGAGAATGAGAACAAAACCAAGAGACAGTCCTACATGATACCACAGAGATGACAGGATTTCCCTTTGAGAACAGAAACCTGAACTCAGGCCCAGCATAGTAACTATGCGTTACAATCACAACCGAAATACATAAACAGTGTTGGGAGCAATAACTAAATCCAAGAGCCGTCCTCATTCAGAGACTTGCTGTCAGCACTGGCGGCACATACACTGTGCTGAGGGACAAGACAGTACTACGCTTCTCTGCTTGGCCAAAATCTTGCACGTCTTGCAAGGCATGGAATTGCAATATGCTTTTTTTCTTTGCATGCCCCAGGTGCAAATGGTCTGGCGTTTGTGCGACTTACTGTGTTAGAGATAGACTTACAAATTTTACCTAACGTGAAAATTAGATCAAATTTGTCCAAGTGATAGCTTCTCTGCCAGGTACGACCCATGGGACATCTCCATCTGGCCTCCTACCTTTCCTCTGAAGGGTAGTTTGGCCTGTACAAGCTGTTCCAGCTGCCAAATCCCTCTTCCAGCAGACACCAAATGCTGAAAGCCCAAATTGCTGCTGCTAAATCAGAATAAGAAGTGAATGTAGACTAGGACAAAGACAATGCACCTTGTGTGCAGGCGTGATTTGGGGTAAAGAGGAAAGCCACTGCCACCCTAACATAGCTTTATTCAGTTTATAAATTCAGTTTAATTACTCTACCTCTCCTTTCATCTTCACCACTTTTCATTCTGATTTATTCAGGTTGCAAGGTCCTGCAGTATTTTCTATGTGTATTACCCAACATGGTGAGGTCGCATTTTCAGTCGGGGTCCTTTATTTTTACTGCAGTGCAGACAAATAAGAAAGACTGCATTCAAAAAACATTTAACAGATACAGCAGTGACAGATACAGACTTGCATAGCTAATGGCTTTATTTAGCACACCGCACACCTACTCCAGTATCACTGTAATGAACCCACTGGATCCATGCTGATACAGCCTGTTGCAATGGAGTCAAATTCAGCATCTAAAATATACTGCTCATCAGCTTTTGAGTGGCAGACAGAATGTGCTTCTGTTGACATAGTATGTACTAAATAAGATCTTGCTTCTTTGAAGCATTTTTTTCAGGCACACACACAAGACATTCTCTTATAGGAGGAAGAATGTGTTAAGTAAGCAATAATTGAGTGCACAAGTGCTAGCCTGGGAAGGCCCTTATTTCACTCCTCCATATAGCTGTCTTTCACAAATCATGTAAGGGCAATAAATGAATCAGATAAAACTCCCAGCACTACAATATGCCGATATGATTGTTTACCTTCTTTTGCTCTTTTGACGCAAAATATTTCAGGTAAGAGGTGTTGGTTTGGGTTTTTTTCTTTCAAAGTCCAAAACTTCAGCTATAATTTGAAGAAACATGAAAGAAGATAGTCTAGAAAAGTTGGACAGGAAAACTGCTGTTACCTTAGAATATTTTAATTTCCCAGGATCTGTGTTTAAATTCAATAATTGGAACTAGTTGTTTCTGGCTGCTTTTCCTATAGACCTGGCAGCCCATGTTAATGTATCTGACCATGACAGCAAATATTTACATGACCTTTTTGCATGTTGGCTGCTTTGCATACACTGTAAAAAGACAAGATAGGGAAAATTTCTTTAAGATGACTGAATACATTAAAGCTATACTCAGCCTTAACTTGAAATGCAGTTCCCAGGGAGTTCCTCTCCCATGAACTAAACTGAAGATTCTGCTGACTTCATTAGGCTTGAATCTGGCCCTAAGGGCTCTGAGAGGGCAGTGCCACCCCTAACGAATCGCAGACTTCTCTTATAAAATCTACGGCCATTCATACATCTTCTACCTGATTTGACATGCCTGTTTTAATTTCTAGCTCATAAATAGTAAACAACAATTAATTACCACGAAAATAATATATAAGTCTACCTTTAACATTTATATTTTTCTGTGTAAGTCTTACAATACATTGCATACGCATGTATAGAGGGTCATTTCTGCCATCGGGTGACAAAAAGTTTTCCTTTGTGTAAAATTGTAACTATGGCCCAGAATCTCTTTTTAACAGGTGGTGCCAGAAATGCTACAACAGATCTGGGTGTTACTATTATAATCAGTATTTCCATAGAAGGTGGCAGCAAATCAGACACTAAAATCTGTGCTTGCTAAAACTTGGGGTTGGGGGCCTAACAAATAATGTTCAGAATATTCCATGATTGTTTAAGACCACCCCCACGCCAGTCCTTACGCAGTTGTGTGATTTTACTCCTGTGAGTAATCCCTCTGACGGCAAGCAAAATGTAAATGTTGGCAGAATAAGACATTTCTGTAGAGGCCTTTCAATGCCATCTAATTTTAGGCACAGGTTTGACAGCAAGGAGCTAAATCATCCTCTGCTTCTTATTCATCTGGACCAGAGCAGCTGGGAGCGCTGGCTGGGACACCCAGAGAAGGCGCCTGCAGCCCACGAGCCATAAAGCTTCATCCTCCTCAGTGATTTCTCAAACCCACATCCTTGTGCATTTATGGAAATCCCTCCTAATACCATATTCTTCCTTAGTCCAACCTTGCCTGTACAGCCCCATCCTGCAGGAGCACCTACAGCTGTTACTGCAATTAGAGGTGTTAATCACACCCTGCCCTTCAGGGCTGCGACTCAACCACCCCGACCACTCGGTCACCACAGAGGATGACAGAGCCTGAGTTACAAAGGATCAGGCCAATCGTTGGTCCAGCTGTGCCACAAGAGAGACTACAAGTGAAAACATCTGTCAGTCTTCATTTGGTTGCGGGGGTACTGAGCTGCGGCGCGGGCACAGGCTGGTTGCTGGGCGCCTGTCAGGTTCTGCTTCCTCCAGGCAAATTGCAAGTGAAGTTCGTTGAAAGCTTTTGAGCACTTTCCAGGTTTCAGCTGATTCTCGCTCTGACAGTTTTGCTAGATAATTTTTTCCCACAGTTATCGCACTGGAAGAACTCCCAGCTTTCAAATAGATATTTTAAACTACATTTAATTTTATCTTGCACCGTGAATTAATTTATTTTAATATCTTGTTTCTTCTCCAGGCTGCAAATTGATGAGACAAGTGCCGATTTCTGATGGACCTCTTAGCCAAAAAAGACCTTCATTTTGAAAGCTGTGGCTGAAATTTTAAATGGGCCCACATTTGGAATACTGTTTTCTGCATCA
Source organism: Limnodromus scolopaceus (assembly GCA_028565335.1). Classification (NCBI taxonomy): domain Eukaryota; kingdom Metazoa; phylum Chordata; class Aves; order Charadriiformes; family Scolopacidae; genus Limnodromus; species Limnodromus scolopaceus. The sequence continues at coordinate 18,290,003 of JAOXNO010000013.1, forward strand.
ACTCCACACGGCATGCCATACCCTCGCATGTCAGAGAACTATGTCCTATTAGATTAGTCCCGACTGACAAAACTATGATGTTGGGGTAGCCAAAATGCATCACCGCTATTCCTTCCTAGGCTCTGTGTTAATTTAGACCACAATTTTTTAAAAAAACCTGACTCACATGTAGTTAATAAAACAGGAACCTATAGAAGAATTAGAATTTCAAAAAGAAAACATCAGGTTTTAAAAACAACATTGAGATATTAAATGTAAAACTAATACAAATTCACAAAAGTTGGTCATTTTCCTCACTGAAATTATGTTGGCTGAGGATGAAAACATAATTTGTATTTAAATTAGATTAAATTTAAAAATTAATTAATAAAAGGGAGGTGATTACACATCACTTGTTTAAAATCATGTGAACAGAAATATTTTCATGACACTTTTAAAATTGAAGTTATAAACAGTTTCCTGTTTTTTAAAAATAAACACTCCCCTTGTACTGCTGGAAGTAAAAACAATCCTAACAGGGTCACACTCTGCAAAGAGTCTCAAAATAAAAATCTCAGAACATTGCTCATGGTGGTATTAGAACACACTGGCAGAAAAGACTGAAAAGGACATCACTGTAAAAGAAATGCATTGAAGAATAATAATCTGAACTTGAACTATTTCAGAATAATTTTTAGACTATCTTTTAAAACAAACCATTTGCTATTAATAGTTCCTGGAACAACTTGAAAATGAGAGACCATGGGGTGGTGACAATATACTACTTCCTATCTGGCTGGTATGAGGATCCCTTAAGCTACACACATAGCTGTGACCCCTCCTGCAATGCAAATGGGAAAAGGCTTATTTTGCTCCAGTTTCAAATCTAAAAACTCTCAATTCAAATGCTTCATATTACATTGCTTCCTTTCTTCTTTTTTTTGGTGGGTTTTTTTTGCGGGGGCGAGGTTGTTGGTTTTTTTCAGTATATGAAAGACAGGCTGAGATAGGGTGCCTTGCAAAGTCTGAAATCCTGGCCATTAAATAAAATGGCACAGCTTCATCTGACTGTCCTCCACTATGACCAGGACAACACATTTCAGCATATGCAACAGATGCTTAAAAAAAGAGTTTAAGAGTGGACTACTAAACAGTGAGCTTCTGCAGCTCTGCTGGTCCTCTCATCTCAGCAAAGACATTGTTGAAGTGGAAAAGGTGCAAAGAAGGGCAACAATGATAATCAAACGTTGAGGATGGTTTCTGGGTGAGGAACAAGTTATCACAGCAGCACTTCTCAGCCTGGAAAAGAGATGACCTGAGGGTAATGACAGACCCACAACATCAGAGATGGCTCAGGGGGAGCAGATAGCGATCTAGTGTTGTTTGCTGTCACTTCCAACACAAGGACAAGGGGGCAGGACATTAACTTAGAGCAGATAAGCAAATACAAAACAAAGAAAAGGAAAAGGGATGGTTGGGCACTAAACCAGTAAAGCTTGCTGCCAAAGTCACAGCTGCACTGTTTTGGATGTGAAAAATTTACATGGGTTCAAAGGGAGACTGAACAAATACCTGGAGGAGACAGCTCTTGAAGGTTATTACATAGGCAGAAACCATTACCACCAAATCCCTAAGCTAAAGCTAGCTGGAGGCTGGGAGAGTAGTTGAGGGAAGGATCATACATACACATACTTCCCCTGTCTTACTCTTGCCTAGACTAGCAAGAGCTAGAATATGGTCCCTCTTGGGGACAAAATATGGGGCCGGATGGACTCTCAGTGTAATCCAGTATGGCTCTTCTATAACCTACCAGGTTAATTCATAGTTATGAGCACTTGATTCTTTTCCAGCAACAGGGCTCATGTATTCATCTCAGATGACACTGACAATGAGAAAGCTGTTTCTAGTTCAGCTTTTGGGGGAGAAAACACTGCACAAAGCACTGGTGTGTAGCAGGCCACTCCCTTTGACGCCAACAAAAAACTTTCTGAAAGTTGTTTATCAATTCTCAGCTCACATGCGAAACAGAAGTTCAGAGCTCAGATACCCTACGTGGCCTGGGGTAGTCGCCCAGCGCCAGCTGAAACCCACATGGTGAGGCTGGACTGCGAGTTGCACGTGTACCTGCAAAGACCCAATACACCTGACATCACATTGAAGCAAATACATGTTTTCCAGAAAATCTCAGGGTGAAGCAAGCCATTCTGAGGACACCCTAGCCAGCAGCAACATATAGACAGAGATGAATCCTCTGCACATATAGTAAACATACATGTGCTACACACTTGCTCTTAAAAGCACCTCTAAACCCAAAAGTCTCGTCTAGGTTGGAGCCTTCAACTTTTTTCCCCAAAGAGCTTGACATATTGGTGGCCCAACGGGCTTTGGGAGGGTGGCAGTGCCATTTCACGAGCTGACAAGGGCAGGGGAGCAACCCCTTGTACCCAGCCCCACTGCTCTGCACTTGCCAGTTCTGGGGGTGGCAGAGACCCCTTCCAGCCCTGTTTTCTTCTCATTTGTTCTGTTCGTCAGATATCATAATACTCCTGACAGAAACTGTCTTAAATTGTTGAGGAATGAGTGTAAACCACCGTGACAAGCTTACAAGCATGGTGTGATTTACAGCCCAGCCTTTGGTTTATGTCACTCTGTATGTTGGGAAATGAGTCTACAGGAAAGCAGCATTTCAGTTTATTACCTCTGAGCAAAAACCTGCCTTCCTCAGCAATCCGCGTGCGAGTTAATGTCGCCTTCTCACAGCAGTTTAACTGCCCTCTGGTGTCCTCCCTCGAAAAAACAGCCTTTACTCCTACCATCCATCAGCTGAGAGCAGAGTCTCCAGGACAAAATCCACTCTTATAAAAAGGAGCTCTGGTTCACAGCTGGGCTTAATTCAACCCTGAGATATGGGAAGAATGCGGGAAGCAGAGACGTCCACCTGTGCTATCGTATCACCCATGTCATCATGCAGATGGAAGGGCACTGCCCCAAAGTAAAGGGCATCTCTGTCAGCGTACCCATTCAAATCCTCTGCCTGGAAAGCTACCGCCACGCAAATACCAAGTCTTTTTACTAAGAGCTTGATCTGTCAGGCAATAATATCTCTAGTCTTCCTCCAACCAGGTCTGGCTTTGAAGAGATCTCCTGTCTGAAAACTTGTACTAAGTTCACTGCCACGTAGTGTACAAGCTTAGCAAGAAGTATTTGCAATATTGCGTTTTAACTATTAGCCAGCATTTCATGTCAGGGTCTGTGTCTTTCTCCTTGTCTACCATGTTCCCAGCACACTTTCAGATCTTATGAAAATAGTTTCACCATTCCCCCAAGTTACTCAGTACCCCATAATGAGCTCACTTCCAAAGAACAACCTGACATTAAAAATAATGGGCTACCAAAATCTTTAATTTTTTAAACCCAAACTATTTAAAGACTATTTTCAGTGCACAAAGGGAAAACGCAGGCTAAGAGCAGAGAGGAGAAGGACTGAAGCAGGGTCTTACCCAGTGATCTTTCCTTCGTTTGGTTTGCCGACCTCACCACGGGAAGGCTCGCCCGTGTACGGCTGCCCCTCGAAAAGGGGGTTGGAGAATCGCCCTCGGACATGGCCTCTAAGGAATCAACAGACGCTTCAGAGAGGTGTTCTGTCTGGTCACCCAAATTAGGCTGTGGGCTCTGGGACGGCTTTGGGCTTCTTGTCTGCAAAACAGAACATTTCGTTATTGGTCTACTGAAACTGGAATATGGGTGGAAAACAAAACCAAAAAACCAAAGAAAATACGGAAGAAATCCAAACTTCTTCAAATCCTGGTATGCTGAAGGTCACTTCTGTGTAGATTATTTAGGAAAACAGTGTCCTTGGGTATTCCGCTATAGTTTTTATGGTTCTACAACCATATTGAAAATTTTGCTGCTAACAAGGCCCCGAGGATAAGATATGTGGTGAGGAGACGTATGGTAATGCCACTCCTTGTTGCTCAACCAACCACTACAGCATAGGTGTGTGCATACACACACACACTCTTATGTTGACAAGTCTACTAAGAAAAGGCCTCTGAGAAGAATGACTGTGATGTAGCTGTAAGGTATCCATCTCAGTATATTCTGCCGTGCCGTCTATGAAAATAGTATGTAGTAAGGCCAAAAGAGCCATCCAACATTTCTAGCTGAAATCACAACAAACAATTATTTTGCTTTTTGTTGCATCATACAGATAAGAAATGTCTTCATTAACTGACCAAATTAAGTATGATTTTTACTTCAATCAAGCAATCATACTAGCAAATTGCTAAACAGTGCCTGGAAAAAGCTGACTCTCTCGGAAGGGGAGGGAGATTGTTTCATTTATGGACTTCTACTGTCTCGTCATTGTAAGATCGGCCTAATAAAAACACACTCGATAGGAGATACAACGTCCTGAACATTTTTTTGCAAATTGTAAGTGACATTGTAAGTGTTTTCTACAAAGAGGGGTTGCTTTAAGAAGTATATTCAATACTGTTCAGTGAAACTCTCTCAACCACATGTTACTATTACTTTGGAAGAATAATTTTCCAGTCTCTCAAGCAAACTCTATATCACAACAAATGAGAACAGACACTGTACAAGCAGAAATTCAAAGCAAAGCAAGCTTACTCTGTCCCAAAACCAGTATGTAAATATCAACTTTATAAAGGCCTATAATCAGCATCAGGCACAAGATGTCATAAAACATATTTTGCTTTCCTCTTCCCTATCATTTAAGATCAGATGCTAGTACATTAAAAATCCCCTGTATTAAAATCAACTTCAACTCCTAGGTTTGAAGATACTGTCAAGATCCAGAAAAGATTTTGCTTCTTTCTGGAAAGCCAAGATGACTTATCTTGCTGACATGTGGTTTCTTCAGTGGTTTTCCAAGTGAAATTAGGTGAGCTCGTTGCAGTAATAGCATGCATCACATAATATTCCCTATGTGACCTTGAAAGTATGAAGAACTTTAACTTTTATTAGATTTTCATTAGCTGGCTACAGAGGCCTGCTGTTGCCAAGTTGTGCAGTTGCTCATGAACTTCTATAACTTAGAAATACCTCACAAGAAAATGAAATCCTCCGGAACTTTTCACTTTTGAAATGCTAATATTAAAGTATTAGGTATTATCCAACGTCCTGCAGTGAAATTGTTCAAGAGCACTGAATTTTTGCAGGACTTAAGGCTAACAACATTTGCTCTCAGCAAATTAAAGTATGCTTTGAAGTGCCTCTGACACGGTCAGCACTAGTCTGCAGGTTGTAAATACAGGGACCTGTGCCTGAAAATTTACAAAGGTGACAAGTGACCTGCAAACACAGAGAGAGAATTTGATTAGTCAGTACTTCTTCATTCAACTTTCCAAAATGGCTTGGGAACCATATCTGCTGAAGTATTTTATTTACATGGGCATATTACAGAAGTACTACCAAGCCAAGTTATTACAGCTTGTAGTTCCTTGTACTGATTAATAACTTATCTCTATGTATCCATTAATAGGGAGCTAGAAGGCACTAATTCTCACTTTGTAGAAAACCATAACTAAAAAGAAAACAACAAAATCAACCTGCTAAAGGTCTTTAGAGTTTGCTGGGAAGGAGACTGCTTTTGTTTCTTTAAGAAAAAAAAGAAAATTTGATAATATCAATCAAGCTTATTTTGCTTCGCTTTTGCTTACTTTTTGTGTCTCTTTCATTTGAATCCCCAGATGTCATTTCAGACATGCAGTTGCACGTACATAGTTTATTGACACATGGGAACAGGTGTATATTGAAGCAGTAAGGGGATATTCCATTACCAGAAGCACCAGACACATTTTCAGCTGTGCAGTTGCCCATCGTGTCCTGTCAACGTGTGGATGGAGCCAACCTCAGCAATGCTGTGTTTCTTTGGTTGGCCCTGGGGCAATTCTTTAGAACCTAACATGCAGCACCTCAGATCCCCCTGCATGATAACGCCAGCATTACTGTGACTAAAAAAGCCCCTTTTGTCATCCCTCATTCCTCAGCCCAAACAGAATCATAGAATGGTTTGGGTTGGAAGGAAGCTTAAAGATCATCAAGTTCCAACCCCCCTGCCACGGGCAGGGACACCTCCCACCACAGCAGGTTGCTCAAAGCCCCATCCAGCCTGGCCTTGAACACCTCCAGGGATGGGGCAGCCACAGCTTCCCTGGGCAACCTGGGCCACCCTCACAGTAAAGAATTTCTTCCTAGTATCTAATCTAAATCTCCCCCCTTTCAGCTTAAAACCATTACTCCTCATCCTATCACTACACTCCCTCACTATCACTCACTACACTGATAAAGAGTCCCTCCCTCTGCAGCCCCAAGAGGAGTACCGGAGCCTTCTGAAGCAAGGCAGAGGCACATCACAGATTCTGCTCACACCTGAAGCCCAGTCCTGCTCTTAACATACACCAGTACAAATCCATAGTAGTTCCACTCTAGTAAGTGGAGTACTGCAAACATAAAACCAATGTAGCTATTAATGAGATCCACCATCTATACATATACCCTTTATAAAAGGTTTAAGCTATTTGTCATACTCAACTTTTGTAAACATTGCATTTCAGGAGTAATTCTGAATTTTACACATGACAAAATCCTCAAACACAGCAACAACAGTGGCTATACAAGTAACTGAGAGATATGAGTGCATATTTAATAGAAAGCATTCTTATTATTGGCAACGAGCACTCGGCTTGATGCTACTTAATAACCAAGCGATTCCTAGGCAGCTCTTCTTAGCAAAACCACCCCATGAAGTGGGGAGAGGACAAGCAACACTTACGGAGCAATAAACTACACGGACTTGTAAAGTCAGTTAAGAAAGCAGGGCAGAAACCTTCAGCATTATCCAATCCTTGTAACAATTATTCGGCATGTTGATTACAACATCAAATAAGATAAATAAGACAGATGGCAAAGAAATATTTAATAAATCATACCATATATATTTTTTTCCACAGAACATTCACTAACATATTTTTAAATTATTCAAAAACTTAAAATAAAATTTCAGGAAGTGTCCCTTTACATACTCACTTTTCAGGAACTAGCGTGCAGTATAAGCATTTACAAAATAAATATTCACCATACAGCCCATGTTTTAGGACCCATCAGAACCCAACTAGAGTTGCAGTGGAGACTGCTGCTACTAGAGTCAGGATGCTGCTGTAACCACATGTTGCACAAATCCAGTGAAAGCAATGAATGCTTCTGCTCCTCCACTCACGTTTGCCTCCACTAATGCCATCACTCTTTTGTTCTACCCAGTTTTATAGCTCTGCTCTTTGTAACATCCTTCCATGCTCATTTCCACTTATTTTCCATACTAATTTACATAAATGAAACCTTTTTTTCCCTTCTTTTTCTTTTCAAAATTGTCTCCTGTAAATTTGTTTCACACATTTTCACAGACAAAAAAAAGAACTAAGAAAAAAAATCCCATGACCTGAAGAAGGATTTAATTTGATCTCTTGATCAATTCACACTTTTTATTTTCTGTCTCCAGGAACTTCCTTAGCCTTTACCTTGACAGAAACTTCTCTCTTCAGGAGAGAAATCTTATCATACACATCTTCAACATTGCTAGCATTCCTGGCAGTGTACAAATGGTAAACAAAGACAGCAAAAAATAATACAGTGCTAGTAAAATAACTCTTTCCAATCAAGTGCTCTAAAGAACACACTTAGCGTAGGCAAAAAACCCATTTGAGTGTCTTCTTGACATTTCAAATAAAGAAGAAAAATGAGAAGAAAAAAGGAAACCTGCTTTTCTTGACCTTCAAGTAAACTATTCATCCTGTGACTTGTGCTGAAGATGGCTACTGGACGCGTGACAGACTGCAAATATGCATATAAACAGGTTGTATTTAATGTATGATGAATTTATTAACTCTGAAATATTGCCACAGCACATGAGCCCTTATTACCACAACAATAATATTTCTTCATCACATTTGTGTCAAATTGTCCAAATTAAAGTCTGAATGAAGGATCTGCTTTTTCCAAAGATACAAAGTCTTTGGGGTCCCATACTATCACAACTACAAGGTTTTACTTGTCTGGACATGCTATTAGTGACATATTGCTGTTGGAGAGAAAGTGAATACTACCCACATGGTCTAATTTTTAAGAATTTATTGTAACAATGTTTTCCATAGCACTTTCTCAGAAAAGTTTAATGCTTATACATGTCTATATAAACTGAAGTTCATATTACATCTGTGCAATGGATGCATTAGGATACTCTTCTCTCACTGGGGGAACTGGGGGCGGGGAGGTGATTCAGCAGCTGAATGCAACACAAAACCATCTTTCACGACAAGCTCACTTTTCTCTGTGTGTTATTTCAGCATTGTGAGATGCAAAAATGTGTGGCATGTTCCCTTCAGACACCATCAGTTGGACACAACCCCGTGCCATGAGCAGGCGCGTACCAGCATCCACGCTCTCGGGACCTGAAGAGAGCAGGGGAGCAACTGCCTGCTCGACACCGTGCAGACTCTGAAGGAGTTATCTATACTATTCCCTGATACCTGCTCGTGGGCCAGCAGATGTCTCTGGCTTTTATTTCTGTATTTAGAACACAAACGTTTCACTGCTTTCTGTTGAATCAATAACAAGTTACAAAGCCAGTCCTTGCTCACGAGAGCTCTCAGTTTGGTGGCAATATTCATTTCTATGCCCAGAAGTCTTTCCTCCTTGATAAGGAGAGACACAGTGCCCGAGACACGGTTGCCCATTGTCCCTACCACTGAACCAAGGTACCCCACTTGCCTGCAGCCTCCCTGACTTTGAGGCGTGTTCTGCGTTGGATGCTGCCCAACCTCCCCCTCGGCTGCCGGCCAGTGGTCCAGGGGAAAGCCTGAGTTCACCGTACTCACCTCAGGAGGAAAGCAAACACAGCACAAATCACAGAGCCCTCCCCGCCTCACGGTAATTAAGCAAAGCAACGAATTCAGTGTACGTGAACCTAACGCACAGCCCCGGTGCAGATCTTTTCACACTCTGAGGAAGGGAGGAAACAGACTCAGAAAAAATTTCCCAAGTAAGGTAAAAGAAAGCATTCCCCTTCCCCTTCCCTCCCAGCATGAACAAGAAGGAGAGGAAGATAACTCAGCCAGTGGCACCAGCTGCCACAGGAAGGTGCTTCATTAAAACCTGGTAACGCTCAGTCACAGCTACACGTTACCAGAGCCCAATGCTACGGTGGGGTCAGGACGCCACGCCGAGTGCTTATTTTACTCATTTCTATGAGTGTATCTGAAGGCAAAACTCCTCTCTGCTCATGACAGGTTCTTTATCACCATTCTTTGTATTTGCTGATGCTGACCCCAGTTTCTTTCACCTAGCAGAAAAAAACATACCTAACGATGTGTCAGAATTTATCTGCCATATTTTTAGGTTGGAATGATATTCAAATCATCCTAAAAATCTGCACATTTTCCCAGGAGCCTTGCTAGCTCCTGTTGGTGGCCAGCTGCATGCTCCCTGCTGTGGCAAGCAGCCAAAACCCATTTCTTTTAATCCTGAGTGCTGTGAATCACCAAGCAGGACATCCGCAGGCTACCAACTCCTGCTCGTCCTTCACAGGACTCCGGCTCGTTCTTCAGCAGGGTGATCCCCAGAGTTATCAGAGAAAGGTTTTCATGAAACTTTGTCATAAATGACTGACATAAAGCAACATTTTCAAACTTTGGTTCCTAACTGTAAGCACCTAGATAAATTGAAGCCTGTTCTTCAGAAAATTTGTGTGTTTACAGTAAAGATATTCATTAGAAGCAATAAAAGCTGTGGGTGCTCAGCACTTAAGCTGCCAGACCCCTTATTCAGATGTTTAATTGGAGGAACTTGCATTTGAAAATGTTGCCCTAAGGAACTCAGCAGCCTGTCTAAGAGCAGCTTAATTGGTCCGGACAAGTCCAGACTGAAATATGCAACATGCTGTGGCATCTCTTTGGAATACATGAAATATCAGAAAAACCCAAGACATCCACGTTAAAGTGTAAAAATATTCCTATCCAAAACTAAGGTTTTCTCTTTATACAAATGGCAGCCTCAGATTTTAGGGTAGAAACTGAAGTACAACGATAGACAAAACTAACAGTCACCCACTGGTACTAAGGAAAAAAATCACACTGAGTGAAAGAAGTCTTTCATATTAAAATAAAATTGTATAACTCTCTGCTCTATTCTAATGCTCTGTGACATGAAATATTTACTTATATGTGATAGCCAAATTTAAAAAGTGACTGATCACCTCACTATTTTTCCCCACAAAGGCTTCTATGGCTCCATCAATTTTGCTCACAGCAAAATTTGTTCCTTCACAGTCTCTGTCATATTCTTGCATCATAGTTTCGGTTTATTATTACTTTGTTTAAATAAGTTATCCATAAATTCCAGCCTGGACATCAACATTTGTCTTAATTAAAATCTTATGGCAGTTTCAGTTGGAAGCTATTTCTCTTTTCTCTCCTAAAAACCCTACTGTGAAGTATTCATGAGCCAGCCTGACCCCCTGTTCCATCCGGGAGATGGCTGCATTTCATCAGCAGCGGGTGAGGTAACTCCTACCTACACACTCCCCAAAACCATCATGAGAACGCTGCAGATTAAAAGGGGTGATTTAAACAAAAACTGTCATTATGCTGATTAAAGGGGAAAGATCTTTACATGCTTAAAACCACATGCAAAAAAGGAGGGGGGTGGGGGCAGGGAAAGAATATATACCAGATGCCTAAATGTACCTAGGGGATAGTGTGTTCTGATTCAAGAAAATTATTATCTACCCATCCCTGTTCTCCCACACATGTCCCTAAGGAAAATAGGAGGAGGGTCTGTTTTTGTGGTGTTTGTTTCCCAAAGCAAAGGAATGAGATGTGGCTGTCCTGGAAAAACCTGTTTTTCTGTGTTTCTGCAAGCTTGGAAGGAGCTCTTCATTAACATGCTATTTTAAAAATAACTGAAAAAAGAGCGATCAACATGGAGGTTGGTGAGTGGGAGCGAGGTCTCTGGGGCAGGGTGTGAGCTGCCCTCTGTGTGGGCCAGGCTGGTGGGTGCTGCCAGCCCCCAGCAAGAAGAAACACCCGGGAAAAGCAAGCAGGAGGCAGAGGGGCCTCCGGCAGCAGCACACCCACGCCAGAGACTTATTTTTAGCCTCTACTCATGGAAGTAAATGTGTGATGAAGCACTTATCAGAGCTTGTTGCTCTGGCACCTGGGGAGAGTTAGGGGGCTGCTGCAACATAAATGCTGTAGAAGAGAAGAGCTTCTCCTGCTCCTCTCTTCCAACTTGTCACCTTGCCCTTTCACTTCTTTTTCCCTCCCTCGAGGCCATCTCCTTGGCAGAGGAGCCTTACTGCTCTCCACACCTCTGCCTCTCCCACCCTTCCCTGTGGTCGGCATGTTTATTGGCCTACTTAAATCCTGAGGTGGAAACAAAACGAGTCGGGAAATCAGGTGCAAATAAGCCGCTGTGCACTCTGTGTGCTCCAAAGCCTCCTCCTTTGCTCGCAGCGTGTGCTATTTGGTGCTTCCGTGATTGCGCTTTTGACTGCAGTAGAAACCACGCAGAGGCACCCATTACACAGGTATCTACAAGGCACGTGTGCATGCACTGCCCGAGTGGGAAAAAAAACTGTAATTGTAGTAGACATCCTTTCTCTATGGTGTTACAAGCCATAGAGAAGTGGAAGAGGAGCTCAACAGGGAGAAAGGGGAGATACAGGTGACTTCAGAGGCGCACAGTGTACGTACAAGATCATTTTGCAAGTTGCAGAACTAAGCTTTTTTGCATGTCAAATACAAAAATATTTACTCTTGTGCCCACAGACCTGTCCTTAACTTTGCAGCAAGACTTTTACCTCTTAAGCCAGTTCCAAATATGTATAAATGCATAAATAAAATTAGAATTGGGACAGCTGGTAGGGATCACTTGCTTATCTAGGACTTCCCACTGCATTTTGGTGGATTTCAAAGCATCTAAGACAAGAGTGTGGACTTCATGCCTATCATGCCACTAAAGGAAAAGTCAGAATTAAAAATTGTCAAAGGATGCACATGCATCACACTCCCATATGCAATTAATCTACATGAATGACACTTCACTGCTGGGAAATACAGAGGGAAAAAGCATGCAGATCCATTTTTGTTTGAGAACGCTAGTTGTGAAGCAAGACACACACAGTTAAAGGGTAACAAACTCAATCCACAGCAGAGTGCAGAAAAAATAAAGTACAGTACTAACTCTCTGAGAGGATTCAATTTTCATCAAGTACCTTTGAATGTCAAGTTCTGAATGAAGGGAGACCAACATGCACTGCAAAACCTGTGGGTCAAAGAGAGAAAAGAAGGGGAGGGGGAGAGATAATTGTTAACAGGAAAAGAAAATGGAGAACAACAGAAATTAAAAGAGAGTAACCTGTGCATACTGAAAGTATACTGAGTAAAGGAAGAGAAGGAGAAGGAGAAGGAGAAGGAGAAGGAGAAGGAGAAGGAGAAGGAGAAGGAGAAGGAGAAGGAGAAG
>JAOXNO010000013.1:18302624-18358902 GCA_028565335.1 Limnodromus scolopaceus
GAGAAGGAGAAGGAGAAGGAGAAGGAGAAGGAGAAGGAGAAGGAGAAGGAGAAGGAGAAGGAGAAGGAGAAGGGAAGAGAAGAAAAGGCACTGAAAAATAATGAAGGAAAGGCATATGTGGCAGGGAGCAACATGCTCTACCCATACTTAATATGCAGTATTCTCAGGACCCTTGCTGGACTCAGTTTGGATGCGCTATGTGTGGTCGTGTGCCAAAGAAATGGTGAATGTTCTAATATAAGAAGAGTTGAGCCACACAGATTCAAATATATATCTAGCAACCATTTCTGATGAGAAATGGCAAAATACGAATTCTTCGAAATTATACAAATCTTGGCTGGAGTTAGCAGCAGTCATTACACTTCTGTGTTGGTTTCACACTTACTACAGAGACATGGAATCCTTCAAACAGAACTCAGAAATACTGTATTGCTCTCGATTAGCCACAATTTTTAAAAGAATGAAAGATAAACTATGGTATGATTAAAAAGTATTCTCCAATCACATCTCTCTTCACTATTCTACATCTGATCTTAAAGAACACAGAATGTGAAAATGTGCTTAAAGGGGTTTAAGGACCAAAAAACCGAACATTTTTTCCTCCAACACACGAATGAAATGTAAATAGGAGGAGAAATTGCCTACTGCTGTTTGAGTCCTTTTAGGTGGAGGTCCTGTATTTTCCTTAATTTTCATTTGCCCGTGGCATAGATGTGGGGATAAAAGAGATTTTGTATAGTGCTCTAAACAACCTTCTCTGAGCAATCCATTCCTCCGTCAGCCAGAGTCAGGCTCCCACGACAACTGCTGCTGCCCCGTTCAGAGCATGCAGCTATTCATACCAGGCAAAGAAATGCAACTGCTCTGATAACAAGGACGTCATTGTTAAAGAATCTTATTTAGCAAGTAATTATAATGCCAACATCATAATTAAGAAAGTAATTCAAAGAATCTTTTGAATTTTACAAACCCAGAGGATATGAGCATATGAGAGCTGATTCTGGGGACGAGATAAGCAACATGTAAGTATGCTGTGATTTTTCGTGTTTTTGTCGATTGGATACTCTGGAAGGGCAGTACCATTTTATTTAAAGAGAACAATAGATCATTTTTCTCCCTATGATAAATGCATCATTTAGAATTGTTCAAGTAAAATGCGATTTTTACAAATAAGCTATTTATGCAAACACAGTACAAATTAAATGTAGCCTTCCGGCAACAACTGGATAAATTCCAATTCCAAACCACAAAGACAAAACAGTCTGTTGCTAATGTCTCAGTAATACTGAAACTGTACTAGGGTTTTTCATGTTTTTATAATGTCACCACACCACACATACAAACCTGAGAAGTTCTATTTGTCCTTTACTTAAACTATTCTCCTGATTATAAAGAAAAAAGTTATGGATTCTCTAAGGACTAAATCCCACCTCAATGCCAAATATGTGAGACTTCCAAATGAAAAACTCATGCTGCATGTTTGCTTGACATTCAGGTATGATTACACATCAAGACCACACTTTGGCAGGGAAATTACTCTGCACAATGGCAGCATTAAATGAGTGAAACAGTTGCCCTCCCTAAAGCCATTGCACAGGATCAACTCAAGCTACTTAGTTTCCTCAAATCCTGGCACCTCATGGGGAATTAAAAGTGTGACGCTTTTCTCTGGACTCTCCTACTCCCAAAGGAAGTAAAACATCAGTTCTGACCCCAGGGTGGGTAAGGAAATGAGGATGCCTGGCAAACACAGTAACGCTTCTCACCCTCAATCCACGGAAAATATTGTCTGTATCCTTACCTCTCCCCCTCTTCTTATCGTAACATGGTATTTATTGGAATTTTAAAGCAAGTGAATAGACGAGGATTTGCAGTTAAAAGATATAAAACTAGTCCACCTAGATCCAGAAATCTCTCCCTCCTCCTATGGGAGCTGATCTGAAATCATAAGGATATGATGCAGGATTCAGTGTTAGCGTTCTCTGAATAAACACAGTCTTGCAGGAAAAAATGAACCACGCAAATAGAGAAGGGAAACAGCAGCGCGGCAGCACCAATTTCTGCATAAGGTAGCACAAGGAGGCAAACGAGGCCTCCACAGCGTTATGCAGCAAACTTCGGATCACACAAAGAAGATCCAGACATGCCAATATGGGAGAAATATAATCAAGACCATTACTGCAGCCCACGTAAAGCCCTTATTATGAATGAAATTTGAAGACGTTTGGGTCTGAATCCAAACCTGAAGCATGGCTTCCTTTGGAACTTTCCAAAATATTTCTTAACTTTCTGTATTCCCTTCCAAACTCAACACCACACCGATGCCTTCATCAGCACTCTGATGACCTCAAGGGTATTTAAAGAGGGAAAACAATTATGATCTATTTCTTCCTTTCCTCCTAGATTGTAGGGGAATGTTTTTTTTTTTCCATCTGTGGGCATGCATAAGGATATATATAGTCCACAATGATGGGAAATGAATTCAAGGAGAGCTTTGCAATTTCCGAATGCAGCAAGGACTGCAATCTTGCCCACCCCAGGGACAGGTTCCTGGGACAATCCCCCATCTCCTGCCTCCCTCATTGACTCCGTCATTGTTCCAGAGAGGTGAGGTATCAGAGAGCAAATACCCGGCATGAGGGCAGAAACAGGATGTTGGAGTAAATCCCACAAAAGAATAAGAAACCCTGGACTTAACTTACTAAGAAATAAAGAGCTGTAGAGTGCAGAACACTCAACTAACGTGCTCTGAGCAACCTCTGCTGGCCAGCAACTCCTCCTAAATGGAGTTGTACAGAACCTGTGACTTCATTCCCGTATACAAAAGTGCAGATAAGATGGCTTGAAAGAACATTACTTGACCAACTTGAACAGCATGAGGACAACCTATAAAAGGTGAACCTGTCTCGGTGAGCTAGAAGAATGACAGGGTTTTCCACTCTCTGTTACCAAATACGCTGAGAGCAGAGAGGCTCCTGTTGAGATTAGTGTTAATTCTTCATGCGTTGTGGAAGCATATAGCCAGAATACAGGACATACCAACTCCTGCCCATGTTGGATTGGCAGGCAAAGAAACAGATTCATGTAGGCAGGTAGACATATAAAATTAATATGGAGAAAATCAACAAAAAAGCATAAGTAATTTCCTTTGGAAAAGAGTGGAAAATGGTAAAGGCCAAGGAGACTGGAAACATGGCACAAACAGAACGGTTGCAGAGCCTGGCTAATGGCAAGTATGAGCAGGATGGGGTGTTAAACAGAGAAAACTATTTTCAGGAGCCAGTCTTTATTGTAATGAGAAAGGTACCAGTGACAAAGGAAACAGCTACCAAAAATGTTGCTTTTGAACTCTAAACCTAAACAGAGTGAGTGGTGGCCCTGGAAAACGGTGTAGAAAGTGAAGAGTCATAGGAGGAAAGCACAGTTGCCAGGAATGTGCTGAATGTCATCAAACAAAGTCATAAGAAAAGTGTGGTGAATACCACTTGTAAGGTAGTACCCAAAGGATTAGTGTGCAGTAACTTAGGGAGGACAAGGATTAATATCTTGGGGCTGACTGACTGTGTTAGTCATTATCCCAGGGCCTTCGAAACAAGGGTGAATGAACTGTAAGTGTGCCTTGTGGGATCTGCTTGCTAAGCAGATCAAAGGAAAGTATTCACCATTTTAAGCAGGATCAGGCCTGTTGAAGACTGAAATTCTAAGTCTCCAAAGGAAAACACAGATGCTTGAGACACTTGTGTTGATGATTTAGTAGGAGACATCTGTCCCCCTGAGTCAGTCTAAAATAATGTCACAGAAGGGTGTTAGGAGAGCAATGTGCCCCCACTGTGGGAATGCAGCACTGCTGTTCTTGCTGGCAGTGACGGTACAGCCCAAAGTGCCTTTTCACTGAGGTACTGGCAGTGCTGTGAAAGTGGAGAAACCAAGGAGCACATTAAGCTTTCCCCTTTTTTTTCAGTCTGTGCAATATACCCTTGATTTATGCTTCTGATGGAATTCAAAAGGGAAGTCCTTACAAAGGCAGACTACATTAAATACATTAAATACATTACATTTATCATCGGTCACCCAGGAAGATGACACAGTTGCTGAGACAGCAAGTGGCTAAAATCAGAGAAATGCCTGGGTACGGTATGAAGCAAAGCCAGGTTAGCCAGGACATTATGATGCCAATTAGCATTGCCTAGGTTTACAGTTTCTGGGTGAGATCCTGCAGAGACACGCAATCAGCCAATGCTGGAGGGAAATGATAATGAAAACACAAAGGGCTAGAGATGAGTATGTAGATGATGATATACAACTAAACGAGATGCTGACTCATAAGCCCTCTTAAACAGCTTGAAACTGAAGGAAGGAAATGAGGATCAACTGCCTATTTCCTGTGTACAATGGTTTTGTGGGGAGGATGCGAGAAAGTGATATTTCTCAACAATGCTGGGACGGGAAAAAATCAAGTCAGGATGGTAACTCAGTTGGATTCAGGCCAAAGAGGTTCTTGCAACAGAGATTTTAAGTGCGCAAGTATCTGCCAAAGAAGGGAAAGGGTGAAGTCTTTCATCACATGAAAATACAGAGTCAATGTACAGGATCAACTTCAAGCAATTCACAAGACAGCATTTAAGCAACTGAAAAAACTGAGATAGCCAACGACAAATGGTTCAAAAGGAAGCACGGAAACAAAAAGACCAGTGAAATGTAAACCAGGAATGCAGTCGGAGAGATGAGAACAAAGGAAGAGGTCTGCACAAAACATTAGGACTTCTTATGTTTCAGGATTTACGTTTTCCAGCACACTCTACATCTACAGCATCCCTCAAACTGTGTATGTGCTTTGGCTCCAAATCATACTGAAATGTTGAAAATGACACATATGTTAACTCGGCAAAGTTTTTTCCTTTAATTTCCAAACAAAAAAAAAGTGAAGAAGGATCTCCTCTTCATGGAGGTTTTTGTCTTTTTCTCAGTTTTTGTCAAAAAAATCTTAAAAACTTGTGTTTAATTTCATTTTAATGAGGATTAAAGCTAAGATATTTTATATTAATTCATATAATATTTATTAAACATTAAAATCAAACAACTAGAATTAGATACATCTTAAAACATCTCAAGGGAATCCAGATCATATTCCAAATCATATCATTTTAGAGATATAAAACAATTACACCATTAAAGTAAAAAGCAGTCTGGTGTTCAAGAGGTCCAGTTCTCCAGGGTCTCCAGCCTTCCCCCTTTTGCTGCCTCTCCACCCATGTGGAGGTGCTATGTTGCAACTCCTTATTTTTGCACTATCCCAACAGAAACACAATACTGTATCTATACTCCAGTTCACAGGTAGTATGAAGGAAAACCATAACTTCTTATTCACCTTTGATGACTTACAAGTTTAGGGTTTTTTAAGAAATAACCTGCAGGGTATTGTATATTTCAGTCTTGGCTCCATCATCTCCATGGATTTATGCTTAAGAGTATATAATTAATGACATAATTAAGAATAATCACCTAAGAAGTCCATCAGACTATTTTCATTAACAAAGTTAGGCATGAACTGATCATTTGGTTGTTCTTGGGCTGTAACATCTTTAGTGGTGAGTGCTTATCTTTGCTTTCCACATTTCACATAAAAGTAACCAAGAAAATAAATAAAATAAATTATTTCTGTATTTATGATTTGTCTGTCCCTTGCTCCAGCATTTAAGTGTCACTGTGCAATGCAACATGCAAACCCAGACTGGTTGCTGCAGGCTGGAAAAAATGATGATTAGGTCTTGTTTCTCTAAGGTAATCTGAACCTGTTTTGAATCTGTGACTCTGAACCTGCATCACACTTCCACGACGCTAAATTCTATATGCAAAAAGCCTACATTCTACAGAACATGGAAAACTGAAAAAACATTGGCTGGAAGTCTCAAAGTTGGTTGCCTAATGAGGCATATGAGTCTACAAGGAGGCACCTCACTGCCCATCCCACTAATCTGGGTAAGATTTGTAGGGAACAGAGCAATTTTGAATTAGGGGTTCAATTAGGGGTTTTCAGCCACTGACATACAATATCTGAGATATCCGGCAGTTTAAATATGGATTCAGATGCTTAACTTTACTAAGTTAGATGGCAAGAATATTGTCTACCATTTTTCTGTATCTGTCCCACAGTTAGAAATGGGGACATTTAAACAAATACAGTATCTTTGTTTCCAATAGCCTGTCTCCTGTTACTCATTCCCTTCTTCCTATCATTACCATCTCTTCTTGAAATCACAATATATTGCTGAAGATAAACAACAAAAAACTACTATGAAACTTTATAAAAGAATAAAGAAACAATGATGACCTAAGAAGGAAAAGATTTTCATGAGCTGTCTCCAGTATTTTGAAAAGTAAGTAAGAATAATAGACAAAATATGATGTTTGAAGAATATAGCTGTTCCTCGCTCTCATTTTTCTGTGGTATTTTTCTCTCAACTTTATTTAAACAACTGGCTGACCTGGTTATTCATACAATAACCATCACCGAAAAGCACAGTATGGTGCATGCAATGACAACTGATGGTCTACTGAGAACAACATCCTCTGAAATGCAGAAAAACACATGGCCTTGTCATCTTCCATAGCTCAGATTTAATTGTAATGGTTTTTTTTATAAGTTCTTTCTTTTTATACTGGGTTTTGGCCTTCATTATTGATTAAATGTACCTTATTTTCTAGGGTGTGATCAGGTCATCATATTATACCTTATAAAAGCTACTCAAAGTGATCAAAATTTGGATTATTTCCTATTTAAAATCACAAGGTTACAGGAGTTGCTCCTCCCTCCAGTCCAAAAGAAAAACAAAATTATATGGTAATTATTCAGAGGAAAGCATAAACAAAAATGTGGCTGTACACACAGTTTGTTCCACCTTTCTGCTGAGTTCCTTCGTAAGACATAACAACATTAATGGACAGGTTTTCTAAAACCTTAAACCTCACAACTCCAAATGATGGGAGCTGCAGGTCTCTGCCAAGAACCACTATTTCAACTGCTATCCTAGACAACTTTAGGGGGCTGCACCTACTTGTGCTCAGCTCCTGTGGAAAGCTATAAAATACTTAATTTATGGGCTTTAATGGGCCTAATTTCTTTTAAGAGCAGAAACAGTTCAAAGAACACCCCTCAATGGTAAGAAGAATCAATGCAGAACTGTAGCAGCAATGCTATTCCTTGGCGGGTGCTCTCTTACCACTTATTTCTTCATCTATTAAAGCATTGTTAGAAAACTTTTATTAATCAGAATTCTCTTGACAGCAGGGAAATGGGTGAATAAATTTGGTTATGCTTACTTTAAACTGTATACAGCAGTAGTCTTCCAAAAATACTCTAATCCTCTCCCCCTCCAAAATCCAGTATCTTTCAAAAAAAAATTAAATTCTAAAATCCTTTCTTGTTTAAGCAGAGCCACAAATATGTCCAGTCATAGCCTTCTATTCTCCAAGAGTTACCAAGTTTTGGCTCCCATTTCAGTCTTTATAAAACCACTTTTCTTGCCCTTGGCCCACCATATAGAACAGAATTCACAATACCTATCTACCTTACGAGGCTTCAGTAATAATTAACTCATGAACAGTTTCTAGCACACCGTAGGGAAAACTGCTATAGAAAAGCATCACGTTTATACACCACATTAAGTTTGCTCTTAACCTCTTGTAAGGATCACAAAGACTCCGTACAGTAGTAAGGTTTTGTTAACCACAGTCTCCTAGATTTTCTCTTAGAACACCTAAAACTTTGAACCATAACATCAAACATAAAAAGCCTACCTGTCTTATTATGAACTGAATTTATTACCTTTCACCTTTTCTTAAACACATACCTGTCATCTACACAATTACAAGAGAGATATGAGCTCAGAAGTGCCTTTGTGCAGCATACACCCGCTTACACTTGAATGTATATAGAGTAATTAGAGTGGAATCCCGCTGAATAAGTCAGTCTTATTAAATCATAATATCAGTTATCTAATATTAGTGAGATAAACATTACGTACATACAACACTATACACAAACAGTGAGATTCTGCAAGGTCCTGAGTGAATCCTGGTTTTGATACAATCAGATATCACTGCTATGATACTAGGGGCTAATTAACACAGGCCAACATAAGCTTACGGAAAATTATCTTTACATCACTATTGCAAAACAACACTGTAAGTTTTCATTTATAAGGAAATTTAAATATTTATTTCAATTGCAGATTTTTTAATGTATATATTCAAATATTATATATTGTTCAAATATCCTTATTGCAGTATGTTTCATCACCTATTGCAAAACCTACTTCTTAAAATTACTTACGCGCATTTAAGGAATACAGTGAAAAACCAACAATAAACAAAGGATAATGTCAGCTTATTCATCTGAAATGTCAGTTCAAATATATCCTATTTGGAAACACTAGACGGATGCTACTGGCTTTACAAGCCTTACAGAGCAGGGAATAGAGCTAGAGTTGGATTTCAAGAGTTGATGTCATCATTGTTCACAAGCCAGCACAGGGCTTATAAACTGAAAAGAATCTACAGCATATAAAATGGTTTCCAACTTGTAAGGGATCCAGGACCCGCGCCAGTGGATCATAATTTGCAACACAGCTTAGGGTTTTCTAGAGGAGAAAATGGGGGAGGGGATATAACACATTCATGCAGAAAGGAATGTGCAATTCCATATTCTTATGCACTACAAAGAGAGATGTCTTTCTAAAACCTTGTTTTCTTGTATTGCATATGTCCTCTCTTCAAATGTTTAAACATTTCCGAAGTTGGGATCTTAAATTCTTTGTTCATCAAAATTTTTTCTTTATAGTTACAGTTCTAGCACCACTCATAAATGACAAAGTATCAAAAATTAATAGAATGTAAGCCTAATAAGAGCCAAAAGATATACTTTCCAGATATCAGAGGGAGATGTAGTGAAAAGAGTATGTACATTTGAATTTTCTCTCTGCTGATTTAATTTTTTTAGCAGATATTCTTAGAACTGTTAAGTTCCAAGAACGTTAAAACTTTGAAATGAAGTAACCTTTAGTAGACAAAACCAGATGAGCAGTACGTCATTTCTTCTGTCTTTGCATGAACATTCAGTGACCTCATATTCCTCCGTGCCTTCCCTCCCCTGAATTCAGCAAAAGACTATGTTATCTGTTAAAAAAAAAAAAGATATACACAAATATTTGAAAAAGCTGTGTCTTGGTCTTTTCTAACTGCATGGCACGGTCTTTGCCAGGCAATAAATCCTGGTGAAGTACCCAGAACATAATGTAGGTTTGTACTTGAGCATTATCCATTTGCCCATTTACTAAAACCATGAGCACGTATGTCCCATGACGTGCTCACATGTGCGTACGCACACAAAAAGGAATTCTACCTCCGCAAAAGCTCATCAAATGTGGTTTTCTACAGGCATTAAAGAAGGCCAGGATTCCATCCCCGCAGTGCTACCCTCTTTTGGTGTTTCTAGGCCTTAAGAATGGATTCGAAAGATTCAAAGTGAAGAATGGGTTCCAACCTACTGTTCTTTCACAAAGTTTCTGAGAATAATTCACTTTCCAACAGATAATTCTGCAGGAAATCACTTATAAAGCAAAACATACTGGCAGCAGTCCTTTTTATATGTGTCTGAACATGGGTGATGGTGCCCAACCTTATGAAAATAAATGTGTTGATAGATTCCACAGACATTCTATAGCAGTTTTTGTCTGCTCTGTCTTGGTGTTATCCCGGAAACTAGAAAACAATTCCTATTTTGACCATGGAGTGATGTTTACATTCTTTATTTTGGTCTTTCTTCTCATCATTCACTTGCCTATTTTTGTTGGATAGAATTACATATTTATTCTCCAAACAGCAGTGAAACATGTACTCTCTACTTCCAAATATCAAGAGCTCCTATTCTCTGATGTAACTGTTAGTGAGGAAAATTCTGCGCGTGGTAGTTACAGCATCTAGGTGTGCATTGTAGAGGTGCTTTTTTTTCCTTTCAGTGTCCTGAAAAGATTATCTTCTTGCTTGCATCTTGCATCAATTCTGACTGAGAGGGAAGATGACGCTGAGATATACTCAGCAGACCTATACTACTCAACATGCTGTTCACAACATGAAGTGATGACACAGCCGTAGTTGGTCTCGGGAATAACCTCCAGGTTGACTAGCTAGAAAACATAGTTCTTATTCCCATCCACACAGAAAGGAGATACAAAGATGGTTTATGTTGCAGATATGCAGATAATAGGTGTATGACAAATATTCCATACTATAGGATCTTTCAGCAGATTGCTGCAGGAGACTGAGGAACTCTTCTCTTTTTTTTCCCTGAAGGTTCTGGGCAAAAGTAATTCAAAACTGAAGAGATATTCTGATATAAGTAACTCAAGAGGGAATATTAAGTTCTTATGAAGACATGAAAATATTCCAGACTTCTAGTCACATTGACTGCGTTACCCTAATATCCCTTTAACCCTCTTAAACAAGTTCCCATTATCAGTCATTTTCTCTAGTTACTGAAATTCCCAGAAGCATCATTATTTCTCTATTTCTAAAAATCAAACAGAAAACCCAATCTGACAATGAAGGTGGATTAAGGAGAATTCTGTGAAAGCAGATGTTAAGATGTTAAAGGGAGTTCACTGAAGGTTAGGTAGTATAAGAAAGCCAAATGGAAAAAAAAGTTACCCAGTGGATGATCATATCGGCTCTGACGTGCATTGACTGAGCTTTCAGTTCTGTTTATCCCAGGACCTAGCTAGTAATTTTGATAGTATCCAATACGGCAAGGGCATAAATTGTACAACAATATTGAAAGAAATAAAATTATGTTTCATTTTTCTGAAGGAACACTGAATTCTAAAAAGAAATAATCTTTTGATCATTTCAGAAGCTATTAATAAATAATCTCATGTCATATATCTTTCTGCCAGAGTTCTAACAGGAGAAGAAATTAGGGCATAGTAAAAGGACCCAGTAGCAGCAAAACCTAGTTGGCTCTTCTGATTCACTGATGTAATTCAAGAAATTTATGATTCCACAGACCCCTTTGGGATGTGAACTGAGGGACTGCCTGTTAATTTTGTAAATAATGGTTTAGATTCCTTCCTAATATCTATTACCTTTTTATGAATTTCCTTTTAATCTGTCTGTCGGGAAAACGGAAAGCTTTTAGAAAAATTCTTGTGAAGGAATTTTAGGTTCAAAATGGCAATAATTGATGAACTTTGGAACTCAAAGGTGTGAAGTTTAAATGCATGTGGCCATTTGTTTGAGAGCTAATTCATTATCAGATTATATGATTTATAAATGAATGGTTTAAAACTCTATAAATTGTTTTTTCATTAAAAACATAGACTCTTCTTTAGGAAAGGTTTGACTGATAAGAGCAGAGAGATCTCCCCAGCACTATCGCTTATGTTGAAAATTACAAAGGTAACTTCTGTGTAGAAGGAAAACTGAAATTTTTCTACCAAGAGGAATGAGAGAAAGGCAGATAGTTGAATAATATGCAGAAAGAAACATAAGTGAAGAACATCCAGAAAAGTATGTTTCTAAATTAGCTAGATACTCTTCTTTTTTCTTGCCTGAAAAGCAAATGAAAATGAAAAAAAATCTGTTTGCGTGGCCTAAGAGTACAAAAAACCACAGATGTCTTTAAGAGCATTTTGTAGACAATGTTAATTTTGAAAGACACCGTCCCACCATGAACCCTTTCAATCTAGTTAATAGAGCCTGCACATCCTGTTTACATGTAATACTTAATGGAAACTTGGAACAAAAACTATTCTGAAAGTGGGCATCTCTCTCTTCATGCCTTAGTAAGCATAGACAAATAACAATATTGTATGTTCTAGAATAAATCATTATTAAATAGCATTTAAAACGGAAGGGGGGGGGAAGGGAGAGAGAACGACAAAGAAAGAAAACAGTACTTACCCTTTGAAAAGTTTCTTCCAAGGTTCTACAATAGATACCAGCTTATTAAAGTCTGCAACATCAGCTACAGTATTTATTGCGCAAGGACCCAGAAAGGTGTGTTAACAACATGATTCAAGTAGCAGGTAAAAGAGTTTACAAAGTCAAATGTATACCCCAAGCAAGCAAGCAAACAAACAAGCAAAAAAACCCTACCAAATGTTAACCTTCACAAGGTGAATGAACCGCTTTTCAGACGAGCTCTCAAACTCCAGGCCACACGTTAATAGATGGGATATGCCTGATTTCAGCTGCAGGGATGACAAAGGCAAGTAGCTCTCAGCCACTTTGAACATCTCAGCTCCTTCAAACTGAGGCAATAAAAGCCACATTATGGCTCCGATAAGTTAAGGTGGTGACAGAGCTCTCCTAAATTGCCCCACACTGGGCATTTTGAAGGAGGCTACAGCAATGTGGGAGCACAGCTCCAGCCATGCACCCCCTTCACATACCAGGTGTCACCTATAGAGCTGCATATATTTAAATCTGTAGGCAAATCTCCAAGCAGCAGTTTTTGCTAGCTCTCAAGCTATTTGATTCATGCCGGTGCAGGGCAGATCAAGAGAAACAAGGACCTCTGCCCACAGCACAGCAGCTCTTCCAGTCACGGCCCCTTTGACGGCATCTTCTCCATTGTACTTGCATGAATCACTTGCATCAAATGTTGCCACTGCTTATAGGGGAAAATACTATATGGCAATATATGGAACAAATTTATCTTCATTTCATTCCCGTGCAAGAAGAAGTCAGCCAGTCACATGTGAAGAGCCAGGTCTCTCTCTCTCTCGACTGCCACAAACCACCCATGGGACACAACTAAGAACAGCTGACAGACCGCACCTAGCATTCACATATGCCTTATGAATTATCTGGTATTTCCTGAGCGCTTTAATATTTGTCTTTCTGGCTAAAAGGAATAGTAAAGCAGTATTTTAAAAGTGCAATCACAATGTATTATAGCACCTCAGAAATTCTTCAAAGTATCTGCTCTTTTTGGGTAAGATAAAGTGCATCTCTTCCATAGTCAAAACTGATGGCAGAACAAAGAAGGGAAAAACAGTAACTGTGTAAACTTAAAAATCTCTACGGTGGGTATGGAATAGTGAGACCAGGGAGAGCAACTCTTCCTTTGGGCAGCATAATTTGCAAAGAACTATTTTCTTTTCCAAAAGGGGGTCTTCCACTTCTGTATCATGGGATATGAAATAGCAATAAAAGTAAACTGATAAAGACCCGCAGAAAATGCTACGCAAATTGCTGCAAGTACAGTCACAACCTACCACCTCAAAGTGCTGCATTCCTAATGCCTGAATCTGCTATTTCACAACATCCTGTATTAACAGCGAAACACTCTTCCAAATTGTATCTCTCCACTTTGAGTGTATTCTTTCCGGACCAGGCTTAACTCATTAGAACTAAGAAAATGCCTAGAGGCAATTTAGATTTCCTCTGTCTATTGGAAAAATAAAAGCCTCACAAGAAACCTTTTATCAGTGTGCTACTGGGAAAAAAAAAAGCTAGGAGGCAGAAATGGGATAAAATCCTTCTAGACCTCCTTACAGTTGAAAATCGGTCAATTCAAAGAATAATTTCTAAAGCAACAGACCATGCTTCATCTCTTTTCCAATTACTATTTTCTGGTTAATAAATATGACCTCCCTAGCAAGTGCTACAGCTTTCTTAAGGCACTGTGGTTTCAAATAAAAGAATTTTAGTAAACTTAATGGCAAAAGAAACACATTTCAGCATTAAAGTATAAGATGCTTGCCAACTGTTTCAAGCTATCGTTCCTTTTGATTTTCTTATGTTAACTGGAGTTCTGTGTTCAGAGAAGAACACAAAAATGCTTGTTGTGAAGTACACATTTTGCTGGAAGGAAGAAGTCAGCTATTCACGTAGTTGAATCCAGTGCCACAGAGCTGATGTAAAATCTAAAGCACTAATGCTGTATTTCTATAAACTGCAAACAAAAACTTGGAACTCTGAAAATAAGTACCTTGAACAGTCTGGCTTCTAAAATAAGAGTCACCCAAGTGGTGTTTACTATCAATTATTAGTTTGATGCCATGGGGAATAAAAGAAATAATGTGGACTATTACCAGCCCTTACTTTGAATTTTCAATGGCTGTTGTATTTTTGACAAAAAGGCCTTACACTAATATACCTTAATTTACTTGCTAAATAAAGCACGTAGACCCCATCATATTATTTACACTTCAGCTGTAACTGCTTGCCTTTTCCAGGACCAAACAAGACAGGCCCAATCTGCCAATAAATATTCAGATCTTAGGAAAAAACCAACTGCTTACTATTTACTAAACCAGAGACCAGGTAGTAACAACAATGTACCTGAACTCAAACAGAGACATGTTTTAGTTCTCAAATATTGTCAAGCAGTCAAATTCTGCTAGCCTAACTCCTGTTGAGCAGCGATTAATCCTGCAGTAAATCTCTCTGAATTTCTAGCATTGCAAACAAACAAACAAATCCAAAGTCAAAGTGCTCAGAAGAAACGATCCAACTACTTTCAAGTAGGTGGTGGTGCAGCTGGTGGAGTCAGATGTTTAGGGGATTTCTCCTGTATATTTTGTCTTCATAGTTCTATATCTATATTTTCATCATTCATTATTGCCTTCATACTCCTCCCTGTATTTTCTTCAACTGCTGATTTTTAGGGCCATGTCTTACCCGTATGATACTACGAAGGTATGCAAAGTAAAAATGTCCTGTGCATCTGGTGGCTCCCCACTCCCATAGACCACTGAGATAAGGGGAGAGGCTTGCCACAGAAAGTAGCTCACTGGCACCCAGTATGTATGAATTACCCAGATTTTCAAAGTGAATTGCTATTTTTCCTAAGGACTCACCCTTGCTGGTAAGTGATGCCCCCATGCCAGTTTTGCCAGTGAGAATATTCAATATCCAACGTTCAATGCTTCGCATCACTCAGTTACCAGGCATACCATAGGCACACAGGCATCTGGTGATGCCCTTAAAAACTTTATGGCATAAGTTTTTAAAAGGACGCTTTTAAAGATGCCCTTAAAAACTTTATGCTCGGTGCTGAATACACGGGGGGTCACACATGGCAGCTCTACAGGAAGGAGTGATCTCGGCTAGTTCTGCCTGGCGAGCTCTACCAGACGTGTTTGTGAGGAGGCCTCCTAATTTGTAAAGTTTTCAAAAGATGAAGCAGAGACAGAACACTCTGTTAATAATACTGCTGAAATACTTGAGATCTTTAGCACGGCTGAATTATTCTCCACTGCGTCCCTCAAATGGTCTGAAACCTTCCATGTTTACACAAAACCAGATACTCCTTCGGGCAAAGAGCACTCCACATTTCAAAGCGAAGTCAAATACCAAAAAATTATTCATTTGGAACCACAGCGAAAGTTCGGGCATGTTACTGAGCAGATTTCACTAAAGGCTCTAATGATCTAATCAGGATGACTTAATTGCATTTGGCTTTGAAACCAAAGCTCTGCACCCAAAAAGGAGAGGGTTGCTCTGCAGCACAGTAGCAGCTCCCGGCCGTGAGAGGAACTGTGTGAGAAAGGATCCACACAGCCCCCAGGTAACTCCTCGCAGAGACTCAGTTGCCATAACAAGATCATCTGGAATTGCAAGCCCAAACAGCCTGCCTATTTTTGGAAGTGCGCTTGATCTATCGCGCATGTGGGGATCTGAGCACCTTCTCAGAGAGAGAAAATGATGAGGTTACGAACATTTGCACAACAATTTGTTTAAAAGCTCAGAAAAGTCATGAATAATAATCTGGGCTAACCTTTCAGTAATCGCTTTCTTCCTGCCGTATAAAAATATATTGTTTAAAAACCATCATCACTGCTATCTTTCTGTGCTCCCTCTTCTCCAATATATATCTGACAATTACATTTCAACTGTGCTCTGAAGGAAGACCTCAAGACAACATTTGAAAATTCTCTTTGTAAATCTGTAAACAAAAAAGAAATATAAAAACCCTGCAGCCCAAACAGCCCCTTCTATTGATTAGGGTGGAGAATAACGCTGCTTTTATTTTAATTCAAAGGGTTCAACAGTTCTTTGTTTATAAGACTATTTCTCCAGTCTACCCTATTATTGCAAAGTTTTCATCTCCAAGTATGACAGAACAGCAAAAAAGCTATTATCCCACAAACTGTTATTATAAATTTTCTAATTATTTAAATAGGTGAAAATTAGAAAAGTTCACATTCCTCCTGAAAATTAAAACACACAAACCAAGATTAAGTTAAGAGGAACCCACTAGACTGAACCTAGGCAGTGGGACTAATCCAAATTAATTTCTGTTAGAATAAAGCACCTCTTACTAACAACAAAAAAATCACCTTGATTAAAAACAAAAGAAAAAGAAATAAATCAATGCCAGAGAACTCCTCACGCCCCTTCACTAGCTATTCCAGTGGATTGTTTTCCTCGTGTAAAAACACAGACTCCAACCAGTGTGCACCTCGTCTTGACTTCCATCTCTTTGGATCTTGACTAAAGTTGGGCACTCCTGCTTAACTCTGATGAGTAATCTCCTCAGGCTGTTCACTAGAAGGCTTTTCTGTGTCTTCACAATTTTTCAACACTGTCTTTGAATTGGGCAAAGCAAAACTAGAAAAAAAATCTTTCAGGAGTAATTCCTTCAATTCTAGTCAGGTAAGTAGCAGAGTCTTCCCACCGTTACCCAGGAGTGCCCTGCTTCTACAAACCTCAAGGCCATGCAGCCTTTCCCACTCCAAGTCATACTGGGAGGTCATCACTGGTTTAGTATCTAATGACAGCTCTCAATTTCTTCTGAAGGTCTGAGCCTCCAGCATCTTGTATCGCCCATGTTCTTTGCTCCTCGATGTACGCCTTGACATGTGGCTGCACTGAAAATCACATTATTGCTTTCGGTTGAGTTCATCAGTTGATCCAGATCATTTTGTACTGAGAACCTTCTTGTTGTTGACTACTTCCCACCTTGTCCCATCTGCAAACTTTCCTCACTAGCTGATTTTACTGTGTTAATCCAGCTGAAACACTAGAAAATACCATAGACTACCATGAGCAAAACTTCCCATAATTATCAGACAAATTGAAAATTAGTGTGACCAGACTAGAAAACTAAGCAGAATTGATCACATGTCCTCTATTCTGTGCAAATTTTCCGGAATACTGGTCATTTTAATTAATATTGAGGTAGTCCTTTTATTTTCAGTGTTCAGCTGGTAAAATTATGTAAAAGATAATTATGTCTCTATTATTTACAAAAAAAAAAACCAAACCCAAACCAAACCCCATAAAGGCTGTAGGAAGAAAACTCCTTAACCTGGACAGCAATCTGTCCTCAGTCCGGATTCCATGAGCACGAGAGCAACTTAGAGAAGGGGGCATAATTCTGTTCCTTAAAAAAGGAAAAGAAAAAGAAAACCCCTAAAAAACATCTTAGGTCTGGACATACTGCTGTAATAAAATAAAATAAAATAAAAATAAAATGAAAAAAACAAAACAAAACAAAACCCCAACAAACTAACCAACCAAATGAAAAAATATGGACAAAGATAAACAGTAGAATATTGGCTCTAAAGAATAATAGTTCTTATATACAGACAGATAAAGCAGATTATCTGTCAAAAATGCAAAACATAACACATTTTATAATCCCAATCCCAATCTCAAACTGTGCAGGGCAATCAGACTTCAGACATGTCTCCTGGACCTGATCTGCAAACAATGTGGTAAAACTTGAAAGTCTGTCATAAAATAGAAACCTGTTGTTTCACTGCAAAGAAAGTGAAAATGCCCAAACTGAAAGAACAGATAACAGAGAAGAAAATATTTGGAGGTAAAATGTACACAGCTATTGTAGGTATATTGAGAATAAACTTAGCAATATTTACTCCTGTAGTACCCATGCTCTAAGTGCTCCCTGTTAGGGTACACTTCTACTAAAAAACCAATTATATTTTTTCCCATTTCTAGAGGGACTAATTAATTAACCAGGTTCATCATAATAATCCTTTACCGCATCAACAAAGATGCACAATTCACTTTTCTGGACCAAGGAAAGATCTCTGAGTATCTGCTGTTGTAAAGAAAGTGTGTAACTGCACATTCATACATATTCAGATAATAGATGCAGTACCTGCTTGCTGGTCCATTAAACACAGATGTTCTCCTGGCAGAATACAAGAACACTGAGAAAACACAAACATATAAACCCTCAGTCCTAAAGCCGGAACAGCTGCTTTTGACTCTCTAAATGCCAAATGCTTTGAATTCACACGAACGCAGAGCACAGCGACAGAGGTGAGAGCTTTCTGTGGGAATTTTATATGTACACATGGTCCACACAGACCTATCCGTTCAGCGTACTGGTATATTTATACATAGAACTCTATACTAATCAGTGTATATATCGATGTGTGATTGCATTAATATCTACCCTCCGTTTTTTACAGTTTTCACTTGTGTATCGTCTCTAACTTTAATTTGACAGGCACTCACTTTGAGCTTTAGACCTTAGTTTCTTTGCCGCAACTATCAACAAGAAACCTTTGAAAAATGTCTCCCTGCTGAACTAGGAAAATAAAATATTAACAGACAAAATTTCTTGACCAAATAAAGTTTAGCCTGTTGACAGATACTCAGCCTGTCTGCCATTGAACTCAGCCACATAAGAAGATGGATCATTAAGCATAAATCCATATCTGAGTGTATAATGATCTCTTTTCTATCTCAATGTAGAGCAGGTCAAGTACTATCTTTTTTAACCTATTCCAGAAAAAATAATGAACGGGGAAGATAAAAGAACTGCTGAAAGTTTCTGAATAGAACTTTCTGCTTCAGATCAACATTTGAAAATCATTCCCAGCTGTTAAATCTGAGTTCTTAATTGTACACAAGAGGTTGAGGAGAAAATAATCAGCAGATGCAGCTACATTTTGTTATATCTGTGATTATCTATTCTATACATGATTTACGGTTTTCAACCATTTTTGGAGAGACAGGCACCAAATTTGTTCTTCCAATACTGCTATCTGTGCACAAGTGTTTAATTATAGGCTCCCTCACATTTTCTGTGGAATAATTCTTGAGTGCAGTAGCTAAATTTTAATTCCTGGAGTTTATACTCCCATAGACCAGAAAAAAAAAATAAATCAGAGATTTGTGGTGGCAGTCCCAAGACCCTAAAAGCTCTGACCCAGTCCCTGTGCTGTTCTGTCCACTAACACCTGCTTTCCCCAGAAACTCAAATAAACCTAGTCATAAAGGTAAAAAAAAAAAAAAAAAGGAAAGTAAGGAAGGATGGAGAGGAGGGAGGCAAACATAGCAGTTTAGGTTGTCTCTTCTTTTTTCCATCACCTCACGTATTCCATCTCCATACCCCAGATCTCAGACAAGTCTGCAAAATTATGCTCTACATGTGCTTCAACATGTTGTCTTAGGGAAGCAAGTTTACAAAGAATTCAAGCCTGAACACTTCTCCATTTGCAGCCTTTAATCATAATGTCTTCCAAGCACGTTAACCTGAATACTAGGAATAACATGATGCTTCCAGGTGTGCTGAGGTGCGCCGGGGTCTCCTCATGTCTGATGGAGCCTGCATGCAGACAGTGAGGGTGACGGTATGGACTTTCAAGCTCACAAATGTGTTAACAATTTATAGTATAGGTCTATCACACTTTTATGTCAGAGAGGCAAGAAAAATGGATATTTAACCCAGTAAATTGTGTTGCTCCGTAACACAGAAGCAATTACAATATGGATGAGATCTGGAATCTATTAAAAGACATAATGGAAAATAAAAGCTAAACACATAAATAACTCATCCACTTGGAATTTCTTTTAAAAATACTGAAAGGCATTAGACATGACCAAGATTAAGTGTCTGTAAAATACATTTTTAAAAGACGCATATTTTTTTCACCAGGGCATATGAGAACAAAGCAGCAGCTAAAACCTCAACAAAGAGAAGCTTTATTACTTCTGCCTAGAAATTTTAGGCTCCAGCCTTAATTCACTTTGTTCCTCATGGCTGTGGTTGGAAACTACAGCAGTTTACTTGGCATGCACTTTATCTATTCTGGCAAAATATTCATTGAGGGCTAAAGATGCCCAGAGACTGCAACACTGAACCTTTCAGACCCAAGGACTAAATACCTCAAGGATGCACCAATATACATTGGACCATGGGAGCTCCTTCTTAATGACCAAATATCATGTATTATTCAAGACAAGGTCTCTTTAAAACCGATGGGTCAGTGGTATGGAAATGGTTCTGCACAGATTGAAAATTTTGATCATTAACCATAGACATGCAATGAAAATTAGCTCCAGCATGTTG
Organism: Limnodromus scolopaceus; assembly: GCA_028565335.1. Taxonomy (NCBI): domain Eukaryota; kingdom Metazoa; phylum Chordata; class Aves; order Charadriiformes; family Scolopacidae; genus Limnodromus; species Limnodromus scolopaceus. The sequence continues at coordinate 18,322,957 of JAOXNO010000013.1, forward strand.
TATTTTATGTAGGAGAACATACGTCTAATAAAACACTTAAAAATACTTTTCTTGTTAAATTATTCTAATGGTCACTTAGCTATCTTTTGGAAGTTATCAGAATGAGAAATATACAAATACATAAATTATGTATTTACACTATGGCACTGATTCAATTAAACCTTAGCTATGTGTTTTAGCTGAAATAGCTACATATGGAGAGCAGATGAAGCAAACTGAAATGAAATTATTTTTTAAAGTTAAAATCCTAATTAAAAAAGCACATATTCAGTAGAAATAGATCTTCTGTTAAATATACCTTTGTTCTTCAGTGAACTGTGGAGTATCTTTCTGATCACATACACATTCTATGAGCGCTACACTAAGGCAGGAATCTATAGGAATACTTAAATAACCACAGTATATAAGCTCCCCCAAAGACACTTTGTTTATAATAATTTATAGTTTTAACATTTCCAGACTACACAAAGGTGGCGGGTTAACATACCAGTATAGCTCTGGACTTCAGACATTTAAAATAAACACAGGGTAATGACACCGTAGTGTGGCAGTGACTACAAGCATGAAAGGGCCACACAGCGAGCAGCATTCTCCTCTGCAAATGCTCGGGCAATGTTTGGAGAGAAGATGCCTTAGAACAACCCTGTTAATTACAGTTCAAAACTGAAAAAAAATTAGGAAACTTACGAACATGGATGTACGGCAGGAGGGCAGAGTAAACCAACGCTCCCTAGCCAGAATGCATGTTACTGTCTTCTTTAGTAGTCTCTGGTAGCAGTGGATCACTAGCCCTGCAGATGGCAGAAGGCAGGATCCCAACCTGGCACCCAACCCAGCAGCTGTATCTAACACAGGACCTGCTGAGCCAAGGGATTCACCACTGGGCAAGGACATGGGCTCAGTCAACGCCATAATTTAAGATTTTGGATGGGACCCTGGTCTCTAGACCTCTAGAGACTGATGCATGTTCTGAAGAAAAAAAAAAAGCCTAAAATAATAATCAAAAAAGCATGTTGCAAAGAGGACAACCTGCTCACCAGGAGATGCAGAGCATCTGGCCCAACAGAAGTACCCTAAGGTCCTAAAATAGTGATTCTTTTATTGTAACTACAAGGTGAGCTTTTCCTCCTAGTACAAAAGTTTCCAGACTCCATGCTGAAACTTGACCTGAGCCCCATATCTTTATAAGAAAGAGAAAAAGGAGCCGCAAGAGAGGACTGAGCAAATCCTGTGAAACATTTAGCGTCTGTGTTCTTCACTATAAAAATCAAAAGATGCTTTAGGAGACTTGACAGGACTTCTAAGGGTTGGAGAGCATCTATCTACTGGGGTCTGACAATTCCCAGTGAGGACATGGAGGTGTTGTGGGAGCTCCGGCGCTGGAACACAGCAGGCTCTACTGATCAGGGGATGCTAAGTCAAAGGAGTGCCAGAAGTGAACCACAGGAGACAAAAGAGTCGCCGTGAACAAACTCGTAAGAGCACCCTTGGAAGTGTTCATCTTGTGCTGCTTGATCTTATTTTTCAAAAAGGAAAAAAAATGATAGTTTCTCAACCCTAAGTTACAGTTGCTCTATAAATAATGAGATAAAAGGAGAATACATCACAAAAAGCACTTAAACATTTGCCTCATAAGCTATTAGTGAGGAAACACGGGACTATGAAAACAGTAGGCCTGGACACCAGCAGTATTATCCCTCTCCACGTGCCAAGGAATGCAGATCTGTTGCATGATGCAACTCATCCTGCCATGGTCCTTTCCACGTTCTGATAACACCAGTAACCTTCGCAGGACTGTCCTGAAAACATGTATGACCCCACACACTCAAGGAAGCATTTTCAGAATAGCATCATGATGGAGTGACATTAAATATAAAACGTTTATTCTCCTAAGCAGCCCAGGAAGGATGAACGAATAGGTCATGGACTCAGTAAAACTGGGTTCAGTACAGGTATATCAACACTCTGACCATTGAAAAATTTGTGCCTCAGTTTCCCCACTTCAAAATGAAACACCACCTCCCTACTCTACAGGGATACTGTAGGACTGCAGTTCTTTATTGGCCATGACAACTGTCAAAAACCCAAAGGAAATAATAAATTACATTACCGATTTTATGATTATTGATATACCTTGCCATCAGTTAAAGAGTTTTACTTAGTATTGTAAATAGTTTTAGCAACGTAAAGAGGTAATTAAAAAGCTAAATAAAGACTAAATGAGTTGAATTTTTTCCTACCTTCCATAATTAAGTTCAGGAATTTTGGGATACCTTTGCCAGTCCTGCCATTGACAAATGACAACCATTAAAAAACCCAAAACAATAGAGCATGAACTCCCAATGCTGTGCTGCAACCACTGAATACAACTTCTAGATATATGAGGGGGATTCAAAGTAACAGTAGGAAACCAGCCTTACTCTTCTATATGGCTCTGACAGGACCATAAAATAATGCAAGGTTACCTCTGGTGTGTATATTTCAAAAGTAATGTTGAAAAACTTCAGCACATTCAGAAAAGAGCTACAAAATTCTGAATTATGGGAGATGCCGGTGAAGTTTCCCTGCAGGATTTATCCCAAAAAATATGAAAAAGAAATTTCTGACAGAAAAGCACACTTTTTCAGAAGAAAGAAGTACGTAAGACATGAAAAAAGCCTATTCTAGCATTCAGTTTGGTCCTAAAATGTACAGATGCATTTTTTAATATTAGATTATGTTTCTGGAGGTGAAACCCTGATTTTAGTTGATGGAAAGTTGGGGCTTCAGCAGGACAAAAATCTGAAGGACAGGATTAGATTTAATTCAAATTATTAAAGAGGACTTTTAGAACTGAAACTTGTTCATTGTACTTTCCTTTGTTATCTATTACTAGGTCTGGTTGCCATGGTACTAAAAAAATAAAATTATAATAGAAAACACACAGGAAATAGTGGCTTGCAACATTTTAACTAAGGTGTTCAGCAAGAGAAATGGGGGAAAGCCCAACAAATAATTTGTATTTTTCAGGAATGTTGTTTAATGCCATTTAAAGGTACTCGACTAACAGGTTTTAGCAAAGTCAAAGCTGCATATTCCAGTGAAAATAGTCAGAGAGAAAATACATTGTAAAGAAGCAAGCTAGGTCAGCCAATTGGCCAGTATTTTGTTTTTGTCACAATTATGACTTGACAAAAAGATAATATGCAGGGTCATGCTGACCTTCTCAACTGGTATCAGGGCACCAGCTTTCTGGCTGAGTTTGGTTTCAGTGGGAACTACTGACACAGTAGAGAAGGATTCAGCAAAAGCCCCAAGTTTATGCATTTTCCTCTTCAATCCACAGCAACTAAGAACACACCTCATCAGTTGGGCCCAGCAGCTTCCTACTGCACAATAAGGTTCTGCCTAGGTTTGAATCAGTTTTTGTGATACAAGATTATACTGAGTCTAATCTTAATGGAAATGTCAAAGTGAAGCTAAACAGGTATTTCCTTTGCATCTGCATCATACAAACAAGCCTCCACACAAACAGAAGAAAGGAAGAGCTAAAGCTTCATTCTATTAGAAATCAGTCAGGACCTGATGAGACAGAGAGAAATTTGTTTTGAATGTAGATGTCTACAGTTATCTGTGTTTTAACAGCCTTGTGGTTGCTGCTATCTTGCTGCTATCCCACTGCTATCCCACTGGCTGCGTCATTAACAGAAAAAGTCCTTAGACCTTCTCCTATCTCCTGGCAAAAAAGACAGCGCAACCTGCATATATGTAATTAAAGCAAATGCCACTTAACCAGACACAATAATCATCCACCCAAACTCCACTTCAGTAATGAAACTGAAGGGAAAAAGAATGCTTGTTGGGAAAACCACATTTTCATCTTTTTAGATGGCCTACATAGTGAAAACCACAAAAAGGGAAAATTTGGCTTGTTTTGTCCCCTACACCACTCCAGCAAAACCGAGCTGGTTTAAATCAGTCGGACTGCAGAAGTCCGACTAAAGTCAGGGACTGTATGAAGTCATGTCTGACAGTGTTTTCTCTAGCAGACTATCCCGCGTGGAAAAGGGATGGGGAATCAACAGAGTTCACACTCAAAGGTCAAAAATAATGATAACTGTGTAAGCAGTATAGCTCACAAACATTTGTATCCATGATACACACTGTGTTTAATTGGTCTATTGATATGCCTTGCCCTCAGTTTTATGAGCTTTCAGTCTTGCTCTTCAACAGCCGCAATGAGAACATTAAATCTCCAAGCAACCCAGCTCTTGAAATCCTGCCAACAACAGTACCGCTTAGCTCCAGATACATCAATGTCTAATTGCCACAAATATATATTTGTTTTTATCATTGCTGGCAGTCCGCAGTCCTATCACCATCTATGTGACAGCTAAAAACACAGCCATGAGAAACCCTGGTTGCTGACTCAGCTGTTGTAGGAACTGAACACAGAAATTTCTAAATCACTGTACATCCTGCCTGCTGGGCTCCTACAGAGAGGATAAAGGGAATGAAAATGTTAGAAATTTCTGCGTTTCATCTCACCCATTGCTAACAAGCCAAAACCACTCTATTTGAGTTTTGAAACTGTCTACCTTGAGGAACTTCTTTTTACAGTCCCCTAAAAATGTTCCAATGGCAGTTCATGTACAGTAAATTGAAGCTTCACAAGAGCCTTCCTTCCCTATTACGGAGCTTTGGGATCCAAAGGAGTGGGGTCCATGGCTTGCCCCACTCTGCAAACACAGCTGGGATAGCAGGAATCTTGTCCACAGAGGATTAAGGGTAGCATCTGACCATGACCACAAATACAGGGTCACAATCTTTGGATGCTCATTGGAAATTTAATTTAGTAGAGCTTTGTAGATTTGAGTCTTGGTCCCTACTCCAGTTCTAGAGGCTGTTCCAGGAGACAGAGGAAGGAAAGCCGGCTGCCAAACCCAGCTTGCACTGAAGAAGGCAAAAGAGGTGAGAAAGGAGGTGTCTATGCACACCCAGAGCAATTCTGAGACGTGATGAGGAGAGTGAAGCACACAGGATGTGCTGTACTCCAGTGAGCTAAAGATAGCCAGGCTCAAGGACCTTAAAAAAGATACCAGTTAAAAAAAATCCCTGGAGCTGCTTATATGAGCAGCAGAGACCACATGCAAACCATGTTGTTCAATTGCCCTGGGAGACAACAGCTACTGAATTTAGCAAGAAAGAAGCCACAAACAACTGATGTGGCTGATCTCTACACTATTAAAATACATAGAGCGCATTACTGGTTAGAGACTCAGTAATAACATTTTCCTGATAGACAGCTTTTTTTTTCAGCTGTTCAAAACTGAGAAGAGTTGCTTCAGAAACACCTAAGCTGCTTATGGTTAAATATTTCTGCAGTACTTGAACAGAAAATAGGGAAAGGTAAGATTGATTGTCACTACAGATGATCGGAAGTAGAGTTTCCTCCTCATTTAAAGCTGTGCAGTTTAGCAAGTGCTACTCTTCTAATAAGGAAAGAAGATTATTATTTAGGTCCTGCCTTCATCCAACATGCTTAGTCTGCCAGGTGCATGCAGCCCCCTTCTGAGGCAGCGATGTGTGACTGGCAGAGCTGGCCAGAGAAGCAGGAGGGCAGTACAAGAGCATTTCCTTTGGAAAAAGAAAGCAGGGCGAGTACCTTCCTAAATAAGTAAATTCATAAAAACTTTTTTTTTTTTTTTTAATTTTGTACATACTTGATCCCTATCACACAAGAGTATTTGGAAGATATCTTTGTTAGAGCACCTGGTCTGCTACACATGATGTCTCCTTGGACTCCCCCTCCACCAAATTATTTTCCTTCTCCAGTCAGTATGTTTCTTATTCCAGTCTCCCACTTGCCAGGGTAGTATGACGGGAAAGATTTACCATTTTCAGCACTGCCAAAGCAGTTGTTTTAAAAGAAGCTTCTCTACCCTCATCTCGTATTTGTATTCAAGAAAGTTCTATTGCCGCTATTAGCAAACTGTGATCCATAGACTCTAAAAACCCTAACAGAAGAATCCTTTTTCTTTTTTTTTAATAGAGCTGTAATTTATGAATTAAATAACTAAATATTCTGTTACTTTACTTTTCCAGACTGTCACTATTCCTGTTTTCTCCTTCAACTACCCTACAGAGGCATCCCACGCAGTACATATTGAAAACACATAGTTACTGTTGAAGAGGGCAGGATAATTAAGAAAATGTTGCAAGTATGGCTAGCACAGATTTGGAATTGAGAAATACATTGAGTCAAAAATCGTAAGTGAAGTACCCTGAGAAAAATGACCAGGAAAGATAAGAGTAAGCAGAAAATCCCCAGACTCTTTCAGCAGCACTGACACCACCGCCGCTGCCCAGGTTAACAGCAGAAGGGCAATGCCCAAACGCTCCCAGCACAAGGAGCTGGGGAGCTCCCACTTCCCCAGCACAGCATTGTGACTGGCTAAGTAATTAAAAGTAATTTTGACTGGCGAGTAATTAAAAGCTCAAATTAAAAAACATAAGCCCCATATACACCACTGAATGACAGAGCATGAAGAGAGAAGAAACTGCCTTGCCTTTTAGCCAAGTTAATGGGCACTGAAACCAGTGCCCTGGCCAGGTCACTGGGACATTTCATGGCTCTGAGGTCGAACCAGTGGCTGAGCTGTCCCCTGTTTCAACGAGGCCAGGATTTCGCCCCATCACGACTCTTGCTTATCATCTAATCATCTCTCTCTTACTTTCGGAAATAAATGAGACATGCTGAGAAAAGTAGCATAACGAAGTGATGACTCTGTATCTCTTCCAGCATCAGCATTTTATTAAAGGGGTTTGTTTGCCAGCTTATTTTTACAGGAGCTCAAGAGGCCTGACTGCATATTTGAGAGTCTGTGCTTTGCTCCAGTTTTTGATGACAAAATGCCAAAGTTGAACATGCAATGCCAAACATTCTAGAAACCTCCAGCACAACAGCAGCTTTAAATGATGTCTTACTTTTCCTGCTCTGCGAGGCACGCAGAGTAGCAAAAATGTTTTCGTCCCTTTTGTTTAAAATGCAGTACGGTAATGGTATCCAGTTACCACTTCAACACGGGAAAGCAAACAAGCAGACTAGCCCGGCTCTTCAATTCCACGCTTTGCAAAGCTATGAAGATGTGCAGCAATTCACACACCTTACCTTCCTAGTAGATTACTGCGTACTGCATCCAGAGACACGCCACAAATCAACCCCCTAATCCGTATACACGTGGATTTGTTTCCTATGCTACGCAGCGGACTATTTGTAAAACATTGAATTGTGTTTCCCCCAAATAAATGGCTTAAAACATCCAGAAAAATCACCGTAAAAGTAGTATGCCGAATAGGAATTGAGAAATAGCAACAAAACCTCTTTTGACTGAAGACAAAATAAACAAAAAATATTGAAATACATTGTATTTGCACGGCACTGCTAGGAACAGCGCCCAGTCGGGGACTGGGTCTCACAGTGCTGTACACAGGCACTGCAAAGCTTGAAGAAGGCAACAAAATCCACTCGAAAGCTACAATGAATGAAGTGTATGGTCAAAGAGAAAACATGAATACGCAAAAAGATTGCAAGAACAAAATAACTACATACCATTAAGGTCAGTTCAGTAAGGTAGCAATTAGCATACCGGCCGCCCAGTCATTCGTGAGTGCCACACAGGCAACACGATAGACCTGAGTTACACACAGCAGTTTGAAAGAGGGTGTGTAACCAGCTTTGAGGAGATCCTAATAAAAAAGGGAAGAAGTATGTGGGAGTTTGAAAATGTTGTTGTAGCCTAGGGACTTTCAGCACACCTCTCCCACAACCGTCAGTGCAAATGCCATAATGAAGCACTATGATTCAGAGCAGAACACCACAAATCCTTCTGAGTCTGAAATGAAGTTGAGCAAAACCGTGTAAACAAAGGCAATTCTGTAACAACCCCACAGCCCCACAAAACCTTCATGCACTCAGAAACTCATTTAAAGACCAACAAATTTGCTGGATGTCTTTCTAATGACTGTCACGAAGTCAGCCACTTAAAAGAAGTCTCAAAAAGCCACTTCATTCCTCCAAATCAATGTAGTACCAATTTTTTAAGTTACAAAAAATGCTACCAAATCAGAATTCAGATTTTGTGTTTAGGTGCAAATGGAAAAAAAAGGATGCAAGTGGAGTCATCAGCTAGAAATTGGAAGCTACTGCGAAACTGAGGAATTCAAGTCTGTTTGGGCAGCAGGATATCTGGGTGATAAATGAAAAGTTTCTAGTTCATGTACTAGTTTTCACTTAAAGGATGTTTTTTCCTTAAAAAAAAAAAAGAAGAAAAAAGCAAGCAACAAAACAGAAGTAATAACTATTTTGTTTGATATTCTGTATATTGCAAACGAGAATCCATACACCTCTCTCATCTCTCTTGCTCATAAATTTGCATTTCTTTCATCCCTACACATTAGAAATTTACCACCTTCTCAGTTTTTACACAGACAAGGCAAAAGTTGTTTTCCTGCAACATCTCCAGCTTATCCACTTCATTGTTAGAAAGATGCTCCACCTTTCAGATTCCTAAATTGGTAACTAACACCAGCTAGCATGAGTGCCTGAACGTTCAACAAGGTGGTAAGTACTTGACAGGCTCACATATGGCAGGTTCAAAGAACACTCACAATCACAGGGCAAGAGGAAGGTCAGTTCTGATACATATTGACACTTACAGAAAATAATACAGAAATGGGCATATACATATACGAGTGCATATGAGCTGCAGTTACACTGTGTTACAAAGACCTCTGAAGATGAATTTCTCAAGGCAGGTATACAATGTGGCGAACACATTGCAATCAATTTAACTTTATTCATTTTTATTTTATGGGACAGTCTGACATGTTCAATTGCTCCGTTTCAGTATGGCACTCAAAGCAGACATGAGATACCAAGTAGTACAGTACAAAGAGCTCACTACTGGAGTATGATTGAGTTAAGAACTCTTAAATCTTAAAATCTATGAATCACTCAACAGCAAAAAATTCACCTAAATGGTGAGCTGTTCTAAGCAAGTAAGTGATAGGCATTTTTTCATTAAATAGATTTAAATTATTTTACAATAAGCCTTTTTTCCTTCTGTCCTCCCCAACAGGAACAGTTTGTGATGATTATACCCAAGATTTGTTATTCAAGTTCTAATTCGTTGATGATAACACACAAAATCCTTCCTAAATTATGGCCAAGAAAAATAGCCTTGCCCACATAACAATGCAAGGCATTACTTCACACGTCTGGAAGAATCCCAGAGCTTCTACTTCTGTAGTTCTTTCAGGTCCTTTATGGCAGCATATCCAGCTATGCAGTATCTGCTCTACTTTTATAAAGCCTTTGTAAAGCTTAAAAAAATTATTTGCACTCTTTTTTTGTCAATTTTTATGTGCCTTTGTTCTTGACACTAAAACAATTACTAAAATCTGCTTTCCAATTAGCTTTAGAATCCAAATGTGTTACTTTGCTAGGCTTAAAAGTGGCACAAACTTCTTATGAATTTGTCTTTTTTTTTCTCTGGAAAAAATTTCAAACAATCCCTTATCAAAGATTAAGAAGTTTCTTATTTTCAATTAGGTTCTTCTTGCTTGTTGTAAAGGCTGCTGGGCATACCGAGATGCGTAATACAAGTCCTATAGTACATAAAAGCTTTATACATGGCATCCACAAGCATCTGAGAGCATCTACGTTTAAAGGGTAGGACAGGGACAAAGTTACATAGATATTTAAATAGGTTATGCCACCTTATCCATGTTGTTAAGTAAGTTTAAACAAAAACTTACCAAATGCAATTCCGGAAAGTTCATATGTTAATCCATCCACTGTGATGAGTTTTGCAGTATGCTGACACTACAAAGTAGAAGTGTAACACTACTTTTTAGTGGAACACTGCGCTGCAACTGTGCACTACAGTGTAACACTGCAAAGGCTCTCTTGTCGGTTTTCTCCACTGGCCAGAAACGTAGTTTCATGCTTGAAACTCAACAAAGAGGTTGCAAGAGTCTTCAAACAGATGGTCCTGTGCTAGTGACTCCAGAGCACGGCGCTACTACAAAGGTCCTTACACATCTGGCTGTTTTCAGTGAAAACTCACTGACTGATGCACAAAACATGATTACAGGGTTTTGCGTGGAAACAAGATTAATGCAGAAGTCACAGTGAATAGTGATTTACAAATTCCCTCTGCAGCTGTTATCTTATAAAATTTAAGTTTATGGTCTATTTGCAATTAATTGTATCTACATCAGCTTTTGTCTATGGTCAATCTACTCCAAATTTGGCATGAAGGACATCAGGCCATGAACAGGGATATACTTTAAAACACCCTTGCCTAAGGGACAGTGTGGGTGCTAAATAGTGTTTTTCACTTCCAGTTTTACCAGCTTCTACAGAAGAACTGCTGCGGTTTATTGTCAAAAGAATTCCTGCCTTACAGGTAATGTCTATATCGGTCACAAAACACCCAAGGTCCAACTTTTTTTACACTGTTTAATTAATTGCAAATAAGGTAACTTTACCGGAGATAACAAATGCAGAATTGACTCCCAGCATCAGCAGCTGAACCCAATGAGGAGCCGAAAATGGAATTAAACAAACCTCAGACAGGACAAGAGCCACGACTGCGTATGGCTTCCAGGAAAGCAACTGGTGGGCCAAGTTCGACTAGGTCACCTCTCTTTCACAAACAATAACAATGTTTTATTCTTTCCAGAAATCTGACAAGAGTAAGCTTGAATGGTTTTCTGTCCAAGGCAAACAAGGGACATGACTCTTCTCTAACACACATTAGTATCAAAAGAAAATGCTCTTGATAATAACCATGTGGCGATAACTCACCTCATTATTACCAGGGCTTTGTCATTTCAAGACTTCTCATTTCCTTAGAATATCAAAGTAGATAAAATATAAAAGGTCCATTTGTGTAGCACAGCAGTGGTTAATGTTCACTGCGGAAGGCAGAAGCAATCCCTCTTTTGCTGTGGTCTACACACCCCTGCAGTAATTGGCTAAAAGCCCCCTGGCTACTCTACTCTTCCTGTAGAAAAGAAACTATTCTGCTCATAACTGCAGGGCAGAAACAGTCCAGGTGGAAAACAGTGCCTATTTCTCTTTGGTTTGTTTTTTTTTCTGTCCAAAATAAAATGGATATTAAATAATGAACAGGAAGGAAGACCTTAGAGGCAGGAGCTTGTCTCCAGAGGAGGCACCATATAAATGCTAAATGACTCTCTCCATTGCACTCATAGGCAGCAAAGATCTCGCTCAGGAACAACTGTATGTAGGACCCTTGTCCTGACGCACACAGACTGGAGGGGTGGGGTGAGGTGGGGCAAGCAAACTGTGCTACACATAAATCCTACGCACCAAACAGAAAATAAAGACTCCCTTACAGAAAAGAAAATAAGTAGTAAGGGAATAAACATTTTAAGTTAATTCTCCTTTTCATCAGTAACATACCACTATAATTAAATTTCTGATTACTCCCAGTACATCCTTTTTTCCTACCCTAATTTCAGACATACTAGAACCATAAACTTGGCTTACAAGATCAAAGAAGAACTATGAATTTTCTCCTCACTCCTTCAATCTGCTGGTCAGCCAGGTGTCTGCTTGCACTGCCCTCATTACTGTGATATATAAGAATAAACATATTTATGCTCTGACCTAGCAGACAAAAGGCACTCATAGATCAGTCCCGAGTGCATTTGCTGTCCATGAAACTTGTCTGCAACCTTCTAAAGAACATTTCACTTTTCACCTCTACTGAAAATGAAGGCATTTGTTATTCAGATGTCAGCTCAATGCCTCTCTGTCTCTCCTTAAACTTTGCAGAAACACACATATGCTTAACTTCAAGAAATGTGCCTAACATCCGTAGTACTATAATACTGGTGCCTTTAAAGATAGACATATGTACAGGAGCCTGCAAAATGAGATCTTTAGGTAAGACCAGAAAAAAATGTATAACGAATGAAAAAGTCTCTATAAAGGAGTTGCTAAATCCTTCAAAAAATTAAGAGGGAGCAGTCAGCACATTAGTAGCCAGTCTTGTGCCTCTTGCACATCCACAAATACTTTTGAAGGCATTGAGAACATGGGTACAAGGGAATAAACAAAGTGGTTGAGTCACCATCCCTGGAGGTATTTAAAAGACAGGTATGCATGGTGCTTAGGGACAGGGTTTAGTGGTGGACTTGGCAGTGCTAGGTTAATGGTTGGACCTGATGATCTTAAAGGTCTTTTCCAACTAAATGATTTTATGACTTGATGATTCTATGAATTTTCTTTAAGAAATAAGTCTTCTAAGCTTTATTGCTGTATACTAATATTGCTATTTAACTTATGAATTATTTTCTCTTCTCTTGCTTCCAGCAGCTAGAGCAAATGACACTTGCATGCCTTTTGCAAAGCACAGAAAGAGTTGCAAATCAATTGTTGTTATTAATTTGCCACCACTAGACACCTCTTAAATAAATGTAATCAGCCACTTCAGCAAAGATCACCATGTTGCCACCGTTCAATGGAAGGAGTTGAAGTCACACGAAATACACTGTGGTGGGGGAGTGGAGCGGAAGAGGAGTTCCACAAAGCACACAACTCTGAATCTTGTTTTGGCTTTTGTTCGTGTCTTTTGTCGCCTAACCTCTCTTCTCCTACCTGCTATGGCAGTGTGAAACCCACTCACACTCCCTCCACCACCCCAGTTGAGGAAGGAAAGACGCCTACCATGGTTAGTTTGGAGTAATGTATGTGCTGTGTGCCGTTATCTGCCTGCAGTGCTGCCTCTGCTTCCCTCCCAAGGTGGGCTTGGGGCAGTGGAGGGGGCTCACCTGGGGTTGCCTCCTCTACCCAGTGACCTTTACGATAGCTATACTCCTTCCAAACTTAATAAAATTGTCCAAGACAGTTTTGCAGACAAAAAGACATAGTTAATCACATAAGCTGGCTCCTCTTAGGAAATGAGTCTCAAAGCCAAAGAAGGCAGTGCACCTGATGAGGCTGTGTACTTCAGACAGGTCAGCAAGAAACAGAGAAACGGCTTTGGGAGGCAGATGAAGAAAGTAGGCTGACACAGAAATCCAGCTGAGTTTATTTTAATATTGTCCCAGGAGCTGATCACATCATCGGTGGCTGTGGGGGAAACAGGAAATCCCAAACGACTTACTTTCCTAGTAAATTAAGACTCTAAGCACATTACCAAAGAAATCCTGGATCTATTGAAGTCAAGAGGCGCTATGACATTAATGTCAATGCACTTACAATTTCACCCTCATCTGCACTAGGATCCCAGTATGTTATTTATTATTACAGCCTGGATTACAGAAGTTTATCGGGTATATTGGCTTTCATTTAATTTTTAAAGTCTGATTTAAATATAGCAAATAGATTGTGACTCCATGAATTTTAGTTCATGATGTAGCATTTTGGCACAGGACTGTGGACTTAACTCTGTCTCTAATTAGGTGTACAGCACTCTCATTTACTTAAATGGGATCTATTCATGTGTCTCTGGAGGGACAAGTGAAACAAATGGTTATACTTGTATCTGAATAAATATTTTTGCTATTAGTATAAGAGCTTCAGCAGTGACTCCTTGGGAAGAGCAAAGATGAAGGATTACATCCTGAACTAATTTTAAGGCTGAAGACACATATTTATGGCTTAGCTAATCTAACAGCTCAGTGCAGCTGGAAGGGGGGCAGATTCCTCCTTAGATCTCCTGCCCCCATCCCAACCACATAGCCCCATCTCCCTCCCTATGGATAAGGTGAAACAATTTGCCTTCCCCTCTCATTCCCCAACACCAAGGTTAATTTTCTCCGCTTTCAGTGAGTCTTTAACCAGTGTGTGGGAAAAGAGGAAAAGAAGGATAGTGAGTTGTTAGATCAGTATATCCATAATGTTCAATTTTACCCTAAGTTAGCCTTGCTGCAGGAAATGGAATTAACGGAAATAGCTGATTTATACTTATTGGATAAATGGCTTGCCCAAGGTCACGAAAGAGGAATCCGGTGGCCCTGGATACCCTCATCTCTGAACCGGCACTTACAAGCTTCAGTGAAGCCTGTGCCTTTCTCCTTCAACAGATATATTTTCATAGCCATTTGCCTTTAAGAAAGTAAAATCCAGAGAGCTCTCACTTCCTTAAGCAGATGCCATTACCACCGGCATTCATGGTATTCCTCGTATCAAGTACAGACAGAGCCACCGGGAGCCACATCCTATCTCTCCGCTCTTCCAGCTGCCGCCTCCAGCTTGCCCTGTCCCCCCATGCCCACCTCCACCCTGTCCTCTACAGGGACCTCCGCTCCTCACCACAGGAACCCCCACCTCTGCACCCCATGCAGGGGACACAGGGCACCCCACAGACCACGGCACCTTAACAAGGGCACCAGACGCAAATGATAAAGACAAAAGGAATCCAGCAGCTCATGCTTCGCAGCAGAAGTTAATGGCTGAGAAAAGAATGTAATGATATGGCACAGGCACATAAAGTTGGTGGAAAATTCACCCAAAACCACCTGTAAAACTATGTTTTGTCAGTGATTTTCCCTATCGGCATTATCTGCACAGATTTATAGGCTGAAGCGTTTCCAACAGCAAATACAAACGCTGAGGGAAAACACTGTGTCTATGATTTTATGCCAAATCCAGCCTATAATTAAGTTTGCATAGCTTTGACAGCTGAATTAAAAGATTCTGTAAATTCCCCAGATCGCGTTTCAGAGGAGGACTGATGGAAGGCGTGAGCAGTACTCACGGAGGTGTGTGAACTCCTGCCCTGCTGGGGCGGCCGAGCCCCACGCTGATGCCAGCACTCTGGCGGTGGCACCGGCTGCTGGCGCGAAAAGGCCCCATCAAATTCGTTTCCCGGGCATTTTGGGTTTTGAGGCAGAAGCGCTTTCCCAAGGCAGCCTCTAGAAAACCGTGACGGCTTTTCCATCATCCGGCCATATCCTCTCAATAATCCAGTCACGTATTCACTAAGGAGGATGGCACCGGGACGGCTCAGCTGTGACGGCCATGAGAGCACACAGGCATAACGACTTTTGCTAGATTATCACGTCCATTCCTTGCAGGCAATCAGGCATAGGAGGTGATTGATTTTTGGAAGCAACCCCTTTGCTCGCACTGCTCCAGGATGGCATTCCAGCTACCCCAGCAGCAAAAGCCACTTGCCTAAATTCACCCAACCAAAGCACACCAGCTGGCCATACGCCAGCACTCTCATCTGCTTCAACCAGGCCCTTTGTGCCCCTCTTCTTCATCCATCTAATAAATTTAGAGAGAACAATCAAACACCTCCTATATCAAAGCTCTCTGGGAAGGGATACCATTTTTCCAAGAGGTGTTGCTTTTTCTCCCTCAGCCCACGAGTTCTCAAGATGGCCTCCGTGCCTTTCTTCTCTTTGGGGTGAGCTCTCCCATTAAAGTGTTAGGAAATGTGACCTATCGCCTGTGAGGGACACGAGTCCCCCACCAGAGGAGGGCAGGAGTACAGACAGCAGCGGGGCCCCGGCCTCAGCCCAGCCTGAAAGCAGCACGGCTCCTCATCCCAGCTGAACTGAAAGGATCATGCTGACATTTTCCTGGATGTTTGTTACGTTTCTGTTCCTGACTCATAGATATTCATTACAGACGAAGGATCTTCCCTGAACTGTCACTTTGAGGACAAGAAGACAAAATTTCTTCCTTTCTTTCCTTCCCACGTCATGGCTTGTAACCACCACGTCCCCGTGGTGGGACAACACATCCTTCAGGACACATTCTGCCTAGCCTTCAGGTCTACCACAGCCACAAAATACTCCATTACTTGTTTGTAGGTGCTTGGGAAATCTCTGGGCCACACCACTGTTCAGTCTGAATTTGGATGTTGTTCTTCTGTTTCAATAGATCAATAACATTATGAATACGGTCCAAAGCCAACATTGGTCTTCCCATGAAACTAATGAGCTCTGGATCAACATTACATTAAATTTCAGTGTGAAAGGTATTTTCTGTTTCAGTTTCAGCATTTGATTAAAGGCTGATTAGACATTAACATAAAAGATGTTGACATTTTAAAAAATGCCATTGTAATTGTGTCAATTTACATTCTAAATTAATACAATTATCTAAACGAGCAAGCTCTAGCATAAAACTGTTAGCTGCTACTACTAACCAGCAGCTGTAATCTGACCTATTAATCAATTACCTAGATAAAGGTAAAATGGTCTCAAGTTTCAATTACACATAAAGAAAGTTTCATTTTAAAAAATCAATTTATATACAAGTCAAAGTTGCACTGCAGGCATGAAAGAGTATTATATTTTGGATAATTGGTTTTAGGAAAAAATACAAATTGCAAAAATATCTCCAAAAGAAAGTGTCTTTAATTGCATATAAAGTAGTTTATGATTATTTCCTGTAATTAAAGCCATGATTTGCTGGGACTAAGTCTTTTTGCAGATGAGTAAGGTATTTTTGATTCACACAATCCTCACTAAACCAGAAAAGCAGAGTAGTTGCTGTATTTAAATGCATGATCATGGACTTGGCTTTTCATATATTATTTAAATCCAACTCAAATGTAATTACAAGCCTTTGTGTAAGATCTGAAAGGACCATGAACAAGGCTGACCAGCTACCTTCTTCCTTGCCACAGCACCAGCCCTGGTCAGAAACCCAGCTTTACTCTGGGTCTTGCTCCCAGGCTGTGTGGTCCTTACGGTGAGATGGACACAGCAGCAGGAGTTGGAGAGGACTCTCTATGCCCCTAGAGACGATGGTCCCATGGAGCCAGCTTTGCTCATGCCATGGTGCTCCCCTGGTTTGTGGAGCAGTCCCAGCTCCTACCTCCACTACTGCTCCCTTGGAGTCCTTGGGCAAGTCCACAAACTGCCTGATCTTTGTCTCTGCATTTTTTTAAGAGTGGATTACTTCCTCCTGAGATATTCTCAAGGTAAGTTAGCTTCCTGAATTTGGTTAAAGAGGACACCCTGAGGAGATCGGAACAAAATGGCCCAGGGGAAATATATGAGATGTGTTTTTAGCTACTGCGGAGCAATCTAAGACACAGTGGGCAAGCTTCTTGATGGCCATCACATGCTAATACGTTTGAGGACTTGCCTAGTTTAAAGGCAGAACAGTCTCCTTCATTCTACCTGCTTTCAAGATCACTGGTAAGTGATGACCTGTTTTTATTCCCTTAACACAGATTTATTTGCTAGACTTAAGCTAAGGTCCAAAAATTCAAGTTGCACTTTAATTTCTGAAGAACGCTGTCAATATGAAAATTCTACTTCACCTAATGCTGTCAGTGTCCTGCTATTCCTTTTCCTTTCCACATGGTCCATCACAGGCTAAAGCACATTTGAGCCAACTCGTGATCTTTTAGTGAATGAGAACCCCAAAAGAGGAGGATGCAATGTGGTTGTTCTCTGCCTAGCACCCTCCCAAACCTCATGTCACTATCTTAGGGACATAGTGCACTCAACTGCTATGCAGATCAGCTATAGCAAACATGGCTGCAAAAGAAGAGCAGATCTTAAAATCTGAATACCAGGGCCAGGACAGCACATCTTGAACATTGTACCTGTGAGAGGGAGAGAGATCAATTTCCAAATCCTCCCAGCCACCTTTGTGGCAACTGAGAGCACCTTCCCTCAGGTCCGCATCAAGCACTGGAGCATCTCTACAAAACTGGAAATCAAGATGTTCGATTCTCGCTCAACAATACTGTCCTTCTTTACCAACAATCAGGAAGAGAAGAGACACCAAATCTCCTCTTAAAAAGCTCAATACTTTGCCAGACTAAGGAATGTCCACGCCAGTATGAGATACACACACAAACAGGAGGAAAGGACCCGCACACGCAGTGGTGTCACGTACAGCCACTTCCACCAGACATAAGTTTCTTGAAGAAAGGGAAATGTTAAGTTCCCTGTCACAGGGCTGAGTGACCGAGCTGGCCTGCCCGCTCTATTAAATCAACCCCACTTGTGCTCCTGCTGCACACACCATCACTTCAGTGCCCGCATCCTTCCTCGGGTGCAGGCAGGCTCTGGAAAGGCTCCCGGCAGCGGTTGCAGAGGGAACAGGGGTGTTCACGCCGGGGGGGAGGAGGCCCTGACCTGCCACTCGGCCACCAGGTTTGCAAATCAGAAGTGGCACGAGTAAATGCGGGCAGAGTTTCATAACCAGCGCTCGGCACTGCACCAAACAGCCAGCGTAACTTCATTGCTAACTCGCCTTTTATTTCCGCCCTGCAGTTACTGCCTTTCCGTTTCCAACATTAGCAGGTAACGAAGAGGCTCACTCACTTCACCCTGGCTGATGGCAATACGCAGAACTATGCCCAAGCCTCTCTTTTTCAGATCAAATCATCTGACTTTGTATTTACGCCTTGCAAGCTGCAAAGCTGGCAAAGCCACAGGACACGGTGGGATTTCACCTTGCAAATGCGCAGACACCAAAGGACAAAGACAAAATGCCCTCAGGAGCTGCCCGAGGAACTAACCAATGACTCACACAGTGCAGCCAGGCTGTGTGTTTTCTGCTGCTAGAAAAGGATTCAATTTAACTTGTTTTAACCACGGAGTCTACTCGAAGGCTCGTGTTTTTCCTGAAAAGTTCAGTTTTGTATTTGCTGTGTACAATGGTTACACCTCACAGGGAATGCATTTATGGCATTTCCTACTGCACAGAGGAGGAATTTCCCTTTGCGCAGTGAAGCATCACAGTGTAAGCTGCATCCTCTGCCTATTTTCTTTATTAGAATGTCTTTCCCATCAATAAAGTCCATAAAAGATACATAAAAAACTTTTATAAGCCCTTATCTATACAATTTAATTTATCGATTGCTACATTTCCTTCTTCAGCTTTTTTTTCCCATTGCCCTGGCAATGTTATGTGGCCAAGGGACTGGTTTGAGCCTTAATCTATTACCACGGAGCCAGGAAGCAAGCTAGGCAGCCTGTCCCTGCCCTCTGTCTCTCTCTTTCTTGCAGAGGAACTATTCAGGATGAAAGAGCCACAAACCGCAGGGCACCTTTGTTCTCAGGGCAGGAGGAAGAAAGCTGTTTTAAACCTGGGTAACTTCCCATTCCTTCCTTCCGAGTCTACCTTTCTGTCCAAAACACGCATCACTCCATGCCACTGAATTTGCTAAACTTTACCTGTCTTAGCTCTTGCTTCTATCATGAGCTTTATGGTTTATGTAGTGGGAGAGGTGTTGATGTAAGCGATGGCCAGCCAGCCAGGCCACGCATTTAAAGGCTGCAGCGGCTGCTGAAGGAGGAAGGAGCAGATCCACAAGGCCCCAAAAGGTCTTGCAAAAAGACAAGGAGAGGAACGTACTTCTAGAAGTGGGAAATGCTTCTGCTTTCTTGGAGACAGGAGTGCTGACCAGAAGGATGCTGCTTGTCCCAGGGGTGAGATTGGAGCTTTAGTGTTGGTGATTAAACAGCGCTGCTGGAAATAAGATGCTGCATGCAGGCAAGATCGGTGCATTCAAATAGCAACATTCACAAGAGCTTGGACAAGATTTCCAAGACCTGGAATAGGCATGGATTCTTTTTATTTTTGAAAACTAATTAATTATTTAATTTCTCCCTCACATCTTACTGCACCTCCTTTATAAATCTCAGCAAAGCCACCTTTGGTTGAGATTTCTTCTGAGGCGATCTCGGGAAAAAGAAGCTCAACAACAAACTCTGTTTTCAAGTTGGAATTTGAAGAAACCATGTGAGGATCACACTGAGAATCAACTTTGCATGTAGCTTATTATGTTCAAGTAGCAACCAACAATTTAAACACAGCTGAAAACTGTCCACTTCTGGAGGTAATTACATACTAAAAAAAGAGCTAGGATTACAATCTAACTAAACTATATACCAGACTGCTCTCAATTTTACACATTTTCATCTTTTTAAAGGTTTGACACAATGTTCTTGATCACCAAGAGCCAAACCCCTTACTTACTCCCTGCTGGCCACAAAACCTCCAGGAAAGGGAACCAGAAAGACACTTGGCCACAAAACCTCAAAAACAGCTCAGACACACTCTTCCTCCTTGTTCTCCAGGTTTACAAATCAGATATCTCATGTAAAGTTATTCATGAGTAAGCACACCATGAAACATGAATTTACTCCTTCTGCTCTTTAGCTAGAATAATTTCTAAGTCCACATGCTACTCTTATCGACCACTATCGAAGGAAGATTTAGTCCAAACAAAGAGACCATAGGTCACAAACAAATTCTTTGTCCAGTTCAGTTGGGTTTCAATGACCTTCTATGACCAAAACAACATACAAAGTGCTAAAAATCCGTAGAGAAGGACCAAGAGCAAATCCTAGAAGGAAAGGTCTTTCCCCCTCTAAACAAGTATCCAAAAGTATACATAGCTTGTGTGTGGATAACAATCTTACTGAATAGTCAGAATATTTAGATAAATATAAAACAAAATAAGCTTTCTATTGCTTATGTTTGCATTCTTAGGGGCACAACAGAAGTCAGACTATCAAATCCTATTAGCATTAAAAATGTACATTAAGTAATGTTATTCTAAACTGAATTTGTAGTTACTTATGCAAATACAGACCCTTCTATAAATCAGCACCAACACATCTCCACATCTCCTCTTTCACAAGATGTCAACAAAGGAAAAGTAGTTTAAGACTAACGGGTTACCTATTGCTGCTGTGGATTTAGTTATGTTTTCTTCTGTAAAAAACCCACCAAACCAGCCAAGAGATGAAGTATTGACCATATGTACAACAAATGTCAGCAAGAGGATAAATAAACTGAAATAAAAGGGATTTTTTTTTCTCTAAGCCTTCTGTCTAGTGATTTCATTTATCACTTGCACAATTTTTTCAAGACAAAGTGCAAATTCTTAGTCAATAGTGTTTCTTTAAAGGCAACAGCAGCTATGTATCGTAAAGCACAAATTTAATAGTATGGCCAACTTTAACTTATGGTTTTCTACTGCTCTGACCTGCTCTACCCTTCTGACATTTAAGTCTCACAAGCTCAAGCTCAATTTAGCAGGACAACGTCAAAGCTCATATGTAAAATGATATAAGCTGCATGTCACTAAGTACGTGACAGTTTAACTTTGTGAGACACTATGGATGGGGCTGGAAAATTTTCAACAAGGCACTCCTGCCTCCCACTCTTCCAACTTTCATACTTTGAACAGAGCAAGCTGGCTGCTGCATGCAAACAGGCTCTCATTTGTATGGCAGACCGGCTAAAAAAGGGAAAAACTGCTTGTCCAAGTCATGAAAACAGATGGTCAAAGCACCCTCACAAAACAGTTTAAACAGTGACATGCCAGAGGAGAAAATACTGACAAGAAACAACAGTCTTCTGGGGAGAAGAAAAACTACTTGAAGCAGGATATTGGGGAGCAGTTGGAGAAAGGGAGTCTGGTGAGATCTGGAGATGTTCTGGGCTCAGTGCTTACAGCAGGGGACTCAAAGCAAAGTTTTCCCTTTTCTCCTCAAACCTGCTCCTTCTCCTGGAGTCATGTTGTACTTCATCCTAGCCACGCAGGTGTTACTGTGGCCAAGAGATCAGTTCATGAATAAGAAGGACCAGATCAAAGGTCCACCTGCTCCAGTAGCCTGTTTCCACCACCAGCTTGAACTAGATACCCAGGGAAGAGGTTAAGAACAAGGATGCAAAGAGTGATGCTTCCCCAAAACTCTCTCCCAGTCCCTAGAAATTTGCAGCTGTGTAACTTGTCTATTCTTCCTCCCCTCTCACTCATCTCATTTCTTACTGTGCTGACTTGCCCCTGGAGCCACTCCCTAACTTTGATCATTGGTGTCCTCCAAACTGTGTTCTCCAGTTGTTACACCTTTTTGGCATTGGAGAGACCTGAACTGCACACACCACAGACGTCCCATGAATTTATAGTGGCAGGTGATACTCTCTGTCTTGTTCTGTGTTCTTTTTTTCTAATAGCTACGAACATCAGATACGCTTTTTTGATTGTTACCGAACACTGCATTGAAATTTCCATGGATACATAATAACCTCCACATCTTATTCCTGACTGGTAATACTCAGCTCAGTGCTTACCATTTTATACATGAAGTCTTCCTTATGTGGTATATTTTACAATTCTTTAAATCGAACCTCACCTGCATTTTAACATCAAGTGTGAAGATCATTTTGCAGTTCTCCACAACTGGTCTTCGGTAACTACCAATTGTCAATCATTTTGAGACATAAAACTAAAGAGTCATTATGTAGCTCACCTTACACAAGCATAAGGAAAAAAATTACAAATTTTGCACTTTAATATACCAAACATTAAAAAAAATCATCTACAGACTGGGATCTAATAGGCTAATTATGATGTTCATAGAAGCTCAGTCTTTTGGGTTACTATATACCTCTATCTCAGTAAAGCAAATCAAGTGAATCTATACACCTGTTTGTGAACTGTATTTCCCATATCCTAGAGACAGGATTATCCTGATTATTCAAAGCTATGAGAATGCACTCAGATGACCAACATGAGTAATGCCGTACCTTCGCATCTTTCATTTGTTTAGCAAACTTCAAGTCTATACAAAAATGTTAATCCCAGATTTCCATCCCCTTGTGAGTCTACACTGGACAAAACCATCCCCATTTAAAGACCAACTTACATGAGGTACTCAACTACAATTACCTAGCCTCAAATTTTGACAAGAGGGTGGTTACTATATTAATTATTTGAATCTTATGGATTTCAATCCCCAGTAAATTCCGTCTTTTAAATAGTTTGAACAAACACGACACCAATGGACAACACCAGCAATTCTGACACTGTTGTACCTAAATATCAAGCAACTATCATACTTCACAGTGTTCTCAAGCACCTGCCTCATAGGTAGAGCTCAATAAACATGTTTGTAATAATCTTTACTTTTATACACATATATATACACACATCTAATATACAGGCAGATAACATAAAGATAGTAATTATATATATGTAAAAGCTTTCATATGAGCATGTATATTTAGTACACTTTCATGAGTTATTTTACTTTAAGGATTTCTAAAGGTCAAAAGTTCTACATATAATCATGGTTATCTGGTCTTTATGTAGCTTTTCTGTGAACTGTCCAGTTTAAAAATACTTCCATAGTTTTATCTGGATTATATTAGAACAAACAGAAGTGCAACCAGTCCCCAATCAACAAACACATCTAGCAGAAACCACCATGGCTATAAAGTAATCATCTTTCATTGCAAGCAGCTGTTTACTAATAAACAACTACATGAGAAGCCCTTGAAGGAAAGGCCATAGGAGGAAAAAACAGTACTTTAATTCCAGAAAAAAAAAAAAAGACATGTAACTAAAAGCACTTCTGAACTGAAACCATAAGTCTTTCTGGCATCCTTCCCAGCTACTATTTGATTCTATGCCCTGTGTGACATTTTATATATCCTCATATTTGAACTACCCAACCATATTTCGTTTCTTCCTTCTACTGGTTTTTGAACTACTGCCACAATGGTGTTGCTACATAAAGGAAATGTACCATTTCACAGAGCTTTACGCTTTCTATTTGTAACCTGATTGATGCGGCTGCTTAAAAATTATAATTTATCTAAAAGATCCCCAGGTATCTCAATATTTTTCATGAAACAGGACAGGATCCTGCACTGAGTATTCTGAATTTTGAACTGAGATTTGCAGCCCTTGTGTTGCCGTTAACATCTCTGGTTTTGTGAGACTTAACCCCAAGGTCTAAAAATTGTTTATTACCCTAATTAACTAACATCATGACAGCATCCACTATGCATTGAACACTGGACAAACAAGAAGTTAGATGACCCCTTCCCCACAGAGTTCAAACTTTAAGAAAAAACAAGTAAAGGATGGCAACGCACTAACTCTGCTAACTAAAATTTTTTAGAAGACACAATTATTCAAACACTGATCTTCCCTAACCCGGGACACCTACTTTGTAGATTTCCACAGCTGAGCTTGTCACTCTGGGTTCTCTTAAAAATCAGTGGGCATTTTTAAGACACGTCACCTGATCCTTTTTAGATAACTCCTTCAGGGTGAGTACTGAGATGTAGATTCCACTCCCTAAGGGGAGCCTCTATTAATTAGCGAGATTGCTTGCGCTAACTAGTCATGCAGCTGCACTGAGTTAGTCCACAAAGATGCCATGGTACACACAGATCTCACAGAGGAATGTGCCAGTCTGCAATAGGGATTTAAAGGCAGAAAATCTTAAGGGACAAACTTATTCAAGCAGCTTGTTCAGGGCTTAACGGGTGCATAAAAGAAAATGAAAGCAGCAAGCAGAGAAGCGTGTTGCAAAACAAAGGAAAAAGTGTAATGGAGTGAGTAATAGTTAATGATCTCTCACTATTAGTTTGCTGGAAGTAATACTTGGGAACGAACAGAGAATTTCAGAGAAATGCCTAGTGCTACACCCTGTCCACAAAGAGAAGACAGAAGAAATCCATCAGGAAATTATTTATATTTCACTAAGCCATCCCTGTAAAAGAAAAAAACATGCTCACAAATATTATCTAAATTACCTTAACATACTCATCTTAAGCAAGTCATCAACCATTTGAACTTACTGTGTGCTGCCTTGCTACCTGGGGATCATTCAGATCGTGTAAATCCTGAAGAACTGTTTAAATAACTGCAAACTCCCCAACTTCTCTTCATGTAAAAAAAATCAGTGTCATCCTTCCTCTTTTGATTGTCCCTCCTCAGTGCAAGTACACAGCTGTCCAAAAGGATCAAGTTTCATCTTCCCAAGCCATTTCAGTTGTGATGGATCCCATACTGCAGTCTATAAACAGCCTTAGGTACATCATTGGTTATGAACCGGTACATTTCCTAACCAACATCATTAAAATACAAGGCAGTTCACTGAACTTGGAAAAATAGTAAGAAATTATTCTCCAGAGAATAACATCTGGTATAAAGGAGGAGAAAAACACTGTTTTCAAGTGCACGACATGTAAGAACTGGAGGCTAAAACAAAACCCATTAATCTATCTCCACCCCCATGTTCAAAATGAAAAACAGAAAAAAATACCCTTTGGTGCTTCACATTAGGGAGACAGGAATCTGAGATGTCTCCCATCTGTTTTGTTTACTGATTTTTAATAAAAAAAGCAAAATTACCCTGTCCTTTTTTCTCCTTTCAATAGAAATCCTCAAGGATATTTTCAGACTTGTTAGGTCCAAGGTTTTTATACTGTTCTCTTCCCATTTTATTTGAGTGCCTGTCAAATGTAACTATTCTGCCTCCACGAACCTATATCTGAGCTTTTCAGGTATTACTAAAATTATCATGACCAAAATTACACGAACCACAGATCTGGCTGAATTTTGGGAGCTGAGTGGGGAGGTAACTACCTCTGTGCCCCTGTAATAAACCCTTGACCTGGGAGCCCTGGTACAACTGTAAGTAGCCCATGGGCTTTCTAAGCTCCTGCTGTCCCCAGGACCATGGACCACCAGTTGGCAACAGCACTGGCCATAACCCCCTCTGCCTCATCCTTCAGTACCGCCAGAGGAAAATTGGGTAGAGTTGGACATACTGGCTTTAAATCACTTGGCAATTTCCTTTCACTGGAGAAATTCCTGCTGTCTAGTCAGAGCTTATGGCTTATCTGCATCGTCAGAGGAATGAGTCAAAATCCCATCTGCGGTGTTTCGCTCACGTGGGTGCGTTGGGAAGGCTGCTTGGCAGTGCCCTTAACCCTCACTGCACAAACATCGCTGTAGACGCTTTGAAGAGTTACCTATTGATCTTGGATGAAGAACTATGACAAAAATTGTCTTCCCTGGGGACATGAAGTGTTTGAAGCTGGCTCGTGAACACCCTTCTTCCTATCCAAATGTGCCCCCATTGTGCTCACAGCCCTGAATATTCACCTTTGGCTTAGTTCTATCTGGATGAGATTTTGTTCTATTTTTCCTTTTATTTTGCAGAGAAATCCTCCATGCCATCGTCTGTCAGCTGAACAAGTAGTAGCTCACTTCACAAAGCTTAAAATAGTATCTGTAATAGATATTACCATTCCTACATAGTTAAAACTGAATATAAATCTGGTCACCACTTTTAAGGAACATAAAAATGCCATTAAAACCCTTGTGTGACAATGTCAAATTATCTGTGATTCGTATGACTTTAAGGCCTAACTTTTGGATACGTATGGACTGCAAACCAAGGCAGAAAATGGATTTTAATATCTGGTTTTGTTTTCTAAAATGATGGCTGCCTTCATTATAAACAAACACCACATATTATAATACAGATCTCTGTAAAATTCTCCACCCGTTGTAGGTGTGGTCGAATATATCTTGGTTTGTTTTGTTGTTTTTTTTTTTTTAAGATATTGAGGGACATTCTCATGTTCATTTTAATCCAGGACTATGAGTTTCCTAAACTTTCAGTGAAGAAAACAATTAAAAGCAAGCACATTCTAAGATTTGTTTCCCACAGCTGAGATTTCCTTCTGTATAGTTGAGTAAATAAATTCAGGTACAAAAACGATCACATAAGTTAACTTAAATAGTAAAACTATAACTGTTCTTCAGCCTCTTGCCAACTTTCCAGGCAAGCAGCTTGAAAGTTATTTCAATCTTATTAGAAAGAGGAATATAGTTTCAAGGTCTCAAATAAAATGTGCTATTGTTTTACTCTTGCAACACAACAGCACCCAGACATTCCTTCAAGTAACATTTCCAGTATTCAAAGGAATTACATGAACTTTAAAAGTGGTATGAACTCTGATGTCCTCATCTTAGTATCTTATTATCCAAAATTCACTGGCAGCAACCATAAGTATACTCCCTTAGCATAAACAAAGGGCAAAATTCCCCTCCTCTCCAGGCCTGAATACAAGCAACTTCCACAAAAATGCTGTGGGAGAAAGCCTTCCCCTGGGAAAGGTCACACGGTGATACCACTGACCCTGGCCATCCGAGGGACACTGAAGGTCACTGCTACCCACTCACACTAAGCTGATGGCACGGATCCATGGGTTGGCCCTACCACTGCCAGCTTCATCTGTGCTCTCACAGCCATCCCTCCCCTCCCCATGCTCTCTAGCCTCAATCCTTTGAAATTTTATGAAGGAAATAGCTTAAAAGTACCATTTCTATGCAAAAATTACAGTGTTAATTCAAATATACAACATGCTTGCATTCCAGAGAAAAACTTGGTAGCAGGCATTCAAGTGCTGGCCTCGCTTCAGTGTTCCGTGGCGGGGTAGAGCCGTGCAAGACAAGCAGAGGTCCTGGAAAGAAAGGGTGCACCCCATTCAAGGTTGATCTCTTCAGACCATGGAAAAATGGTCAGAAGCCTCCAGAGATGATGAAACTGAGGCTTTAGCAAGTGGTGGAACAAAGCACAGAGTGGGTATTTGTGGAGGGGATGGGCAGTGAGATTGTGCTGGGTCTGCAACAGCAACAGAGTCATGGGGATGGTGTATTCCTGCTGCGGGATGAGAAGAAAATTCCTTCACAGCATCTCAGAAATTCTGCTTCCAAAACCGGGAAGTATCATTAAAAGAAAGACCTTTACGCTGAGGCTGGGACAAAGTTGAGATTCATTTTAATTCTTAATTGAATTCATCCAGGCTGAAATTTCAGGAAAACAAAAGAACCAGGAAAATGTCTTTCTAAATTCTTGGTAACAGCATTTCTTTTTTAAAAAAAAATCATCTCCTCTGCATTTAAACGCCAGCAAAAGAGCCTGAAGTTGAATTCTCTGCTTATTTTGCAAAGCCAATGCAGCTGACAGTGAGATTGCAAACCTCTGTGGGGGCACCCACACAAACTTGGAAGGTCCACCTTCCACCCGAGGCATGGGGAACATGTAGTTCTTCTCCTTATTACCATCAAGCTTGCTACAGTTTAATGCAATAACGGGATATTTATGAAAGCAGACTGCCTAGACTATACAAAGTATAAACTGGATAGAGGCAACTTTTCTTTTTTTTAAACTTACGCTATTATCAGCTTTTATTACAAACTTGGTTTTGCTTAAAACAGAAGCAAGATCTACAAAGAAAAAGGGAAAGACAGGCATTACAGAAAGAAAGCAGAGCTGGATAGCAACTTTACAACTGACAATACTACCAATTTATCCCTCACTTGACTGGAAATTACAAATTGCAAAAACTTTAATTTTTGATGATGTTTTCAATAAAGAAAGTTTTACAAGAAAACTACATATTCACATGTAAATGCATTTTAAAGCAGATAGGGTTCAGATGATCGCTGGAACCATTACTCCAAACCCCGAAATATCTATACAGTCCAGATCACCACACCAACCTCCAACTGGGCTACACACAACCAAATCAAAACCTAATTTCCCCAGGCACAGGCATGCAGACCTCCTGTACATCATTCGGAGCATCCTCCCCAGCTACTAGAATTAAGCTCCTCCAGCAGCTTTGGGCACCACTGGGTTCACAATGCCCTTCTCCTGCTGCAGTCAGCCCTGGTGAGCAGCAGGAGATCACTTAACCCCTTCTAAAATTCTGTATGCCTTTCCGCAAGATCCCTGCTATGCCTCGAGCCTGTAACACTACATACACAATACACCGCTTCCCTTCCTTTTCTTAGATACTCCTATTATTTTAAGAGCATATCCAGAATTATGTTCTGCTTAGAGATTTCCCATATTACTTTAGCAAACACAGCATTTGCCCTTTTCTTGCTTCTAGCCCAAGTCCTAAGAGAAGTTCCTCGCTCTCAGACTATGTCACTTTGTTCTCATTCTCCGCCAGAAAACTCATTCCAATTTCTGTCACCTTCTTCCTGCTGACAGATCCCCATTTCTCATTCTCCTGTGCCAGCAAATAACTATCAATACAGTGCAATGTCTCATTTTCAGGTACACTTCTATGCATTGTTGAACATTGCTCCTGTGAAGGGTTGTTTTGTCTCTTCCTTATCCCACCATGCCCCAAAATAATTTGGTTCTGGGTTATTCCTTGATTGCTTTAAGGTGTATTGTAGTTTCGCCCGTGTTCACAAAAAATCACTGTAACTAGATCTATTACTTGCAAGCGACAGTACACAAAGCAATGGGGGACTTTGGTGGTACCTTACAAAGTAACGATTTCAGGGTGAACCAATCCTGAGATCTGAGATCTCTAACATTGCCAAAACTTTTATTGATGCAAGCAAGAATTTTCCCAAGGAATAGCTAAGGAGAAATTAAAAGGTTTTGTCCAAGTAGAAAATCCCTCTGAATCAAGGGCATCTTAAGTCTGGGATAGTTTTGAGCCAGTGATCACTCAGGCTTTTTTTGTGCTTGTTTATGACAGCTATATATTGGTACCCTGACTGGGACACCAAGAAAATGTGTATTATTACTCTAATTATAAATGGTGAGTTCTAGTTACATGAACTCTACCCCAATTCAATTAACTCTGATTCTTTTTCTTGTAATATTTCACTTACAACTCTTACTTGTATCTTAAATTTTCAAGTAACCTAAACTTCTAAGTACTAAAGTAATTTTCTATTTCTGAAATAGCTCATTCTTGTTATAGTGCTGTATTCAAAAGCAGCTGGGTCAAACTCCGTTCCTTATGAACAGTCCCTGAAACATTAAAATTGCATGAATAGCCAAGAGCCTCAGTTGCATAACCAAGGCCAAGGAGGAGCCAATAAATCTCTGCCAGTTAGCCCTATTCATCGGTAACTTTTGTTTGACTAAAGTATATCGGCTAGAAAAGCAACCTGTCATAGTTCGAAGATTTAGAGAGATGAAGAACCTCTTGCTTCCCTTGATAATTTGTCAGAATAATGAATCATTTCTACTGTGAAAAATGTTGTGCATTACTCCTGATTTGAACCTGCCCAACTCTCCAGCTTCAACCTTTAATTTGTGTTATGATTTTCATTGCTGTTCTAAAGAGCCAATATAAAACCAGTATATTTTCTCCTGTTTCAAGAGACTTATATTTCTTAATCAAGGAGGCTCTCTATTTTGATAGGGCCAATGGATTAAAAAAATCATAGTTTTCAGAGAGAAATAGTTTCACCAGATCTCACACCACTTTGGGTGACTTTCTTCAGCAATGCTGCCATAGTCCAACATCCCTTCAACAATATTGAGTTGGAAACTACAGCAGGCATTCTTGTCACAGTGCTCATCCAGAGGTAAGGCTATTCTTGAGTCCTAATCAGTCTCTTCCTGGAAGATAACTCCTTCTCCTTTTACGATAGCATCACACTAGGAATTCTTGTGAACTTGCAATCCCAAAGATCCTTACATCCCTTCCAGACTTAGCATTTTCCAGGGTATAGCTTACCCCATTCCAGGCAATTCCATCTGGCTGTAAGAACATAACAAACGTCACTATAAGAACAATAAAAAATTGTAATACATTGCCCAGAAAAGTGGTGGAATCTCCTTCACTGGGAATATTCAAGACTCAGCTTGACGGGATGTGGAAAACCCTAAGAGACCTAAGTCTCTGCTTTCTACAGCAGTTCAGACGGTGTCCAGAGGTCCTTTCCAACTTAGACTTTGCCATGACACACGATCACATGCTTGCTCAAATGCATTCAATTCATTCTCTGTTAAAGTTTTCAAAAGTTAAGTCAAAAACTTACAAAATCATTTAGTCTTGTAGGTTTGTAATGCCACTGCTAGTTCTCTCAACACCAACTCAGTATCTTCTTTTAAGCTCTTATGTGTGAAAAGTTTGATCCATGTAGTACTGCAGTATATTGAACACCCGTATTAGATACATCATGTATTTACACCATGCTCGTGCTCATTAATTTCCTCTTGGCCACCAAAAAGTGAATCTGCAGGCAGCTGCGTGCTTCTACACCACCAGCAGCAGATTCGGCCACAGAGGAACTGTGTGCGGGGCACACGCTTCTCTGTGCACAAACACATGCGCACGTTCCCTAGGATGGCTACTTGGCTCTGACCATTCATTACCTCTGGCTTTATCTTCCAGCCCAAAGGATATGTTTCCACATCTGACTAAAATACTTCCTTGCCTATTTTATTTGTAACTTTCTTTGTAAAGTTACCATTCAACGCTTGTCTCTCTTCACATCTTTAAAGAATTGCTTGCCAACCTTTTTCTGTGGTGTTATTTTAGCGATGAACTATTCAGAGAATAAAAGATAATCTCATATTAAAATATGCTTTCTGTGGCTGGGATACAGTCTGATTTTGTAATAAGATACCGTGTAACTGACAGGACAATACGTCAAACACCTATAGCAGAAGATTGCAATGCAATTGTTTGGCAGCCCAAGAAGAGGGAATTTCTTCACCAAAATCCAAATCTCAGCAAAAAGCTACATTTCTGTAAAGGCTGCCTGTCAACATATTCCCAACAACCGTTTCAAGAGGTGACCACATTTAACATTCTTCTATATGGAAAACTTTAACTTCCAGCTATATTTACCTCCTCGCAAATTAACTCATTTCACCACAAATTTACAAAAAATATAAAATAAGGTTGACCAACCAAACTCAAAGTTTTGTTAAACTCAAGCTGTCAAACCAAGATGAAAGCACTGTATTACTGACCTTTGGAGCAATCCATGGATTTCTTCAAATGTTAAATGTCACCTACTTCTCCATCTGCTAGTCCCAGGGGGCAGCACGTCTTGAGGCACCCTGATTGTTCTCCTTAAAACCTCCTTTGGAAATCATCCAGACGATAGCCTTCCCCTGCCTGCGTCTGCAGGTAAATCACATTCTCGATTTCAGCTTTCCAGAAGGAGCAGAAACTATGCAGGTATCACTATTCTATTTCCCACAATATCCCCCAGCTGGTATCACAGCTATTTCCCATGACGGAAACCACGTCAGATGACCTTTTCCTATGGTCCAGCCATGCCGGAGGCTAATACACCTCTGGCTCCTCTACGAGGGGTTGAGGTTGGGAGGAATCTCTATCTTTTTGATATTTCATCCTTTAGATAATTTCCTGGATGCTACAATAATCTTCTCTCTCCAGCTATCAAGACAGTGATACCTAAGCACTTGCTACTACTAGTCTTTCTGTAAAGGTCACTGCACTCTACAAAATGCTTTGTGGCAGCCTGCAGGAGGGAAGACAAACAAATACCCTGCAAAGGAAAGAAAAAGCAAAACAACTGTATCGTGGTTTGCTTCCATTTTGTTCATCTAACACTTTGGCTGAACAAAACCCTGAGAAGTTTCTTGGCCTGTGAAACAGTATCTGCAAATCTTTAAACAATGGGCTTGTTCTTAATGGTTGGATTAATTCAAATTGTATAAAACTGCTTAGATTAAGACTGCACTGCTTTCATGTGAAGTAGCACGGCAATATGTCAGAGAGACAAATACAAGTTTTGTCCTGTTGACTCTCAGGCTGCTAATTATTAAATCGGGGGGAAAGGCCCTGTTACATGGCTTGTGATCTTACCCCTTATCCTTTCTGACCAGCACAATCTGGCAGAAAAGAAATAGCTCTGCTGATAAGAAGGAATATCTCCTTCTCTTTTAAGTGAAGGTATAGAGCCTGCTCTCCTTCAAGTCAAACAGAGCTCACAGTACAGTATTTATTTAAGAAATTTTCCAATATGATGAATAATTAACTTGTTTCGATTGTGTCTTTTTGGATTAGACTGAGGAAAAGAATTACAACCCCCACAATGTCTCCACATCTCAGCACCACTTTTCTTTTGATCAGTGCACTTTGGACTCAGAGAAGCAAATTGCAATCATATTACCAGTCAAAAAATACTGCTACAAAACAGCACTTGCATTAACAATTTATTCAGATGCTTTTGAAATCATCTGCTATGAACAACAGTTAATCCAAATGTCCACACGGGATGGTGAAGTCAGTTTGATGTTTATATACTCCTAGTTACTGAGACCTTCCAGTAGGAAGAGCTTGGTTATTACACACCATCTGCCTTGTCACATGTTGATATGGAGCTTTTAGGAAAGGTGGTGGAAAAAAAGGTGTCTTTATTACACTGCTGACAACCAAACTTCACTTCCATGGAGGATATTTGAACATCATGGCTAATGTGTGTCTGAAGCAGAGGCTTAGATGAGAAACAACTGGCGGATCCTCCTCTTAGATGAAAACAAAGTGACAGGAGAGATAAGAGATATCGCATGGGTTGTGGGGCTGGGCAGATTTGTTCTTTGCAATGTTTCTAAATATCAAATGATCAAATAGCAAAGCTATGGTTATAACTACTTACCTGTCTCAGGTATTAATAAGAAAATTGGAAATTCTCCCTTTATTTGTGAACCAAGGCAGTCTAGACATGTAAAAGACAAACTGTGTTTTTGTTGAGGACAATATCACAATCCACTGGTATCCTGACATTCTGCTCTGGTCATTAGTTTTCACAACGATTTTAATGGTTCTGCTCTTAAGTGCAACACCCAACACGCCTAGAAGTGACTCAAGGTGTGCTAGTACCATATCTGCGATCAGAAGAGGCTCCTAAACTATCAGCCTCTGATTTAAAAGGCAAATCATTTTCAATGGCTAATCAACGCTTTTCTTCCCCACATAACTCTTATTCAACTTTCCCTCTCCCTTGCATTTCAGGTAAAATAAATCTGCCTATTGCAACAGGGCGCTGCCAGACTCAGTTACTTTGCTGAATTTGGGTGAACAAATGCAGGTAATTTTCTGGGCTGGAAGAGCTACCAGTATGAAATCAGGGTGGCTGTTTTAGTTAAATGAGTAGTAAAACAATATGTAAGGTTAGGTTTCCAAACATAGGTCCTTGCCATACGTTGAGGTAAGCAAAACTAGCTCATCACCTTCATCTCCACTGAAACTATTTGAAGGCAGAGTGAACATTTTGAAATTATGACTGCATTTTAAAAGACCTCTGAAAGATCACAGAACCCAGACATTCAAGAAAGTTTTCAAACCACAGGGAAGATAAGCCGAAAAAAAAAAGCAGCAGTGGTTAGACAAACCTCACTTGAAAGGCTTGATAACTTTTGTCTGACTGCTTTTTACAGAGGAAGTTAGGCATTAGGAAAGCTATTCTGCTCTCAAAATCTAGTAGTGTGATCCTAAAATTTAAAAAAAAAAAAAAAAAAAAAAAGGGAAAGACAATGACAAAAGCAAAGACATTTTGGCAGTATCCAGGGAAGTCTGACAGGCGGCAGCAGAAAGCACAGATCAAAAGAACACATAAGTTCTTTTATTGTAGAAAATACCTAGAATTCCATGTTTATCTTACCACAATAAGCTACTGAATGGTTATCTAAGCTGCTCTTGTTTTGCCAGGCGACTCAATACCTCTGTAGGTTTTACCCCGCATTAGTTTTAGTCTGGCATGTTTAAAATGCTACACAGCAAGTAAATCTAATCTAAAAGGTTATACATTTCCTTAGGAAAAACAGTCTTCACAGAGAGTGATCACCTTAAACAGAAAATCTTTTTGGTATCAATTCAGAATTATTTGCCCCAGTTTCTACAACTAAGATCAGACAGCTGTGATATACCACAAAAAGCCAAACCCCTTCTCTCTCTAGTAAAACATTGCTAATAGGTATTGCGAGAAATCCACAAAAGTACATTAAAAAAACCCCAACCCAACATGAGAAGCATCTCACAAGTACCCGTTTGAGTACTTGTGAACTTTCTTTTTTAATTTCCTCAGTTCTCCTTTTATAGACTACTAAAAGTTTCCCTAAATTCCAAACTGGCTTTGCCTATGTAAGACAGTCACAAAGAAATCTGTCTAATATATTACAAGTGGAACTATTCTTGGCAAAGTAATATCTCTGAGACAGGTTTAAGTCATGCAGAAACAAGACTGAACTTGTCAGTTCACAGTTTCTTTAAAACAAAGCAATACCTGCTGTCACAGCATAAGGGAAAAAGATACCTCGAACCCAAAATATTACAGCAGAAGCAGAAGACAACATGGGAAAAAAAAGTAGCTCACTCATCTTTGCTGTCCAAGTATCTTCAGAGTAGAGGTCTACTGTTTTCTAACCCCTCCAATTCAGTAGAGGCCCACAAAATAGCAGTTACTCCAGAGTCCTGGAAGACTTCCCATAAATAGATTAAACCTTACATATAAACATTCCCTATAATTAGAGAAGAAAGCCCCTTGGTTTTGGACAGCGTATGACAGACTTTGAAACCATGAGATGAAATCAAATTGTATTTTAACATGGTTCAAGGGAAGCCTTTCTTCTGCAGACTGTCAGTCTCCTTCACAGGAACATCTGATAACTACTGTAGTAACCTGAAGTTTTTTGTGCCTTCCAAAATCAACCTAGAAACACGTACAGACAATAGGATAACATTAGTAAAGACTTAGAGACCTTCTTTCTTACAGGGAGCAGTCTTTTTAAAAAAATTATCTTTTCAAAAACTTCCATTCACTCTTACACAAGCCCCACAGAGGAAAGACCTGGCTCCTCATCAGAGCTGTACCTGGCTGGCAGAAGAGGCACCAGAGGAGCAGCAAAGAGCTGAGAGGCTCCTTTTTCTTCTCGGTTGTGCCATGGGAGCACGAGTGGCTACCTCCTCCTCGAAATCCATGCCCTCAGTAGCAGACTGCCACTAGCATGGAGCGACAGAGCCAGGAGCCGCACGAGTCCCTCTTCCTCCCAGTGCAGATCTCCCAGAGGTGTGCGTATGCAACACAGCCTCATCTGATGTGAAATTTTGTTACACATCCGGGTGTATGAATGACTCACGTATAAAAAAATACTGGTTTCTCATGGTTGCATGCTTGCATACGGGTGGGGATCGAACAAATACACACTCGCACATGGGCCAGAACTACCCTTTTTGTGACAGGATTAATACCTAAGACCAGGAGGTCACGATTTAGCAGTGAAAAAAGGCAAAAAGATACACAGTAGAAAGACATATGCAAAAAGCAGGATCAAAGTAATACAAGCGGTTAACGCTACGGTGAAATCTCTTGTGGAATTAAGCTA
>JAOXNO010000013.1:18359002-18376133 GCA_028565335.1 Limnodromus scolopaceus
AAGACATATGCAAAAAGCAGGATCAAAGTAATACAAGCGGTTAACGCTACGGTGAAATCTCTTGTGGAATTAAGCTATACCAACAACCAAGAATCATCTGTCCAGCGTTACCGAAACCTATTCATCAGCCTCAGGAGGAAACCCGACTCCTACTGGCAGTAGGGTCCCAGGCGCGGTATGGGATTAACCCAGTTGTTCGGGACGGGGTTGGGAAGGGGTGGCCAGGAGCCCTGCCTCGGTAGGATAGCCCACCAGCTGCCGGGCGAGAGGGAGCTGCGAGAGCCGGGCGTTCCAGGGCGCAGCATCGGCAGCAGGTGCCCGCAGGACCTGCCCGCGTTGGACGGACGGACGGACGGAGGGGGCCTGGCGCTGCCTCCGGTGTGGAACACGCTCGGTAAAAATAAAACAGAGGGGAAGTACACATAAGCCAGAAATAAAAGGCTTGCGTCTGATGTCAGGGGAAGAGCGTGTCCGCCAGACAACCTGCTAGGGGTCTGAGCCAGCTGTACTCCGGGCAGCAGCAGCGTCTTTATTGACACCGACACCAGCGCCGTGAGGGCCAAGAAGAACATTTTGCGATCTGCGCCTCCTTGCATCACCCCACCCCACCCTCCTGCGAGATTCGGAAGGGAGACGTTCTCCACTGATGTCCCGAAAGCTTTTGATGCTGTTTCTATCACATGTTGTCACTTAAATTCTCCGCCGACAGACACCAACTAATTGCCTGCGGTAAAACCAGGGAGAGTCCGCGGGCTGCTTAGCGCAGAAACCCTTCTCAGCCCCGCTCACCCCCCCAGGAACACGCAGAAGGTACCGTCCTGCCTGTGCCCCCAGCGCTGGGCTTAGTATTAGGCAAAAAAGATGGCAACATGGATTGGCCACAGAAAACCAATTGAAACAATAATGATCCTTAGTAAAAACACCCAGAATGCTGCCAGCAATTACTGCCAAATCACGGTACCTGCAATAACACGGCGACGCCGGTCTAAGCGCAGAGGAACAGTGAGGTTCTCCCCTAATGCCTGGGGTAGTAGATGTTGACACAATACTGTCTTTTTAATGCAAAGTTATGAAGCAATTTTAATATGAAATAGCTTTTTAAAAAATGAATGCTTGATATGCATAACGAAATTAGCACACAACATCTGTGAGGTTTTGGAGGTTTGTTTGGTTTTTTTAAAGACTTTTAGGGAAAAATATAACCTAGATCAAGAATTTACTGAAATGATCATTTCTCTGTAAAAAAAAAAAAAAAGGAAATACAAATATTTTTTTTTTATATCTATAGGAAATATAATAAATGTCCTAGCATTGCAGGTACACATTTTTAATGGAAGTGCTTATGCTACGTGTGTATTTTAAAGTTAATTTTTTTACTTTATGCTAAATAATTCTTCTTCCTTCCAAACAATATTTACTGTTATTTAAATCAACCAACCAATGTCTTTCAACTATTTCTTTATTCAGCCACTGGGAAATAATTGACATTTCTTACTACTTATTCTAATCAAAGTCAAATATTTGTTCCTTCTGTGAATAATTTATTACTAATTGCAACAGTCTGATGTATGGTATTTTGTGTTACTGAAAATAGGGCTACAAATGAATAAATGCAGTTAAAATTATGCTTTCAAAGCACAGTGGAAGAAAGCCCAAAGCTCATACATAGCCATTGGACAGCAGGTCTGTTTCCAGACTTTAGACACCCACATACCCACAAAATAGGAGCAATTTGGAAAAGTCTCTGCTTATTCATCTGGCAGTAAGTGTATCTGAAAGTGAATATATCATATAAAATTTAAAATCAGACTCAACTTCTTTCAAATACAAAAAATGTTCCTCTTGCTGCCTTTCTCCTTCCTTGGAAGACAGACGTCTCCCTCCAGACTGAAAAAATACTTAACTTTGATTGAAATTGAATTACAATTAGTTTTCTATTTTGAATGAAATCAATGTGAGAGCATGGAGACAGTCTATTAAATGTATATGTAAGAAATGTAAACCCCCTAGAGGGTGAAATGTTCTTAAAACTAAGCTGAGCTCTGGAATTTACAGTCATGAGACATTAACACAGTCAAGAATTTAGCAATCCAAAACAGAAATGGACATTCATACAAGTATCAAGAAGATCCAGTCTTACAACTAACATGAACATAACTTTGGAAGATAAAATAAATCTCAAGATGTGCGACAAAATAGTAACTACTGAAGATCATAACTCACATGATGCACATGACCAATTACCCAACACCCACCTGCTGAGAGGTTGTTAGAACCTCCTTAAGAACCCACGGCAGAAGCCGTGGTGAAAAATACATTATTAGTCTTCCTGGATTTCAAACATAATCTAAACGAATAGCTTCTCTATTCCTTTCTTTAACAGCTAATTTAGATTTTTTAGGTTAATTTTTTTAAGGGAAGTGCACCTATGGCAGTGAAAACTTTCCCTAAATTTAAACAAATGAAAATACTCAGTGATTACTAAGGCAGCAATCTCCTAGTGAATGAATAGAATCACTACAATCCACAACACAAGAGCACACACAAAATGCAGCAGTACAAAAGGTACTAACTAGTGACCAAAAAACCCCACAAAACCAAAAAAGGACCCCTCAAAGCATAATCTCATTCAACCAAAAGTCCCTGTGTTGGCTTGATGTGTCAAGACTTAATACCTTCAGATTTTGAATTTAGTGAACTGTCCCAATGATAGGTGAATGTTAAAAACACACGTCTCAGCGGCTGCTGTCAGAGCCACAGGTGTTGGCTGCAATTTTAACAATAGCACTGCTTCTCCCGGTGTACTCAACTCTTTTGAAGAGAAAGGAAATTGGAATATATGTTCATAAGAGATTTGCTTGTCTTATTTACTCTTCTTCTCTTATTTAAGCCCAGAAAAAAGATTTAAATCCCAGGGATTATGCTTAAACCAAGCCAGTTAATCAGGTGATTTAGGTGCCTTTGTTAGAAAATCAACTGAAAAATGCTGTAATGCAGCAGCAATGTCCAGAGGTGCATTTACTTTGCTAATGACTGGCATAAATATGTGCTCCCCTCCCAAGTGACAATGTGCAAAGAGCACAAAAATGTTCCCAGTGGGAAGCTAACAGGACTACGCAGCTGAAAAGAGAACTACCAAAACACATTCACAACCATTTGCAGGGAAATGATCTTGAGACACAGCAAATATTCATAAATATTGTGGCTAATCACAGTCTACAGAAGGAACCTCTGACCAGTAACCAGGGAAGCTTCACTGTAACCTCAGCTTTACCACCAGCACGGTCTGCTGCCCTCACCCAACGCCTCTGCCTGTCTGTGATGCTCCTCATCTGCCAAACATGCAATCCTCACAATTTCTGTAACACACCTCCAAAACTCCAAATGAGAGAGAACACCTGTTCAAAAAGCCAAACATGTCTGTAGACCAGGGCTTCATTTTTACTTCTGTCACAAACTTTTTGTGCTCTCATAAGTGAATAAGGGGCTTGAAATGAACTTTGGGGTCGCTGACAAGCCTTCTCTAGAATGGTGCTCTGAGGACATCTACCATGCTGTTCACCCCGAGAGGGGCATGAAGCACAGCAACTTGAGGTACTTTGGTTTAAAAGTTAAGTTGGAAGAGAAAGCAGTGGCAAAGCACTCTTCATACATCAGTCTACCCCTGCAGCATTTGTAAAGAGGGAGGAGAAGATCTGGCTAAGCCTAAGTCTGAAGGACGTTCAACAGTTACACCTCTGGGCAGAGAACCTTGATAACCAGGCTACAGCCACATGGGGCCAGGGCTTTCCATCACTGACTCCTGAAACTTTGCTGCTGAGAAGAAAGGAGCTCAAGGTGCGCATGGCCAGGAAGAGCATGAAGAAAGGAGCTCAATTCTGCAGTCCTGTGATGAGGTTGGTTATTCAGCAGCTGGCCTGAGGGACTAGCCACAAGGCTATGGAGGCCAAACACTGTAACATGTCATTGCCCAGTGGCTCAACTTCAAATGGGAAAATGTAGGGTTTGCCTATCCCAGAAACCTCGAAATGTCCCCAGGGGAAGGAAGGCATCAGTCACAGGTTCAGAGGAGGCAGAAGGTGCCTCTACCACAGAGGTGGTCACTGCCAGGCCACTGCACAGGACACAGGCTCTCCTCTCCACCACTGCTGAAGAAGTTAGTTCTGCACTGAACCCATCCACCGAACGAGGCCCTACTGACTGCTTCAATGCAGTTTTTGGTAGTCATCTACAGGGGCAACCTAAAAAGCACCAGTACTAAGCTGCGTATATGCAAAAACACATCTGTAAATGCCTCAGGATATTTTTAGTTTTCTGAAATGTAAGGAATCTCAGGTGTCTACAGCAACTGGGAGAGGTTTCCATGGGCAACTCTCTTGAATGCAGCTGCCCGAATTCTGCTTTAAGGGATACCAAAGTCCTAAATCCCATAAACACTGAAATGAGACTACTGCAGGCATTTATTCAGTCAGCCGGATACAAAGTATTCTAAAAATACTTTGTCATAAAATTAGGATAAAAAAAATACATGTACAAAACTCATATGAACAAAGATAAGGATATAACAACTACCTGGGACTTCTGACTTACAAACAATACGTGCTACTTAAAATGCAGAGGCGTTGCCACAGAAGAAAAGTTACTGATCCTGTTGGGGCAAAGTAATTGCACTGGTGTGGGGTTTGCATAGGGGGGAGGGAAAGAAAAAGAAAAGGAATTGCTTTATTAGCCTTTTTGCAGCTTTGTTTTGTTTGCTTTTTTAAAAGAACATCTTTTTTAAATTACTTGTAACTGATAGATGTAAACGAAGAAACTTAGGTTTATCAAAGCAAGTAGTAATACTCCAGTTAAACTCCACTGACTTCCAGAGATACCTTAGGGCTAGTACTTTAATATGTACTTTAATATATTGCCTTACTTTTTTAAAGTAAAGGTTAAAATTGAAAGACTTTCCACTGAGACATTCTACTAGGAATATTCTTCTTCCTCAACATTTTCACTTATAGTCAATACAACATAAATCCACTTTACATTGCTAATGAGCTAGCTCTTTGTTCATTTATCTATCAAGTTATTTATAAATATCTCACAATCGCAGCATTATCTGGGGGCTAAAGAGCATGTTTCAACTCAAAACAAATGGACATGTCACCTCATGTCCTTCCATAAACAAAAGCTAAGGGCTCAGATTCCGGCAGAGATTTAAGCCTATAATCATGTTTCGTATGTTCAGACTCATAGCCTTACTCAGGTGCTTTTAACAAATCAAAACGAGCAGTTGCCCTTAACATACAGCAGCACTGGAAAGCAGTGAATTGTTGTACCAGATGGTACATGAGACAGGGGACATGCGTGGATGCTGCGGAGGGTCCCCCCTTCCCGAACGTGCAACATGCTCAGTTGGGCTCACAAAGACCATCCAGGGAGGAGGGCAATCATTCGGGCAAGGAGATAGTACCCATTGGCAGAGAGGTGGCAGGAACTCACAGAAATCTCCAGAAACTATTTTGGAAACTTTTCTTTTTTTCCCTAAACAAATACCTACAGCCTACGCTGACACAACAGCAAGTTCTAGCTGTATGACACTGACCTCTCCGATAAAAATAGGCATTTTTTGATGACACATTATATACAGCAGTTTATACAAGCAGTAATTCAACAAAATGGATTTTCTCAACGAGAAAAATCTGCAGCAACATATATCCAGATTAAAATCGCATTCTCCACAGACACTGTGTACGTTTTAAAAGCAAACGTAATACTTTAACTCTGTTTTTTAACTGGTACAGACCAGAAAAGTATTCACACAATATTAACACTAAATCAATTTCTCCCTACGTGATTCCACGCCATCAACCAGCAACGCTGTAATGAATGCAAAATATGCTAGTTCATTTGACACATTGCCATTTGTACATATTCTAGTACTAAATAATTAATGCTCTGACTTTGGGAGAAAGGTTAAATTGAAATTAATTCTATATTATTCCCATTGCTGGCTTAGTTTCAAGATATAACTAGGAGCGTAAAAGCAAAAGAGCTGTGACCAAGAAAAATTAGTTAGTGATTTCTCACTTTGTACTCCTTTCAAATCCATTCACGTTAATAATCAATACATGTTCCAAAAAAGTTTATTTAACCTTGCCGGATCAGGCAACACAGAACGTCAGAAATCCTTTACAGACTGTTTTTTCAACTGGAATTAGATAATGTGCTTACCATATTCTGCAGCCTCCTCATTCCCTAAATCCTACTGAGGATTTACGTTGAACTGAAACTAGTTTCTCTCAAGTTTACATTTCTCAGGTGCCATTAGGCAGAGACTACGATTCTTCTCTTTCCACATTTTTAAGCTCAGACGTTAAGTACCGCGAGCCCCCACCCTTTCCCCACCTAGATCTATCCCTTTTCAAACTAAGCGATTTGAACCAATTACACTTTCTAGCCCCAAACCTGCTCCCCGTTATGGGATCACAGTGGTGCCAGCCGGGGGGCTATCCCCCCCCTATTGATGTTTACTTGATCTGTTGTGATTGATGTAAGCGCAAAAGTGGTTGCAACTGAGAACCCAGGCGTTTTATTCTCTTCTCCAGAGGGTCTGAAAATACTCCCTTTTGTTTATACCTAAAAACCCAAAAGTCCCAGTAGCATTTCTGTTGCTGGACTTTTACCTCCAAATAATAGGGCTTATATTTACCGAAGAAAAAAAATTTATTTAAAAATGCCCCAGCGTTACCCTGTGATGTCGAAGCATATACTCAAAGTCTGTTTAACTGACTGATACTAGGATTCATTAAAAAAAAAAAAAAAGCAAGCCTTGGTATTTTTGCAGAATTCAAATGCTGGAATAAATGCTGTTGTAATTTTAGGGTTCTATTTTAACAGTTAAAGGAGAGACATCTGGCAATAATCTACAAATAAATACAGTGTCTCCATTCTTAGTTTCTCCTCCAAAACACTACCTAGGACATTTTTGCAGCATGATTCATATAATCAACATAATACATTACAATGCCTTTCAAAAAATTCCGAATTCTCAGTTCATTCAATAAAGAACTCATTTTCAAAAGAGAAAAGGGAACATGCCATGCCAGAAAACTCACTTTATTGACTCAGCCCCGCTGCCAGGAGGAACAACGTGGTGAAGCAAACTCCACGATTTCAAAAGCGTTTTTTTACAGCGAGGGCAGAGAGAGAAAGAGGCTTATTTACCGAAACGTGAGATTCCACAGGTGAGGCCAGAGACGGTCTGAAATCCTCTTCCTTTAGTTCCAAAAGTTTTAATTTATGATGAAGCCTGTAACAATCCTTTCAAGCTGCCAGGTAAAGCGCACGCCATAGCTCAGCCGTGTTTTCTTTCGCCCTTTTGCAGCGTAACTTTGTTATTTGCATAAAGCTTAGCTCTGGCCTATGGGACTTTTTTGAACATCTACATGTTAGATTAGCTGTCTTGACATGCTCTATCAAGCATGACATCATGGATCTCCACGGTAACCTTAACCACACCTGCCCAGATGCCAGAGTTACCTGTCATGTTCAGACCTAACTGAACATAACAACAAAAAAACCTCAGCCACCATTTTCTAGGCACTCAGCCTTGCACAGGCACCGGAAGGCTGTATTTTTATTTTTATTTTTTTAACTGGTGGAAATCTAATTTCATTTGCCAATAAATTTGCTCTCCACGGAGCACTGGCTGAAACGCTAGAGCTGTTGCCGACCCTTCCACATTTCCCACTGCATTTCCTAGTCAACAATAAAAGAGCTCCGTGGCACACACCTTCCAGCTAATTTTCTAAAGGCACGCTCAAAAGCTGCAGCTCTGAAAAACTTCTACACGCTCATTTTTGCTCTCTGCCCCTCAGAAAGGCTTTTTGTTTTTTATCGAGGTGACTTGTAAAACAGGTTCACAGCAGGGCTTACCCCCCTCCCATGGCCAGGTTAGCATTTTAACCTCTTAATTGCAAACTCTTTTTCATCCCAGCAGCCGCTGGCCCAGCTTTTATACTTGTTCCTGCTCTTTCCTTCGCTGCTGACCAGACTCAACCCCACCGAAGCGGGTGACCACGTCCTGCCATGAGCTCAGCAGCAGATGATTCACACCATCTCAAACTTCAGAAGACCCAGACTGTTTTCCTCCTTCCTCTCTCTTTTTTTTCTTTGCTAACTTCCCTGAGGATTACGTTAGCGCCTTGCTTTCATTAACCCAGAGGAGGCAGCCCTGGCAGAGGCAAGGTAGCCAAAGCTCCTGCAGAAACTTGCATTACCTA
Organism: Limnodromus scolopaceus; assembly: GCA_028565335.1. Lineage (NCBI taxonomy): Eukaryota > Metazoa > Chordata > Aves > Charadriiformes > Scolopacidae > Limnodromus > Limnodromus scolopaceus. The sequence goes on from JAOXNO010000013.1 coordinate 18,367,273, forward strand.
CAAAAAAAAAAAGAGATTTTGTTCCGTGGCCTTCCAGGCGGAGGGAGCTCTGGTGCCCGGCCGTGGGGTTGTCTTGCAAGGGGGAAAACCTGCACCCCCCCGGCTGCTGCAAGCTCACGCCCCAGTTCACCACACCGACCAGCTCAGCTGCTGGTTATGTGCCTCGCGGCAGTATCCCAAGGCCCTTGTGCAAATAAAGACGGCCCCTGTCTCTGTGAGCTTTCCTTTCCAGAATAAGATATCACAAACAGGGTAACAAACCTGCGGGGTGGAGGAGGGATGATCTGTATGCACAGCTGGGAGGTTTCGGGTCACCACGTTAGCTAACCATCAGTAATCCCCAGTGGCATTTTACCTGGCCATGATTGTACTTCTGATTTGTGGCAGGTTATCAAGAGCAGGAACGGGTCCTCAGGAGGCACATCCACAGAGGGATTTATCTGAGCAAATGAAGCCTGGAGGAAACCATTAATACACAGAGGAAGATACGGACAGCATTCAGAGCTGACCTTGCTGGTGCAGGTGATACAGTATGATCTGACAACTTCAAATACTTTTTTCCTGATGTTTATTTTCTGCAAACCTGAAGTTTACTATCTGCAAACTCAGATACTGATGGTTAAAACAAACAAGAGAAGAAAGTCCACACACACACACAAAAAAGATACAATTACCAATCTTGATTTTCTGGTTCATTTTTGTTGGCTATGGACCTGACAGGGTTTAGAGCAACCTGGAAGACAAATTGTATGATATGCAAGGCACTATCTCCTAACTGCAAATATTGGGATGTTTTATGTTCCAGCTGCACTATTTGACATAGAGATTAGAAAACGGTGTTGCATTAGCTACTTCTCTTGATAGATTCCCACCGTGGATAATTTTGCCACTTTCCAGATATTGAAGCAGCTGGAGAAGTAAGAAGGGAGAAAAGGAACTGGGAAAATAAATCGTGACATTTTAATTCATATCTTCCCACACGCCTTACAGATTTTGTTTGTGACACATATGTGTTACATACACATGCCTACTACACAGGTATGTAGCTGGTCTGCTACACACATACTCTATAAGGGGCTGGGGGGAGGAACTACGTACGCTAAACACACATATACACCCTCCAAAGCAAAACTATATTACGGTCTTATTCATGGAGCAGCTCAGTAAGCGTGCATTATACATACACATAGATATATACACACACACACATAAAGCTATGTATATATACACATATACCCATATGTATCTATACGCAGACATACATATATATACACACATACAAACACAAAATACATACGTGTGTGTGCACGCCTAGACACAACTGGTAAGAAATAAACCTCTCTGAACTGTAACGCCATGACCATAATAATCTTACTGCATCTGATGAGTCAGACTGTTGATACGTTACATTCCAACTAAGCAGATTTCTTACCATCAACTGGTATAATTTATTTCTGCATGTTTTAATGCGGCTTCTGTTCAGTTTATCTTTTTTTTAAGTTATGCTGAATGGATGGAGTCTGTAGTCTTTCGCATTCCCAAGAAAGATAGTTTGATGCTCTAATAGTAACTTTAAAGTTATTTTGTTTTAAAATTATTTAAAAACTCATTACATACAATACATATGTCTAATCATAAAAAATTTGAAGCAGGAGACATTCGCATGAATTTTTACCCTCAATAAATTAGAAAGGATGACACGTTTTAAACAAATAACAGAACAGTTACTGCATTCCTTCTGTAATTTATTGCCTTCAGAAAAGACTCAAATTACAAAATGTGTTAGGGTGTAATGCTGTAGGCTGTTCAAACTGGGTTTGTAGTGTCTGTAACACTGGAACTAAATATTTACATGACTCCAAAAGATCTAATCTCTGGATTTCACCCCCCTCCTACCCCCTTTATTTAATTTGTATGCTATCTTTATCCACCACCCAGCACATTCCACACAGTTGCTAAAGTTCATAGAAGAGATAAGTGGGGAGGAAAAAAAAAATAATCAAGACTTTCAAAGGAAAGGAGGGAAGCTGTTTAAAAATAAGGAATAGATCATCCTCGTTAGAGCTGAAGTCTTGCAGTAATTTTAGCTGGATACATATGGATTCTAGGAGTTGTGTTCCCAGCCAGTGATAGCACCTGGGATCTCTAGGGACCATGCCAAAAAGCAGTTGTGGAGGGGGGGTTACCAAATGACAGTCTTTCCAAACCTGTAACAACAGTCTGGCCCCCAAAGGTTTAGAAGGCTTCAAAAGAGGCGAGGAATTCAGTAAGAACTCCCATAACAGAGTACAATATTTTTCCAACTTGTTTTTATCCTTACTTACGATTAATTTGTTGTTAGTGCCGAAATACCTATAAAACACTAAGAAAACAAAACTTTTATAAAAGTTTTGCTGTCAATCATTTGTTAAGCTAAGAATAACGAGCACAAGGTTTTTGAGCCTGAACTCTAAATTCTGCTGGTTGACTGAAAAAAATGAATTATGGAATAGAAGGTAGATTGTCTGTAAAGCTGAACAAATTAAACTCTAACATGGCACCCAAAACCAGAGCCCGGAGTTAGGCTGTGAAGAGATCCTTGTACAGCATTCCCTGAATTCAGAAGGTCGGCGTGACAGCAGCCTCCACCTGCTCTGACAAATACATCAGTGTGTCACATCGCCTCTGACCCGACATCTACTTTTCGCTGCTGAAAAGCAATTGCAGGCAGGCGAGAAGCAAACCGCCTTAAGGTACGCTGCTGACAGACCCATGTGGATGTCAAAACAGCTTGGAGGAGGCAGATACCTGTGGATAAGTCCATTCTGTTTGTATTAAAAGACTCAAAAATAGAAAAGAAAGCAAATGAAAGGGTAACAGAGCCAGCTAAATCATACAGACAGACTCTAGAGATATTTTCTTTTCTCCCGGGCAGTGGTGCCAATACTGAAAGTATAACAGAAGTTAACAGCTGTTCCGTATTTTCCCTTTAGCTGTGAAAAGCAGATAGAGACCCATATACTAAGATCAAGAGTCTCACCTTCATCCCTTTTTCCGTGTATACTCTAAAAAAAAAAGAAAAGCTCTTCAAAAATGTCAGTTTCAACAAACAATTCCAAGGTAATATTAAATAGTCTCATTTTTATTAGTATTTCTTTAAATTCCAGGGGAGCAACTGAATCTTAGGCTACATCCAAAAAATCTGTGTAATGTTTTGCTACGTTCCCACCTTTTGTAATGAGGTAACGCTCAATTTTGTAGGAGTTAGGACTGTTCAACAAAAACCGAGATACGAGTTCGACTTTCATACCTGATCTCTCAGTCTCTCCTGGTGTCCCATTATTGCTGTGGCGTGGTGGGGATATTTCTGTTTCAGATGCTCAAGAAAAGCCTCTCTTTTCCTGTCCATTTCCGAGGTTTGCATTCCCAGTATTTCTTTGGAACTGCGGGGGCCACCTACTGTATGTCTTCGAGGGATGTTGCGGGTGGACTTTGAATTAGAAGAAGTGTGACTGTTTGGGGTCAAAAGGAGCTCTTTAGATCGGAGACATTCTGCATCATCTAGTGATGTTACATGCAAACTGGTTTTTGCCTGGTCTGGAAAAAAAAAAAAAAGAGCCAAGGAGTAGATCATAAGAACTTAATCCCAACATTGACATCAATAAGAAAAGAAAATAATCGATGTAAAAGCTAGGTTCTTTAAAAAGTCTGGTAGTGTTCAATGGCATGTTCTGCATCATTAGGCACATACACGCTGTAAGAAGTGGCCCGGAAATAATCCCTTATATAAGCTCTGTACTTATATATTTTTAACACGCAACCATAGTATTGCCTCACAGAAAAGTGAGGAGCATCATTAAAGTATATGTTCCTTTTATATCATCTTTACCACTATGTGACTCGAAAAGAAGATCTGACAGGGCCCTTGTTCCCTGACCTTTAAAATCTACAGCATGCTTTCCACAAGAAGAAACGGGTTTCTTCAACAGGCTCCAGTTCACTTAATGGCCCAGTAACTGGTATCCTTAAGGATACTAACCGATAAAATTCCTTTGACAAGGCAGATTTGAAATCCTTAATCTTTTTTCAGTGTGTTTTCCACATGCTCTGAAACACCTATGAAATCAGATGAGGGTTTTGGAGGCTTTTTTTCCTGATTTCTGACTGTGGTCTGGTTTTAAATTTCACGAATCTCCCTTGGATTTTATATGTCTCAGGACAGCGGGCTGGAAAATACTTCATCACTTTTTCAATAAACCATTTCTTAAGAAACAGAGTAAGAGCAAGTTTTGTGTGATATAAAAAAAAAAAACCCAAACCCAAATCTCAGATAAATTTTACCACTTAAAATCTACTTTAAGACCAAAGACCATGACGACGTTTGTAAAGAGATGGGCAGACACGGGATGTGGCGGGTATGTAAGTGCTGGCTTATCTTCAGGTAACTGTAACATGAACCCTCTGGTGCATGAAAAAGTGTAGTCTGGAGCCTTGTTACCTAATACCTTTGAAAAATCCCTTGCTCCTTTGTCAGCAAAGAACAAAAAAAAAAGAAAAACCCACAAAAAACCCCCAAACCCAGAAGCATTGAAAAGGCCTCTCCAAGTCTGCCCTGGCCTTCCCCATCTTTTCTGGGCAGCCTCAGCCGTCCCTGTGAGTGTTAACCCTTCACAGCACCTCAACAGGAGCAGGAAGATCCCTCCTCTATGTGTTTTTAATAGAGCTTTATTTCTCTCTGCCTGATACTTTTCGCCTCAGAGCCCTTTTTCTCCCCCCCAGCGACCGTCTCCCCCGCACGATGCCATTTATATGGCACTGCTGTTTGGAAACAGGCACCCACTCGCTTCTTTTTATGGTTCCTTCAGTCAGTCTGACACCCTGCCCACCACTCGCCTCGGGATTTTATGCTGGGGATTTTTCAGCTCTCTGGTGTGTGTTGGCAACTGCCTGCCAAGTCCCACGTACCATCAAGCCCCAGTAATCAGGTCAATTCTCCACCGGCGGAGCCACTGCTCCACAAATTTACACGGGGAACCGATCCCCTGGGGTTTCACAACAAAACTGGGCCCTGGAAGGTCCTCAAAGACTTTGCATGTTTCTGTAAGCTCCCTGTAATGCTCACAGACGCCAAAACATCAACAACATCCTCTCATGGAAACCTATCCCGAAAGCAGAACCGGACACAGGAGCTCAGATTGCAGGTGGCACCGCACTTTGATGAGCACAAATCCAGGCCCAACTTTGGAAAGAGGTTTGGTTCACGGGGAGGTTTTGCTCTCATGCAGATTCAGAATGCCTTCTCCAATCTCCACAGAATCTTTTAAGACCTCGTTAGAAGCACAGTCCTCTTTAAACCTTCAGAGCAGCAGCCTTGCGCGTACACGCACTCACACACAACTTTTCCAAGCGCAACTCAATTACAAAAACATCTAGTCTCACAGATTGCTGAGAATTCAGAGCACTGACCGCCGGGTACACCCAGCTTTTTTGAGAAAAGTGGCAAAAAGGAGAGTTTTGCTTGCAAGAGGTAAGCGTGGCTACTCCAGAGAACACTCAGTCAAAATGGTTTCTGAAAGCTGCATGGTCACTTCAATGGATTTTACACAGGAGGAAAAAGAGGTGGGATGGGGCTGGCTGGAATTTACCACCTTGAAGTTGTTGCACCAAGAGCCCGGAGGTTGTATCCCTGAGGCTGTAGGAACAAAGGCAGCAGACATAAATAAAGGATTTCCTTGGAGTTGGAGGGAGTCAGCGTGAGCGTGGGTGATGGAACGCAGCAATTTGGTACAAACCCTTAAAGTATGGTCACAGCAGCAGCTTCAATCACTGCATTGGTGGCAGGCACTTCCTCAAAAAGGCAGGTAAACCCACACGGACAAACACAACTGAGAGCTCATGAATGTGTATTTCGGGTCCTAAATCTCCCTCGTGCAAAGCCTTTCCCTGCTCTGCACTTCAGTCATTTCAATAGTTTAAGAAAGAGCTAATTATGTGGAACATAAAGAGACATATCAAGTAAAGTGTTTTACCACTATTTGTTACTGGGTGAAACCTTGAGAAAGAATCAAAAATAACATATTTTTCTTTTACTATATTAGAAAGATCAACAAATTCTCTTGTTTTTCTTTCATACATTTGGAAAATACTGTATAAATACCAGTGAAAAGAAAGGAATGTAAACTATGCAAACTAATTGCTAGTCTTGCCAGCGAGCTGACCTGGGCATTCAGCGCGCTGCCGCCGCATTGCAGCCCACAGCAGCACGTGACACCAAACTCTCTATCACGTTTCAATACGGGTCTTTCCCCTAGTAATTGCTGAAAAAAGTCCTCCTCGGCCACTTCCTAGATATGGGCAAGGGACTTTGATGGCCAGACTGGGATGGTGAAACTCCCCCACACACCCGCAGTGTACCTCGGGGCACATAAGCTGCACGGCTGCTGTTGTGGACCACAGCGCTACAGGGAGGAGAACCTGGGAGAGGTCTTCTGGATCCTGGAGTTGCTCAATAACAGCCTGGGCAAACTTTCCATATCTTCCAAGTGAAGATAATAGGCCTAGAAAATCAATGCCCACAGATAACTGCGAAATGCGTGAAGGATCATGTGATGGTTCCCAGAAGAGAGCTAAGAGTAGCAAAAGGATAAATTATGCAAGTACCCTCCTTGGAAAAAGAGTAGAGAGAAGCCAATGGAAAACACAGATGTGTGAGATAAGCTTGTCTCCCTCCCTCCCTCCCTCATATTCAGAAGCTAAAAGCTGAAGGTCTTTCTGTTCATAAAGTAGCAAGTCTAGAGGCCAACGAAAAGCAAGACTTGCTGACTGACAGGGGAGGGCTTTGGTTATCTGAGGGCTTGGGTAACCCTTACACTTGAGTTGCTTCTCTGATTCGAAAACAAATTTTCAAGATTTCTTAACATCACCCATTACTATGGTGGATATAACTACAGGAAAGGTCCAGGTCTGCAGCCTAGAAGAAGTATGCCTAGGACTATCAGGAAGATTATCATAAAGGATTAATTGATGTGAGTTGGAAATATATATATAAAAAAAAAAAAGTCCTTCAACGCATCCTGGTATGCAATTCTTCTAAGTCACACCCTCTGTGAAGTCTGCAAAGGTCAGGAAAGTCACTTTGCTTCATTACTTTAAATGTTGTGAAGACTTTAATAGTCCTGTTTTGCAATCCAGGTGACAAGCGAGAAGAACATTTTCAGAGTAATTTGAGAAAGCAACAAGTATGGACCTGACACGTACTGATACTATGAAAATGAGCCTTGAAGAAAACCACATCCAACACTTAAAGTTTAGAAAAGAATCCAGTTTTAACAGCGTGAGTCAAACCCACCTCCGTTATATTTATGCTAGCAGTAAATTTGAGATTATCTGAATCTTTCTAATTTATTCCAGTGTCTTTGAATTAAGTCTGGTTCCAAGAAACTTTCAAATGTAACTTTTGGATATGGACCAAAACTACTAAATTTGGTAATGAACTTCCAGTATTCAAAATTTTTGGGAATCAGAGGATCAGTCTGGACAGACCTCTATTTTTCTAGCTGCACATGTATCTCAGGCAGCTTCATGCAACCCATACAGAAGAAATCTGTTACTCAAGGATTGTTTTTTCCTATTCAGACACATCCTTTAAGATTTCCATCCCACTAAACATAAACATATACAGAGAGAGATGCACGTGACTGGCACTGCCTGACATTTTAAATTAAAAAAATGATTCAAAAGAGCATCAAGCAATTAATGAAACACACACACACACACACACCCCAAGAAAAAAAGAAGAGTGTTTTTTGATCCTAAGTCTCTATGTGCTATTTTCTGGTATTACACACCCATAAACTTGTGTGATTTTTTTTTCAAACCACATGTATCCAACCATGCAATATTTGTTTCACAGAAGCACTGTAACACAACTTTTCCTTAAGTGCTTATGAGGAATACAGTACACATGAACCGGGAACGTTCACAGGTGCTCCACAAATACTAAAATAGATGTAGATTAGATTAGGTATTTGTCATGCTACCCGAACGTTACGCTCCACGTGGACTATCGCACGTAGAATTCACCAGGAAATAGTTTTTCACTCGCTTTTAGACAAAATACATAGTGCAACAGTAATGGCACAAACGCATCACAGCTGACCCGCCGTGAAAACCACGCTTATAATTTCTTGGCTTCGCTCCAAAACAAACCCAACGGGTTTCACACGAAGTAAACTCACCCTGTGACAATCTGCCGGGAAGCCCCCTCTTTTTACCAGCCACCCCGAGAAAAAAAAAAAAAAAAAAAAAGATGAGCTCAAACCTATTTTTTCGGAAAGAAGAGCTCTGTCTCTGCCATAGGTGAAGCATGCAGAGCATTTCAAGGGAAGGTGACATTATGTCGCCCCCCACCACCACCCCCCCCCATCGCGGGAGCAGCACCCTCCGCACCAGGCAGCGCCCTGCAAACTGTGACAGCGACGCAGCACGCTGGGAAGGGTGGGCAGAAATCTCTCTAAAGAGGAAGTTAAACTCACAGAGTCGGAGCGGTGGGGAAATCTGCAGAGCCATTAGCACAAGAAAGACATGCTTCTTCCCCCCCCCCCCCATGCATTCTGCCTCCAGTTATAAAAAGCAGCGGCCAGGGGAATGTTTAAATGCAACTCCATCTTTGCCTGATTCTCTTACTTACCCTTCATCTCTCTGCTCTCTGCTGAGCAAGCCAGGCAGAGCTCAAGTTTCTGGCTTTCATTTTCCTCCATTGTCCCTGCCCACCGCACGGGCTCTCCCCTCTCCCAACTTGGAAGTCGCAGCGCCCGGACTGTCAGCGCCCGTCTCGGGGAGGAGAAAGGCAGCTCTCTCCCTCCCGTCCCCCATGCAACGCC
>JAOXNO010000013.1:18376233-18389950 GCA_028565335.1 Limnodromus scolopaceus
CCATGCAAAGCCACCCCCCCCAACACACACACACACCCCCCACAACTTCACACCCCCCTCAACTAAGCGCCCCGCACGCCCGCGGTGCCGGCGGCGGGTCCCCCCGCGATGGTGGGCGGCGGCGGCGGCCGGAGGAGTCCCCCGAGCCCGGGGCCCCAACAGGTGATGGGGGCTTTTCTGCAAGGAGAGCCCCTGGCCCGCTGGCTTCCCGCGGCAGCCGGGCGAGCCTTATGAAAGGGAACATTTCAAACATGATTACAGGCCTGGGTCCCCGCTGGAATCCCAATCCGTAGCCTTTTAAATCTCTGTCATGGGACAAAAAAGCCGTTCCACCGAATATTTTTTTAAGCTCGTAACCACCAAGCCCGCAAACATTCCTGATAAATGCTCCTCTGTCTTTTTTAGCGTCTAGTTTAAAAGTAATTCATTATATAGGCGCTTTGAGGTTTTGTTTTCTGTTGAATTCTTTCAAGCTGCTCAGAGAATGAATTAGGGAAAAATCAAGATACAGGAATTCAACTTTAGTGAAGCCAATAAAAATGAATGGTAGCAATATGTAAGCAGGGACTTGGGTTAAGAGGGATTTTGAAGCCTCAGTAGCAAAGCATATAGAAACATATAACTAATTCTCTTTTGGCAGATCAGAGGCAGGAAGTCTGCATGAGAATCAATAGGTCCGCTGGGCTGCAAGCAAAAAATAACGTGGCTGAGAAGGATGAGATCAAATCCCGCAGATTCCAGCAGATGCCATATGTGTTGATTTAGTGGAGAATATCAGACCAAATTAGTCTACCAAAATCACAATGCAGAGCCAGAGATGGTGGAACAAGCTGAGTGTTGAGTTACAGCACCACGACCAGAAAGTTTATGCGTGGACAACTTCTGAATTAGGTAAAGAACAAAGCATAAATGAGATATTAATAAAAATATGCAATTTCTTGTTTAAATCATCCTCATACTGCAACACCAGATAACAGTTAGTACCTTGGATGTCTTTTTAAGCAGACAGCAAGCATAATCTGGTCTTCCAAGCTTTCTACAACTCTGACTTCAATATAACATCAGCTAAATTGCTTGCAATGACCTCTCAACCATCCAGACCAGACAGGCTAGGAAAAATCCCCTTCTACATCTCTTTCTGGCAGAAATGTCATCCTGTCTACTTAGATTATTGAATGCAGAAATGTTTAGTGTATATATAAATTCAATACAGAAGCTCAAGGAGAAATACTCTCCTCATGCCCCAATCGTTTCCCTTCCAGACAGAAAAGGCCTTTGAGAAAATGACAATTAACAATTGATAAATGAACAAAACTATTGTTCACTAGATGAGACACACATATTCTCTAGCACTTAAGCAATATTTATTTTCCTTTTTAACGATTAATTCTATATGGTCTTGGAACCTGGCAAAAGTCCCAGAAATCTGGCACAGAAAACATAGAAAAGATGAAAATACAATCTAAACATTAGCACTGCTATTTAAGGTCTGCAGTACAGTGCTCCCAACAGAATACTCCTGTAGTTGTCCTGCAATATAAAGAAAACAGTGTGATACACATTGTATTTAGAGTAGTGTTTTTACTGGCCATGGGTTACTCCTGCTCATTCTGATTGTGGACTATTTTAGGAGGAGAAGTGATGGTCAGCCATCCCACTTATCTGATGTTGCCTTTTGCGATATGGAGGAATGTGCCTTTAACACTGAGGTTTTCCAGAGTCTGCACAAGCATGATGAGCCTCTTGCAACTTATATTCACAGCCAGCTGGATGGAGAAGAGAGGTCTTACAGGAATAGTGAATACCACCAGCTTCAAGAAATATAAAATAACTCAGGAACCCCTGATGAGAAAAGAAAGCCAGTGCAGTTGCCTGGAGTAGCAACATGAAAGCTGTACCAAGACATTACCTGTACACAGGGCTCAGAAACTGAGAGTCAGGAAACTAAAAGCATTTAAAAGCACCTTATCCTGAAATGGATAGCACAATGGAAAGCACAAAACATATTTGCCTGCAAATGCCTAAAAGGAAGGTGCTTTTGCAGCTTCACATAAGCAGGGTTAGCTCTGGAGATCAGTACAGTTTGTACCAAGAGCCTTAATAAGGTTGAAATCAATGCACTCTAGCCCCTTAGGAGGCTTTACCTCCATCCACGTGGGGAACAGAAAAAAACCTAGAAAATTAGTTTAAGTCTAAAAAAAATATATAAAAAATTCATTAAAATATCTACTTTTAGCCAGCACCATTAGTTTCCACAGCCAAGAGCACAAGAGAGAGTTGGTTTCTTGACTCTCTCACTGAGGTCTCCTAGACTCTCTCACTGGGGTGTCCTACAAGCAGCCAGGTGCCTCTTGGGAGGGTACCAACCTGGTCTGAAACTGTTGCTTTCATGGCCACAGCAAGATGCTCCCACTGCTGAGACTGACAGCAAATGGTATTGCTGATGCTTGTAAGGAGCCTGAGCAACATGGACCCACAAAATGCAGGGGTGATCTGAGGGAGATTGCTTATTCGATTGCGGACGTGTGACTTGAAAACTGGGTGTCACCTTAGGAGAACTTCTGTGGCTGCAGAAGTAGTCTCTGGAAGAGGATTAAAGACCATTGTCAAAAGGTGAAACTAAACATGGCACACTTCAGTGTCATCAAAGACAAACAAATCAGAAGAGCCTGCCCAGCCTCAGAAGAAACATAATGGCCTCTGCTGCTGCTCAGGACAGGGAACAGTTGGGACAGTAAAGTCTCAAAACATGTCCTCACTTAAAGGGAAAAGTCCTTGGTCCCAAACTGGATTTAATTAATATATGTAACAATGCCATTCCTTAAGATGTTACCTAAGTCTGTTTGAAAGAATTAGTGAAACTGTTTTAGCAGCGGAGAAACTGGAGACAGCCAGAACCATTACACTGTTAGGCTCAAATAAAGAGCTCCCCAGCACAGTCACTGGGATGAATCACGAACGACAAGTTAAATAAACTTGATTAACCAGTTCACAGCACACAATCAGCATTTGTTTATCTGCGGGATCAACAATAACAGTGGTTCCTTTTAATTATGGTGCTCAGATCTGGACCCATCAGTATCAAAACAATGCATGGAGAATAATTACTAGCGGGTTATGCTGTTTTAATTGTGTTTAAAATTAATGTCCCAGAGCAACTTAAACACTTCTGGGTTTAGCATGTGCATAAAAGGAACAATTAACAAATACTGGCTGTGTTCAACTAGCCAAATTTATAATATACAATGATGACTCCATGGCTCTAGCAATTATTCACAGCTAAAAAAACTGGGAAGTTAATTATTAATAGTTAAATCAGAAGAAACATCCCATAATTAAAGACCTGTCTCAATGTCCATGTGAAATCATGTAGCCACTGAGAAAAACATAATAAGTGCTCTCTGCAGGAACCAGCCTGACACTGTCTAGCCTACTAGTCCAGAAACACCAGTCCGAGCCTGTAGTCCAGAAACAAAATAAATATTAGGGCTGGAGTGATGAAGCAGAAGTCTGGGAGGAATTATGAGCTCTCAAGAGGGCCACTCTGCAGCATCTCTCCATGCCATTACGTGGTCAGAGATGCTTGGGCCTTCCCTGGAGGAACAGAGCATCACGAGGACGCTCCAGCAGGTCAGGAAACCTTCCCTCCACGCCAAGGAGTTGTGGGTGGCCATTCGCTACCAACCGGCAAGATTTCAAATGAAGAAAGTAACTCTAACTAACTATGGAAAAACAGCAGCAAGGGTAGCAAAACTCTGATTTCCACCTCGGCCAGCAGAGTGCAGCTTCAGTGCTGCATTTCATTTGAGCACATCTCTGTTCTCCTTTGTGCTCAGCGAGTTCACTGCGGCTCTTGATGTGTTCTCTCAATGCTTAATAACTAAAATAGACTCACTCCTAAAAGAAAAGCGCTATGGTCAGATCGTATGTTATCAAAGACGTTATAATATTAGCCATTAGCATGTACAAGCAAAATTAAAAAAATCTCTGAGGTCTATCAATACAAATCCATGCAAGTAGATCTGGGGAGGAAGATGTTTTACACTATTTTAAAATTAATTGTTTGCTGATTTGGTATTGCACAATAAGGAATCACAGACTTTTAAGATGTGGAGGGGGGCTTTATGATAATTTAGTCTCAACTGCTTAGTAAGGGATTTCAATGAACTGGGTCCTATCTCTAATGTAAGGATAGTGGTTAAACTATTCAGTGGTTAAACTAAAGAAAAACATCTGAACTTGGTTTTAAGATGTATGATGACAAACAATCTAATACAACCTCTGGGATTATTTATCAGGAAACTACCTGTGCTGTTAAAAAACTTGTGGAGAGTTTCAATATTTATAGTCTGTACATTCCAGTTCAGTTAAGAACTCTCATACTTGCGAGGCAAAACAAGCCAAAGGAGTGAGATGGTAACACTCCAGCTGAAACAAAAAAGAAAATTGAGTATGAGCTTCTCTACACACCTCCTCAACAGACTTTCATGGTGTCTTGTCAGACCTACAGGTTTCAGCTCTTCAGAGAAATTCAGAGACTGACAGTGGTGCCAAGAGGCACCACCAGCCTTAATCACTAAAATGACTATTAAAAAGAGTCGCTAAGAGGCTGAAAATGAGATATTCAGGCAGAAGATACATTAATCTTCCCAATTCCATTTCAAATGGAGCTCCAGGGAGCAGCTATAATCACCTGCTGCTTGGCATTGCCGAGCTCTCCAGTGGAGATGCAGTGTCCTAGCTCACCTTCAGCCAAAAAGCACTGTGCTGTTACATGCCTTATGCATCTCCAAGTAGCAGAGCATCCTTCATTCACTCCAAAAGACATGTTGCTCAAGCTCAGAACTCTCACACCTGGACACCTACATCATGTATAAATAGGTTAGGTTTTCTTTCTTCCAAGTTTTATTCTTGCTTCCTTCCTCCCCCTCCAATTTTTTAAATAAAGGAAAAGGTCTGAAAGCAATAAACATTGGTGCACACCTTAAATCACACTGAGAAAAAGGACTGTGGTCATCGCAATGAAGAACTAACAATCAAGTGGGGAGAAGGAAAAAAAAAAAAAGTGATACATCTCTTTCATCCATAACTTTGTCTCCCTCTCTAATTTGGGACGATCCCAACAAAGCTGACTCATCTTAGATGCACTTTAACATGACTTCCCTTCCCACTTCCCAAGGCAAGATGGAACAGAGCTAAATAAGCATAATTACAGGACGCATGTTTCTGGCTCATGTAATGCAACACCTTATTTCACACTTTTTACCCCCCCCCGTTGTTTTCATCCCACTGTACCAAGCTAACTTTGACATCACCCGTGCAGCCAGCTTTGAACTGAAGACCCTGGGCACGCTACTGCTCCTCCTCGTTCCTGCCAGCCTGGGAGAAGAACCTGGCTCTTCACACGTCACACTTTCCATACAGGATCACCTATGGTAAGGAACGAGATCAGCCCGCAAACACACAAACAGAAAATATGAACATCTGGTTTTGTAAGGTAGCAAACAAATAACTCTGTGAAAGGGAGTTGTGCCTTACATCGTGGAAATTTCAATCACTAGAGTTTAATCAAATAAAATGCAGTATGTGGGTGGGAAGGAGCGGTGTAGGGAATAGTTTCTGAGGGAGGTGGAATAAAGGGAGGGGAGAAGGTCACTTTTAAGTCCATCTGCTCTACATTCAAATTCTATTTCTCCCTAGTGTAAAGCATTTTGGTTTTGGTAAGTTCCCTTTTGGATGAATTCACTCAAACAGAGCTTTGGTGAGAGCTGGGATTCAAACTGGTCCAACTCTTTAGCATTGCCAGAACAACAGACTTAATGCCTGAAACACTGACTATTGCTGGTTTCACGGATGTCTGCAGGATGTGGTTGTAAAGGTAGGCGGCGGCATGCTTTAGTGATCAAAGGTATTGAGAGTTGGTCTCTGCAAAGTACAATCATACTTAAAAAGTATCACGAGAGCGCCTTTATTTCAGCTGCTACCAAGTACACATGGAGTTTGTAAGATTGTGCACTTCGATGGAGCTTGGGTCCAAAAAGAACACAATAGTTCAAATTATGTTGTGATTACCGGAACTACTTACTTATCAACAGGCAATTCTGATAAATATTCTCCCAAAACCAATGGTTTAAATAAAACAACTAGTAAATAATGATGAGAAATTAACACAATGGTACCAGTACTGCCAGCCCACAGCGTTCACACAATTCATGATGATAGTTTTTCTTGAAAAGTCACTTTTTTGGGAACACTATTCATTTTATTCATTTCTGGGCTGTACCAAATCATATATTAAATTTTTCTCCACAATGTCATTGGCAAGAACTAGATTTTTTTTCTGATGCTCAGACTAAAATCATGGGAAAGGTCAGCGGCACTCTGACCTAATGAGTTGGACATTTTTAGTTGTTCTTACTACAGTTTCTCCCTGTCTCCTGCCAAAAACGCAGTACTACATAGTGAATGACAATCCGAACACCTGAAAAGAGAGAAAGACAAACAGAATAAATTCTTACAGTTTTTTTTCCATGCAGATTGGATTTCCAGCCCAGTATGGATGGTCACAGGTTGCTGTTTGCAAAGCTTTTATTTCTGCTCTTTGAAGAACACCAGCTCCTGAAGGCAGATGTAAGAGCAGAGGGCTAGTGGAGAACCTCCTACTTGTAAATATATCAATGACCTCTCCAACTGTATGTACATCCCCTTCCTTCAAAAGTGCCTCTCTGACCTTCCCAGACCATGCTGATGCTATCATTAAGACTGCTGATTAGTAAGAAAGCAATCAGAGCTGACAGCAATGGCACTCCTGTTCTTTCTCAGGCCTGCCCAATCTGTTCTGCCGGGATGCACACTTATTAATTCACTCTTCAGCATTTAGGATTTCTTAGCTTTAGGGCAACAGGGACCATTTGATTATCTTGTCCGACTTCCCATCTATCACAAGCCATTAACTTTGATGTGGGGTCCTCACACGAAGGCCAAACACTTAAATGAGATGAACAAGATGTTACTGATCTCAGGAGACCAATGCCGCAGCTGGACTAGTGTTTGTTTCAAACCCCACCACGCATGCAATGAGATCTACCCAGATGATCAGCACAAGAAAGCAGAGGACATCAAGCTCCCAACTGACTTAACCCTGAGGAAAGCTCCTTCCTCTGCCTTTAATTTCCCAAATCAGACATCCCCCTTAAAAAACCCCAAAGCTATCCTAACGTCAAAGCTGTGGTGCGCACATCCAGTCACTGTTTCCAGCACAGCCAGTCTCTTATGCTTTAAAAAGTACCTGAGGGAAAAAAGAAAAGCACCTCGAAACATACCTAATCTGATGCCCATCGAGGGGGACAAACCCTCCTGAATGCTGCACCTTACCAGCTGAAAGGCTGAAGTGTGGCAGTTGATTATAATCACTGTCTTTAATACAGAGCTGCCAGTGCTACAAGCGTGTTATTTGAGGCATTTCAGCACGCAGGCCCACCAAGGCGGTTGAGGGAGCTGATGGTTCAGGCACACCATGTCCAGCAGCAGGAGGACAGCCATGACCCTCCACCCTGCAACAACCACCCCAGTTAAATAGGGACTTCCTTCCCAGCACCTGGGCTAACACGGCTTTGCAAATATACCCATTCTCATTTCACAGACTATGTTATAGTTAACTGACTGATGTTTAATTACCCTCAGTGCTAAGAAATTGCTTCCTAGTTCTTCAAGGTAAAATTGACTTATCTTCAGAAATTAGACTTAGTCCCCCTTTGTCAGCCAGACCCACCAGTGCTGTAGGACCTTTCGGTGAGAAAGCACCTCACAGCATCCTTCTCAACCACTCGCATCAGCTGAGCTCCTGAAGATTTGCATCATACATCAGTCTCACTTTTCATCTTGGAAAACAAGACTTTGCCTCTTTTCACTTTCTAGTATTCCCACCTTCTCCTTGCAGTACAGCTAGCAGGATTATCAGAGCCTGTTCTTCCGAATTTAATGCACTAACAGTAGCAAAGGGGTACGTGACCAAAGTTTACCTCTGAAAACACCGGTGCAGCTGGATGCTGCATGACAGCACAGAGCTCCCAGGGAAGCGGGTGTGAGGCTGGAGCACTCTCCTCAGCTGGGACAGGGGGCCTGTGGCCACGGCTGCCTCCTCCCAAAAAGGGAGAGAGAACATGCTGCGGGTTTGGCATGGGCAAAACGTCCGAGCACCGAGCGAGCAGCAGGGACAGGAATCCGGTGTCATATCCCATTTCTCCTACAAGGGGAAGTCTGCCCCTTCTGTGCAACATTTTTGCAGAAGATAAAAAGGGAGAAAAAGTAGCAATGATCCGTCTCATCAGGCTCCAAGAAGCGCAAAGAATTGCCTGGGGTGAAGGCAAGAATAAGCAACGTCAGCATAGAAAGGTGTCATACAAGGTTTAAGCTCATTCAGAGCTAGAGCTTCTGTCTCTCTCATGAATAAATGCATAACCCAAGACAATTTAATTCCAACTGTTTTGTATTTCTTACAAAAACTTTTCAAACAATGTGATGACTCACAGGTGAGCTCTCCACTGACAACATAAAATGACATTGTATTAGTTATCTCCCTTTACGAACTGCAAGTCTGCACTGAGATATACAAATATCTCTCATAATACAGCACATGCCTTTACATGCAGCATAGCTGAGGATAGGGAAGAGGCAGTAAATAGTGACAATGACAGATTTTCTTCACTCCAAAGGAAAAGGTTATTAAATACTAATTGGTAACATAGACAGCTTTTACTGCACATGCATATACTCCAGTACTCTGATTTCCAAGACTCATCTGCAGAAGTATAACTTTGTGATTTATCCCATTTTATTTATGATTTTCATACTACTGCCTTAATCTTTCATAATTAGCATAACAAGGTCCAGTGATAAAGTCACATTTTTTTTCCCTCTTTTGCTCTACAACAATATATCTAAATCCTTTTACCAGTTGGAGGAAATTCTGGGCAAAGTGCTGAAAGGAAAGAAGTATCAAAATATCTTTGAGACAAGATGACAATATTACTTACACGCCCCAATTTCAGTTTTATAAGCTCCTAAATATCCTCTCTCACAGCAGACAGTAAGGCAGGAATGCCCTTGAAAGAGGGCGTTGGGTAAGCAAAGGATGTGTTTGCAACCCATGAGCAGTAACCATTCAATGCTTTTAGTCTGCTTTTTTTGCAAGGAGTCTTGCTGTAAGAGCTCAAATCAATCACTGGATCCTGGTAGAGAAGCTCTATCCAGAGATATCCTCCGTCCAGGGCTATGGGAGTAAACCTAAGTGCCGAAGGTAGTCTGCAGAACAAGAGTTAGAACAGAGGGCTTTACAGGTCTGACATCACTTGAAACACCTAAACCAAATTTCCCCAGCATCGGACAGACTTAAGATTCAGCTGAACAGGGTTCTTGGGCCATCTTGGCTTTTGCCAGATGATCCTTTGGGTCCCTTCCAGCTTGGTATTCTGTGATTCACATCTGAGGAGTTTTCTAAAGAAGTCCCAAAACGCAGCCAGAAAATACAGGCTGAATACCACAATTAGGGGGTAAAACGCTAGAGGCAATAATTACCAATCACTTTCTTTCCCCAGCCATCAAAGAAGCTAATTTGTTTGTTTTCCCCACTCTGCAAGGAAAAGACCGGGTGGTCTTCTGACTTTAAGAGTCTGAGAAATATTCCTCTGGAGGACACGGCCACACCGGGCCTCCTGGGCAGCATGAGGTCCTTTTTCAACACTGTTTTACGCTGTACTTGATTTCAGTCGCAGACATTAAGACTGTGGCAGTGCTTTGCAAATCATCGCTAAATACATTTTCTCCATAGCTCCATGCAAATCTCAGGAGTGTTTCCAAGACATGAATAAAGCCTCACTTGTTGAAAGGTAGCATGTTTTCAGTTCCTCAGCTGTCTTTATCAGCACGGGACTGCCATGCTGCAGGGATTCTTTATTTGGTTAAAAACTAATTCCCCTTCATCTTGCAGAAGCTGTCACCGGTTGTAAGAATATAGCAGCTCTACTCGATACACAACAAGTAACTGTTGATTCTGAGGCTATTAGTTCATTGAAGGAGTGACGTTTCAATAAAACATAAACAGAAAAACTCAGCAGCTTGCAGACAGCTTAAATCATTCACATTCTATTTTTTTTAAAATACCTAATAGATTGCTACATATTCAGACTTAAAAAAAAAAAAAAATTAAAAATTTTTGTATCTTCAGCCCCTTCTTAAATAACGTACATCTGATAATACCTATGCTCAAAGCCATGCCATTTAAAGTCTAAGTTGTTTGCATACTAAAAAAACCTAAGTCATGGAGTGTTCAGTGCTGCAATTCAGCTTCCTTTTGCAGTAAAAGGAAACTAGGAGAAAATGGGGCAGGAACCAGACTGAAAAGCTTTCTGAAAGCTGCAGCTGCAGCCAACAGCTGAAATTTAAAATCAGACATTATTTCTTCTCCTCTTCTTGTGGGCTCTGCCACAGTTTTCAATAAACCACAAATTCAGCCACAGAGGCACCATTGCTCAAAATTTTCTTTTGCTGATGGAGCTAAAATAAGAACCATAAACACTTCCCCCCAACTTTAGAAAGCAGCGTATGCCACCCCCCAATAGGCTTCTTAACGCATTGCATGGGAACAAAGCATTAGGCAAGTAGCAAAACCCAAATGTGGTCCTGTGAAATTAATAATTTTATGTTGCAGAGACAACCTGAAACAAAAGATCATATGGGTCGAGGAAAGCAGAAGCAAGAACTGCATTTTTCTTCCCCAACCCAGTGAGAGAACAGACACATGACAGCCAGCAGATACCGTTCCCTTGGGTTTCCACAGGGCACACAGCAACATCCCTCGGTGAAGAAACAAAGAGAGGAGATCCTCCCATCAATAAAAACCTGAGTAAAGATAGGAAAGACCCCATAGGAACATAAAGCCAAATTTCCCAGGGGGTGAAGAATACCAGTGGCATCACAGAGTATGCACTGGTGCAGGCAGCTCTCAATGTTAGTGAGCTGGAAATAGGGTATAAGTGAGGTGACAGAGCCTGCTGAGAACATTACGTTATTCAGTGGAATTAAGACAAGGGCTGATTATGAAGAAGAGACTTCACAAGATTTGCTGACTGGCGGTAAAGTGACAGATGAAATCCCATGTAGATAAACGTAAAGTGATGCACATTGACTTTGACCAAACTATTATCACTCAAACAGAGAGTTTGAGGTTATAACCATTCTGTGAAAATTTCAGCTCAGTGCTCATTAGTGATTAAAAAAACAAATAGGTGTTAGAAAATGTTAGGAAAAGAACAGTGAACAAGACAGATAATATCATCATGCTACTGTAAAAATCCACAGCCTACCCACATTTTGAATATCGCATGCAGTTTTATTTCACTCCAGGTCAAAAAAGATATAGCAGAAATAGAAACATTAAGAAAAAGGCGGTGTGGATGATCAAAGTTATAAAACAATTTCTGTACAAGGAACAACTAAATTATGTAGGACTCTCCATTCTGAAAACAGATGACTCAAACACCTGTTTGAGGTCTATAAATATGAGTGACAGAAGCAGAATAGAGAAAGGCCCTCAATACAGCCTGTAGGGTCATCGAATGAAACAAGCTGGCTAATGATTCAAAAATACATGTGAATATTAATTTCACAGAGCACTATGCAAGTGCTGGTAAGCTGAGGACCTTCTTGCTTTAGGACATTGCAGTTGTGGAGTTTAAAAAAATATAAAAAACCCAAGTTAATGGAAAAAAATTCCATTGAGCACTGTTAAAAAATAAAAAGGACATAATCTTTGGTTTCTTTCAAGTAATCTCTTAATCGCATATTGCTGGGAGCTGGGTGGATATTCCAGAAGCATCGCTACATACTCCCCTTGATCCTGTATTTTTCTTTAGGTAACCATCACCATTCGAGACAGGGTGTCGGGCTGGACCTCTGGTCTGAACGGCTACAACTACTAAGAAGCCCTAATGCTGACAGTAACACTTTGTCATACATGCTAAACATAAAGAAATAGAAGCACTTACATTATAACAGAAAAATAACAACCCCAGACCTAACCAAAACACTCTGCTGTGCAGTGAGAATCGTACGGAAATCTCCTACTGGAGTGAGGATATGGGAGAGAATACAATACGGTAAGTCTTATCGTCCCATCTGTTGTAAAAATGGCCTAAACATTTGTGTACACAGGAAAGTTAGTGTAGTGGAAGCCAGAGAATGAATTTGCAGTGCTTCAGCTATTCCACAGAGGTGGCAGACAATGCAGGGTAAATCTTCCAGGGCATCAGCATCTGAAGCTCTGGCTACCACCAAGTGTCAGAACGCTATTAAACCTTTTGAGTAAGGGATCTATACAGCTTTAGGGGGCTGAGATCATCTTTTCTCCCTCATTAACTCCCCACTACCGAGAGGGCACTCGGGAGGACATTGGGTGACATGACTCAGGCTGAAGCACAGGGTGGCATCAAGCCTCCCTTGTCCTTCCCCATCTTTCTGGGAAATGGGACCCAGGGTAAGGGCAAGCAAGGCTGTGCAGATCAGTGCACAGTTCTCCACAGCGTAGTACTGGGACCTGGTAGCCATAAGATCATTGGCAATTTGCTCATTTAAAAGCATGGAATCTGAGTACCTACCCACGCTACCACACACAACCTCTCCATGAAGACATCAGATGTTTTGTCGCTGCAGTTCTTTGGAAATATGCTTTTATTATTTCCTTACTGTATTGAGATGTCTAACCACCTCCCTGCTTTCCTGTTCCAAGAAAACAGGAGAGCTTTTTTTTTTTTTTTTCTTTCTGTTAGTCAGGAGATTTTTCAAGGGCAAAGAATAATACACCTTTTATTAAGCAGCTATGCACGGTAAGAAACTTTTTACTAGCAATTTCTCAAGGAATGTTATGACTGGCTGACTTGAAAGAGGCCTATCCAGAATCTCATTAGATTTTCAAGTACTTTAGAAAGCAGTTCTTACTGAATTATCAAACTTGTAGGAAAGCAATGGCAGTTTCATACCTGAGATTATGTACTTTTGTGTTAACTGCAGAAACACATCAGACTAGTAAGGAGCGTCATGCACTTAGAGCTACTGCAGTAACAGGGAGCTGCTGGGATATGTTGGAGAAGACTCTTTGTAAACATTTTATTTGCGTGAATAAATACTGGTTTTCAAAGTGATGCATATTTGACATGATATACAGTGATGTGTCTCAGTAACTCTTGACCCAGAAAATCTGATGTGGTTAAAAAAAAAAGCACAAAAGGTTCATGGGTGTGGAGCACACCCAGTTCATAACACCTTGCATAAGCAACCTTTGCATACTGCTGTTTGGACGGAGCAACCAAATCTGTCCTTTGTTGGAGACCAAGGCCACTACATGCAGACCTGCACAGGTGGCCACAGGCTGAAGCAGTGGTTGTTCTAGACCTGTTTTACACCCATCTGCAATACTGACACTGCAAATCAAAGAAAAATCAGAGTGCTATTTTCTAGCTGATGGGACTTCTTAGATACCACTAAAGAATCCCAGAGCTTCCTTCTTCTGAAGGGAAGCCAACCTGCCACACCTCACCTACAGTCAGCCACCAAAAACACAAGCAACTAGTGTAAGCAGTGTGACTAGGTGGCCAAGAAAGCCAACGGCATCCTGGCTTGTATTAGAAATAGTGTGACCAGCAGAAGTAGGGAGGTGATTGTC
>JAOXNO010000013.1:18390050-18476861 GCA_028565335.1 Limnodromus scolopaceus
GATTCTAAGCTATTCACCTAGTAAACCACAGGGGTGAAACAGGAACCTGCTGAAGGTTACTCATCCCACTCATTCTAGACACCTATTTTAGGATGGGGTGAATTATTCTCCTGAGTTGCCTCTCCATGACGCTAAAGCAGCATAAGAATTAGACTAAATGGCCCATGCATATAGGGCTGGTGTCACAGGAGGTAACTCACACACAGACTCACTGAACTGATTGTTCAGTGGGCAGCTTTCCACTGGAGGCAGTGGTGGTCTCTTGAAAACATCTGCACATACAGCTTTTTGGATGGTATCACACTTCCTTAAATAGATTGGGATAATAAAATAAAATTAATTTTTTATTTGGAAAAACTTGTACTGTCTATACATGGAAATATCTTCTAATGCTCTTTTTAACTTTTCCACAATGTTTTAGACAGTGGGTGATCCCCATGTAGACTGTTTTCCTCAAAAGCCAAGCATCTATTTAATGCTAAATTTTAGACTCATGTTCCAGATTGTCTGTATGAAGACTTTCCTATTTCTACTCTTGCCTAACACTGTCATACTCGTTTGCTGCCAGCAGACTAGACAATCAGTTTCTTAAACACTTCTCTCTTGAAACAAAACAATCCAACCCAGAGCATATTCTAAGGAGACTCTCCCCATCATAAAATGCTGTTTTACAAGGCTGAGGACTGTCTGTCTTTCCCTTGCACTACATTTCTGTTTGCAATCCCGCACCAGATGGAGCTGTTGAATGACTCCTGGCCAGGCTTTGAAAACCAAAGCATGAAGCCTGCTCTTAAATTTCTGTCCATAACACTTCGTGAGTGGTTGCTGTGGCGGTGCCAGAAGAGTTGCAAACAGCACTTCCTTCTCCACTCTGACCCCAATTTATGTAGACACATCCCAGCATCCCCACCAGGCTCTGCTGAGCGGCACCGGGATCTCAGGTCTGCGGAGCATATGGCACCGGGCAGAGAAGGTAACACTTCTTCCTCTCACGCAACACACACGCGCACGCTGTGACTGCCTGCTTAGCTGTTTCTCCTCTCATCTCTTGGCTCGCCAGCTTCAACATATTTTGCTGACAACATATCTTACTTTACCCCATATAGCTTCCCCCCTCCCCCGAAAACACATGAAGAAAAGCTATGGCAGTATGTAGAGATGAAGGCACAGTTAAAAAGGTTAAGGTTTCAAAGCTGTTGGTAGCTGGGCAGAATGGATGGTTGGACTGGTGAGAGGCAGAGAGCTGGGCTGGGGGGGTTCCAGCAGCTGAAGGCTGTTCAGCATCAGTGTGACCACCTACAGGGAAAGCGAGGACCCACCTCCTGCAGGCGTTGAAGCTGCCGTCCCTGAGAGCACACAGCCCAGCAGAAGGAGAGGGAAATCGCTTCCTGTCTTGCTACTTCGTCTTAAGACTTGTCCTAGCTTTTCACTTTGTGGTCATCAGACGGCTATGCTCAATGTCCTGCCAATGAAATCCATGCAATTTTTGCAAAACTAAACAAACAGTTTCCTACCATGGAAAGTCCCAAAGCACTGAGAAAATAGGTTGCTCTCCACCCATTGTCTGTTTCAAAACTTCCTTTGCAGCTTCAAATTACAGCCTTCTAATGAAAGTAAGGGGAAATCAGACGAACGGGCAAATCAGACTTTGCCCATAGGGATATTAACAACACGCAAACCACCTTTTAAAAGAAAAAATAAAAAACATTTTAAAAAAATTGTCATTTTCATTCACCTCTCACCCTCAAGGAAACAAAATGAGCCCCCTAAAAGAGGAAGGGGCAAGAAGCGTGTTCTATGCGCTCCCCGCGGCTTATAACAGGGGGAGCTGTGCCTCGGGGGGGCGGGCAGTGGGGGCAATGGGGGCAAGGGGCAGCAGAGGCAATGGGCAGCGGGGGCAATGGGAGCAATGGGCATCGGGCAGACGGTGCGTTGCTGCCCCCTCCTGGGGCACCCGCCCGCCTTTGCGCCCCAGGGGGTCCCAGCCAGGCAGGACCTGTCGCGTATTCCTGATGCCA
Source organism: Limnodromus scolopaceus (assembly GCA_028565335.1). Lineage (NCBI taxonomy): Eukaryota > Metazoa > Chordata > Aves > Charadriiformes > Scolopacidae > Limnodromus > Limnodromus scolopaceus. The sequence continues at coordinate 18,392,069 of JAOXNO010000013.1, forward strand.
ACCGTGGCATTTTATAAAGAGAAGGGAAGAGAAAGGTGAAGGTCGTCTTCTTCTTGGCAGTAATTATGCAGCTCCTGCAATTATCATGGAGGGTGAAGTTATCCCAGAGCCACGCAGGGCAAGGACCGACGCTGTCAGCACTGTCACGAGCAGAAAGGGTGGGAGTGCCAAAGGAGAGAAAGAGAGAGAGATGCTGAAGACAGACAGGCTGCTCCTAAAGAAGTCTCTCTGGCTGTGTTTGTAAGGCGTCTCTCCCATGGCAGAGGATACATAATCAAATTAAAAACAGACAGACAAACAAACCAGAAACATTCCCAGCCAGTTTACATCTGGATCCAAAACAAAGTTATTCTCCATAAACCTGAATGTCCCACTGAAAAAACGTTGAGAGAAATTATTTCTTTGATGTTTTTACTCCTTGTACCAAAGGCTCACACCTGCTCTGATGGGTCAGCATGCTTAGGTTCCCTCAGACCAGGAGAAAAGTCTCTTGGTAGTTAAATCTGAGGCTTGCAAAGCCTCATCTAACCCCAACTACTGCTCTTGTCCATTGGAACACAACCAACCACACAGGAAGACATTCCGGGCTGCATAAATCAGAGCCACCATAGCACTCAGCAGACAAGGAGCCAGCGCTGCTCTAGAGAGCCTATACACTCTGTCCTTGCTGGTCTACAGCATCTAACTGCCAGCCAGCTCCGGTTCAGCCTTCTCCTCCCATGTAACTCCGAACAGTGGCGTGCACAAACCCAAGCCTGAAGTTACATCAAAGCAGATTGCTAAGGTAAGATCCCCCTCTGAGAGAAAAGTCCAAAAATTTTATCAGGCCTGGATAAGAAAAGTTAAAGTTATTCTTAGGTACTGTGTTTGAGAAACCTCAAACTGTGATCTTAAATACAGAGGAGTAGAAGTTCTCGGTAAGGGAGGCATGAAAGAACTTAAAATCTCCAGTCTTTCTCTAAGATCTCATTTGGTTTCAGGGTGAAGCCTCAGACTGTTGATTCAGACTCTTAGCCACAGCCCCAAAACTGGCTAGACCACAAGAGGATCTGCTGCATACCAGTATAATGACTGATTAACCACTTCAGCTCTACTGTTAAAATTGGTCTTAAGTGGACGAAGGTACTTTTTACTTTGTAAAAACTTGACACTTGTTTTTGTGGTGCTGATGCACACAGGCATGCACACTTGGCACTTTGCACACTCACTGCAATGCCGTCAATTTGAACTGCTAAGTTCCAAAGGAAAATTCAACTTTTATAATTGCTTTTTAGTTACTGGGGTTGATGTCTGGTTGAAGATGAAAAACAAAACAAAACATAAAGTCTTACACCAAATACAAGCTGTGATGCTGGAAGAATTTTGAACTGCTCTTATAAAATACCCGCACATGGGACATTCTGCATTACCTCTTAACATTACTGCATTTTCTTCACAGGGATGGGGTTAGATTTAAACCTCAAGAACGCATTAGTGTTTCCTATGGAAAGAAAAATACCCAAGGAATTTATAGCTGATATACCAAAAAAAAAAAAAAACACCAACAAAAAACCCTTAAGCTTGACTTGGCAAAGGCTTTACACATATTAGATAAAAGACTTAGAAAACAGATGCTCCTTCTTACCAGCAGCCAAGATCTTCTAATATCCCTACAACTTGTTAATCAACTAACATATGGTACCACTTTAGGAAAACACACCATTCTGATTTTGCATTTACATGGTCTGTTTCCTACAGAACTATTGTCAAGATTTAGCCATTGTAATATAACCTAGTAATTTTTTTTCCTATATTTTAAATTAATCAATAAGCACAGAAATAAAAAGAGAATTGATTTAAATCCAAACAACAAGTAAAACTCATTTTCACGTGGTTTCCAGTGATGGATGAATTCCCTCTTACCATGCTGAACCTCACCTGTTTGTACAAAAATGACAATTTGCTGCAAAATTGCAATCTAAAAATTCTGTTGATGTTGACTTAAAAGCCTCTGAAAGCCTGATATGTTATGGTTTTTGGGCAAAGCTAAACTGTCAAGGCAAAATTTAACGTAGCTTGGTAGTATCTGCACAAGGTGGTTCCCACACATACACAACTTTACAGTGTTTTAACTTCTATTTTATACACATATGAAGCATTACTGTCTCCTAAAAAGACTCTATAATTTACTTATACACAATATAATACTTCTAAACACATAGTAGGTAAAAAATTAAAATGTAATTAAGGTTTCTTTTTTAATGAACCCTGTGCACTTATTTAAGTTTCAAACCAGTATTGCTCTGCTGACCTAGGCTCTCTCAGCCTGCCGCTGGCTTAATTTACCAATAATTAGCTGCTGAGCCTTAACAGCTTCTGACACCCTTACAGTAATCCAGTGCATGTCCCTTCACAATATCACATACCTTGCACAAACCCACCACCACTCAATCCAGGTGCCAAGTTGTGATTTCTGCCACTTGGCCACCCCATAGCGATGTGAGCAGCCTGCTCCCCAAAGGCATTTTGAAGACCCTGCTCCTCAAAGGTCTTTTGAAGACCCTGCTTACAGACTGCCACAACAGTTAGAATCATTTAGGCTGGAAAAGACCTCTAAGATCATCAAGTCCAACCATTAACCTAACACTGCCAACTAAACCATGTCCCTCAGCATGACATCTACATGTCTTTTAAATACCTCCAGGGACGGTGACTCAACTACTTCCCTGGGCAGCCTGTTCCAATGCTTACTAACCCTTTTGGTGAAGAAATCTTTCCTAATATCCAATCCAAACCTCCCCTGCCGCAATTTGAGGCCATTTCCTCTTGTCATCACTTGTTATCACTTGTTACTTGGGAAAAGACTTGTCAGCTGGGAAGAAGTCCACCCTCATCTACATAGCTTCTTAGACACTAAATTAAACCCAATGTTTTTTGCAGCACAGGTGGGTTTTGGCTGCTGTGGTTCTTTCTTCAGTGCTACTGTACCTCCACAGCCCTGGGGCAAGGTGCCAAGGGTCCATTAAAGACGGTGCAAAGGTGTGGGGCAGTGGGTGCTCTGGGCTTTGCGGCAAGCGGCACAGGTATTTTGCCCTGTCACCCTGCAGACACGGTGACATCCAAATAGCTCTGGTCAGAGCATGGAAGGGAACGACTCTCCCCGCCCAGAGATGCAAACTGTAAGCAAGAACAGAGAAGTTTGGCAGAGAAAGTCTATAAAGCAGTAAAGCTTGTGGGAAAAGCTTAAGGAGGGCATTTATGTTTTATGTTTGCTATTTAAATTAAAGATAGGCAGTTTTGAATATATATGGTGTATACACAATCTGCATTTTGAGGCCGTTAGGAGGGCTTGGGTTTTGGCTGGTTTTTTAATGCTTTTAACATCAGACACAGATGCAGCACAATTTAAAAAACACTTTCAAAGTACTGTCATATGGAACCTTGTTTACGAGTTCAAAAAGAACTGCCTTACAATGCCACTTCTCAGCACTTGCAATGACAATGGATGTGGTTCTGTTTTAACGGAAAAGATAATTGTAACATTTCTGAATACCTGAAATAGACTAAAAGCACCCAACATGTTTTAGAGACAAATTGCCAATTTTCTTTCAGGATTTCCAATAGCAGGATGAAAATGACAGCAAGGCATGTTAATTCCTGAAATTTGTCTAAAATATAGTTTAAAAGTTGCAATCTGGGCTTTCACTTTGAAGAAATACAAAGGCGCAATGTTACAGGAAAATAAAGTGATGTAAGAAAAGTGAAATAAAGAAAATTCTGCAACCTTTAGTTATTTGACACTTTTCCAAAATATTATAAACTCATATAGATAAACTGGAAGACAATCTGACATTCTCAATTTATTCATGGTTAAACTTTGAACTATCCATATGTACACCTGCATGCACAAACACGTAAAGCTACACCTTTATGTTTTACAGCATATCTCTCCCTCTTTCTATCGCCCATCATCAATTAAATTATAAACTGTATCAGGAGCTGCAAGAATTTCCTGTACAATCTGTGGTATAACGGTCCACTGAATTCTGGTATGGGTTTCAGGCTACTGCTCATAATATAATGAATGATTCTTTAAAATGGATTGCAGAAATGCTCTCTCAGTTAAATATTTAATTTTCATTTAAAAATAGTAATAATCTTCTTAAACGGATGCATAAATGAAACAAACATTAATAGTTTCACATTTTGGCATGCACATCTGACGGAGACCTTTAAGGAATCCAAAGCAGGTGATACTGTCTGTGGAAGACAGAAGTGAAAAGAAGTCCCACCTGGCCAAGACCGAAAGCCGAACATGGGATGGGACGAGACACTCAAGGCTGGAATGAGTCTCTTTTCAAAGGCTAGCACATACATGACAGGGACAGTGTGCGAGGGTGGCACACCTGGGTATACAAGCAGCTTCACAAGCAAACTAACTTCACACCTGCAGCAACATTTTTGGATTGAAAGGAGTTTTTTTTATTATTATTATTTTCTTTTGAGTTCTACTGCACAGAAGTTCAAGTCCCTCATCTGCTTACCAAACTTCAGTTCCTAGAAGCAGCAAAAGGAGAACAAATGTGAATTTTCAACAGTTTAAGTTTTTTGGGGTGCAGAGCCCCTTTGACATTTGTGTAGTAGCTCTTCCAAGGGGCCTATGAACAGCAGTGGATTCTCAGCCGCTGGGATACAAACAAATAACCTACCGACAGCCGAGGAGCTGGCAGGGAAGCAGGGACCCGGCAAGACCCAGCTGAGATCCTGGGCTTTGCCTCCCTTCACCCAAGCTGCCTCCTCCCAGCGCCAGCCCCGTGGAGGGTAAGCAGGGGACAAGGGGACTTCAAGGGGTCCCAGTCTGCTCCAGCACACACCCCCCACTGCAACAGGAGCACCTTCAAAGCGTAATGGAGGAGCACAAGGGCTTTCCTCTTGCCTCCATACCCAGGTCCACTGCCCACAGCCTGCGGTGTCGCCTGCTTCCAGCATGAGAGCGCTTCGGGACAAAGTACAGAATTAGGTATTCCTTGAACACCTCTCTACTTTCGATTAAAGTGAAAGAGAAATGCATCTAGACAAACACTCTCATTCTAATATATTCGCTTAGGATATCTAGCTCTGCCTTAAGGGAGGTTTGGATTGCACCGCTATTGATATTTAAACAGGGCCCTCGATTCTGAATTGTTGATGGAGGTACCCTAAAGCAACTTGAAACATCTGAAAAGATAAGAACATTACAGATACATGGATGGGCAAAATTACCTTGGTCTCTTAATCCAAGCTCCTGGATAATGAAATGCACTGCTAATGTCTCTCAGAGGTATCTCATCAGTTTAGGCTGATGCTTTGTCATACAAGCAGTAGCTGATCTGCTATTGTTTTCTAACCGAACATTTCACCCTTGCTGTATCACCAAATTAGTATCTACTGAGTTCAAAGATATACACAATACTCATGGTTCCCCCACCCCTTAAGAAAAAAGATAAAACATACTAAGTTTGCAGCACAGACAATGAAATTTCTAGATAATAACAAGATGCATGAAATCAAAACTTAATATAAGTCTTTTAACTTACTGAACTATTCTCCTCCAGCAGACCGTTCTGCACCAGCTATTAACAACAAGAAGGGAATTTCCTCCTCCTCAGTCTATTCTTGAAATAGATTGCAGTAAGTCTTCCTTTCCAACCTCAGCTTTCAACAGCAAAAGGAAGCAACCCTCAATCTACAGGCAGGAACAACCTCACGAACTAAAAAAACCCAAAAAAACAAACCACCCCCCTCCCAAAATTCTGGCTACCACTTTATTAAAGGTCAACACAGCCATTTAAGAAAGAAGATCTCTATGAGCTGTTTTACAAGACTCCCTACTGCAGAAATCTAAATCACAGCATAATGCTTACTTTCCTTGCCTTTCAAGTCCGGAAAGCTCTTTGTTAAGATCACTTATAGTAAGGAAACAAGTTTTCACTCACTCCGTATGTGTATTTTTATAAGCCAATCTTGTAAATAAACCAGTAACACTTTATGGAGGGCAATAGTGGACAGACTGCCTTTGCCGTGAACTTTAAATGAGAATCTCTACATCAGCCCCACATAGCCTGGCAAGATCTGGGAATTCACCCCATACAATAGGGCCAAAAAAGAAAAGAAGCAACAACAAAATGGCTCAGGTAATAGCCTCCTGACAACTTCTCTCCAAGCAGCTATCATTAATAAGCAAAGAAAAGAAAATATTTACCAAGTGGCTGTATAATGTGCACTGCACAGCATAGAACAATCTCGTTTCAAAGATCTTAATTAAATGGAAGCCAAATCAATAGCTAAACCATATGCTAAACCCTGAGATCAGCACTGTCTACAGCAATGATGAAAGGTGGGCATTAGCCCGCTTATCAGACTGCTGAGTTCAGTAACTGAGAGAATAGAGAAGTCCTTCCCTTTTTGGGTTTATTTGTTGTTTTTTCGTTTGCTTTGCTTTTTTTTTTAAAGACACAATGTTCTCTGTCCCTTCTTCATTTCCTCAGGCTGGACCAGATCCCCTCCCCTCTCAAAGGCTGAGGAAGGGGGCTTTGCATGACAGCTAATGAGACTCCCTCTTAGAGATCCCTCTGTATCATTCAGGGATTTTGGCAAAGAGAGGCTGGTGCTGCAGCCCCAGCATCACTTAAAATCTTAAGAGTAGGAGGCCAGAATCATCCCCGTGTAGCCCATGCCTTCTCCCTGGGATCTGATAATGAAGCCTGAAAGCTCTGCTGTGGCATGAGCACTTCAGCCTTGACACAGCCTTCCTAGGACTCTTCTGTGGAGACTATGTTGACAAAAAAGTTATCCCCAAGATTTTCAGTAGCACTGGATGGGTAAGCACAGCTTCCCCAATACATCATGCCACTCCTAGATCTACCAGTCCCTTATTCTTTTCTTTTACCAACCTCACTATAGACTTGAGAAACAGAGAAACCATGATCTAGCCTTTTAATACTTATACGTGAGGCAGAAGATTTGTAACAGCACAACAGAATCCCCGTCTTTCATAAAAAATGAAAGACAAAGAACGTCCTTCCTGAGTACATACCTTCCCCTGCCCCCGATCAATTTAGGACAATCTGATCCATGATCAGGAAGACCAAAGTGCTCTGGGCTTCTCTGTGGAGGTTTTACTTGCTGTATCAGGAGCCCAGGCTGCTCATTCAGGCGTTGAAGTTAGATGACCAAAAGTCATCTTTGAGAATAACAGACTAAACTGGAGTTTAGCCCTGACTCAAAGCCTCAATGTAACAAAATGGCTTTTTACAATAGAGAAATGCAAATTATGGGCAGATGCTCCATCAGTGCAAAAGAATGATCACAAACTGAAAACAGAAACTTGGAAAAACAAAATGTGCAGGAAATCCAGAAAGAACAGTGTAAGGGTCAACGTGACAAAGGAAAAGAGCTGAAAGATACTCTCTATTGGGAAAAGTATGAAGAAATACAGGAAAAATATTTCCATAAGTTATCTGGCAGAGAAACCCTCCATTAGGAAACAGGGAAATAAAACCGAGCATGCTTCTGGGAGAAATGCAGAGAGAGACGTTTGATGGTTCATGGCTACGTGCCATCTGATGAGCGGTGAGTGCTCCTACCATATAGGCAGAAGGTATGACAACACACCAATATACTGAAATCCTGTCCTGGGAAAGCATGTGACAGTACTTTAATTAACACTGGCAATGCTTGAACCTCTCAAAACGTCAATAAAATTTGTTACAGATCTATTCAGTTGATGATGATTTTTATTTCATATGAGAAAAAGGAGTGCTGTCTCAGATTAATTAGGTTTCCATACCAAAATCCAGGTTCATCTAAATACCAGACTAAACACTAACAGATGCTATCTTGATTTCACTTTTAAAATCCAAGACAGCGGTTCCCAAAGAAGGGTCCCAAGCCCCATAGGGCCTGTTGCAGGTTACTCAGGGCTCTGTAAAATCTCATTGAAATTTCATTTTACAATGCCCAGAAAACATCCTTGGGGAGTAAAGAGAGTGCAATAACCTTTCCTACACCCACGGACTTTGCCCTTGCTTGGAAGAGATGGAAGGAGGGTAGTGGCTGGACCCAGTAACTGACTGCGTCCAGATTGCATGAAATTGCTACTTAGCAGTGAATGAACTTTCCATAATGTTCTTTTCCATATCCCCATTTTACTCATCATGTTAGCTCTGATTATGAAGTTACAGAAGTTGTTTGCTGCTGCTAATACTTTATGCTTTTTTAATGAAAACTATTACTGACTGTAGCCTCCTCTGTCAGAGCCACCCTGGACACGGCCAGGATGTAGGTGGGGAGAAGCAGCTGCTGAAAGCCTCATACATTGCAGCACAAAGTTTCATCCCAGCCCTTCCGAAAACTTGGTGTGTCCCTGTTTTGCTTTAATTCCCTTCCAGAAAGTACTGATGTAACCTCTGACAACCTGCTATGGCTGCGCACTCATGTTTTGCCATAGCTGCTGCAGAAATATCCTTTGAAGACTTGACCTTGCACTTCTCAAGAATAATCCCTTAAATAACCCGCTGTAGCACATTTCATAAGGGTCCTCTGCAGGGGTAAAGTGCTGGTATCACTGGGAGACTTGTTTCAATGATGCAGCTAATGCTTTCACCTCTGTTACAGCATTACAAAAACTAATAAACTAATGCTTATATTTCTGGGTTTGACCATCCTTATGACACAGAGAGCGAACTTTTATACAGATTTAATTCCGTCTTCCAGACAACCTAAACTGTATCCAAGAGGTACCCAAGAGATGCCTAGAAGTTAGAGGAGGGAAGAGGCTTTCCCACATCCAACATGCAGTGATTTTACCACTCTTCCTCACACTTCCTCACTTCTTGGACCTCTGTCCTCTGCACTCCCAGCTACAGTGGCCCAACACCAGTAGGAACAGTGGGAGTTATCCCCTCTCCATTAGCCTGCAGTCCAGCAGCCAGGGCACCACCCTGGCAAGAGGAAGCCGTGGACAGAAAAAAAGCCAAAAATACAACAGTAAAAGGAGAGCCTGGTGACAAAAATGTGTGTGCTTATGTTAGTTCTGTGGTGACACCATGGTACCTGGAGCTTCTCCAGCCAGAAAGCAGATTACAACCACAAGACAAGAAGCAGATGCTCAGGTTGTTCTCTGGGATTTAAGGTATTTAAAAGGCACCATGGGTGGGTGCTATAAGCTATCACCGTCTCACTGCCTGTGCTGGAGTGTTTGGCATTGCAAGAGACAGGTAGTAGATGTGATGCTGAAGTCATGGGCATTACTCAAAGCTAGTGACTCAGCATAACAAAGACTACAGAATGTCAGTGACAACATTCACTCTTGTGTCCTCTAAAGGAGGTTTCTAAAATGAAAAGCTTCTTAGAGACATTTGACTTAAATTCTTGCTCAGAATTGGCTGCGTCCCCACAATGGACAGGGACAAAATACAGCGACTATTAAAAGACATAGGAGCTGCACAGGACTTAGAGTACTTTTGACAAAGTAAGGAAGTAAAAAACTTGTAAATTAAGAGCCCGCTAGACTAGAACAAAGAGAACTGCACCAGTAGGTTCAAGAGCAAGTAAAAGCCAAATGCTGCTTTAGACTGCTGACAGATGAAGTAGAACAAGACATCGGAGACAGGAGTCTGGGAAGCTGATTGTCATGGTTTCAGCTTGGATGAAGTTAACTTTTTTGCTATAAGTGCTATGTTTTGGATTTGGGATGAGAAACAGTGATGATAGCACACTAATGTTTTTATCTGTTGCTAGGCAGTCAAAGACTTCAACGTCTCACACCACCCTGCCAGTGAACAGCCTGTGGGGTCACAAGAAGTTGGAAGGAGACACAGCTGGGACAGCTGACCCCAACTGACCAAAGAAATATTCCATGCCATATGACAGCATGCTCAGCATATAAAGCTGGGGGAAGAAGAAGGAAGTGGGAGAGTGTTCTATTATTATTATTACATGGAAGTTTGAAGTGCTGCTACACACATGCTAAGAGTGTTGCAAATATTTAGTACTCAAAGCCATGAATTTACCTCATGAGCGCACTAAAATGCAATCAGAAAATGCATGGCTCCATTTATGCTACCTTCTTTTGCTTTTTACTACAAAACCGAGGGAAAAAAGAAAGATTGCTCTAAACAGAATTTTTCTAAACAGAAATGCATTATCAGAGTTTGGAAGCAGATCTCAGGAAAGCAACTCAAGTCTTCAAGGGAGCAAAAGCCAACTAGCGAGAAGTGAAGGAAGAAGCAGCCACAAACATCTAAAAATAGAAAGTCCAGTAGGAAGTTCCCCTACAGAGATTTAATCTCCTATTGTACTCAGATCCTGCCATTACGAGTTAAAATCTACAAGAAGCTATCATCTTTAATACATCATCTCCTTCCTACTGTTCTTTAAAGCAAAGAAGCTGATTAAACATCCTGCCACACTCCGGTAACCTTAACAGTGCATTTCTTCATTTCACACTGTAAAAGGTCAGTCACATGTTAAATTGCTCTTCTTTGTGTGAATTTACACTCAGCACAGGACTAAGTCAATAAAGGTTGTAATTCTGGTCTTCCCAACAAACCAAGCACTAAAAAGTAGTAGCTGGCATCTCATTTCAGAAGGATGTTAAAAATTCAAGTATTTCTCACTCTTCTAAAAAGTTTGACTTTCACATTTGCTTAGCAAAGCTCCAGATTAACTAGCGTGGTATATTTTACTAGGATATGAACCTCTCTCAAAGTACTAAAAAAGCAAACACCGTTACCCTCATTTTGCAAAGCAGGTAAGAATCTGAAAGGTTACGGCTTTATAGTTCCTTAAAATGTAAGTTTAAAATCAGAAGAAAGTTTTAAGGCTTTTAATGAAAAGAGCAAGACCAACAATACAAATGTGAAAATATTAGACATCTAACATATATTAGTATTTACTTTCTTTAAGAACTAATATTATTCCATATATACCTTTACAAACAGCTGAACTACTGCCTGTGAAAAAGTAATTTCTATACAGCTGCCAAAATCCCATTTGCAAAAACGTATAAGACTTGTTTTGAGTTTTATGGGAAATATAGGCATGGGATCTGTGAACAGCAATTTCTGCGATCCTTACTGTTGCCTGACAATTCTTTAAGGCTTTTGTGTGTTTGGGTACCTGTTGAAGTTGGTGGGAAAATGTGTTTGTTTTTTAAAGGCACGAGGTTGGAGCTTTTGCTAGGTAATGCTTTTCATGTGGAACACCAAGAGATGGGTCCCAAACCATACTTTTAATCACTTCCCTCTCCCCCCCATGAGAACAAAAAACACACAAGTGACTTCTCTAGATTATCAGGACAACACACAGGGGTAGGGGAGAGCGGAGGATATTCCTAAATGTTTTCCTACACAAACATAGACAGTGGCCATAACTATCTCCACCCTTGCAGTACAAGAGGCGGTTCAAGTTGTAAAGGTAAAGGCTCTTTGCACAGCAAGAACGCTACAATGGTGGCTAAGGAAAGGAGTGGTGGGCCAAACAGCTTTCCAATATGCACAGTAAGTATGAAAACCGAGCTGACTCTTGAGTTGGAAACCAGCAGATCTGCGAGTGTGATCCCACACTGCTGCTGTCAGGGACAACAAGGAGTCCTGGACACAGGAGTCCTCTCTCCAGTGGTGGACACCTAAACACAAGCAAGATGCCAGAACTTCAGAGCAGCCCTAAGGCCAGGAATGTGGGCTGGAGAGCTTTAGCAGTCCCCCGGCACCATCCCTCCTTACCAGCCCAGAAGGGCTGCAGCTGCGCAACCAGCCCCAGGGCTGTGAGGCACTCTGTGCTGCTGCAAGCCAGAAGGTGTTCTACAGATGAAAGCTATGGCATATTTTGCACTATTGCTATGCCACCGAATACAACCTGTGGTGTAACAGTAGTTAGCAGACAGAATCTTTCAAATGAAAATGAAAGGCAGGACTGACCTTCACAGCATCTCCCTTGGTTTTAGGTACCTTAAGTACAGTGACCTGGATGAGGAAATGGATGGACTCCATGCCACTCCAAGTACATCAGCTGTGCTCTCTTACCTGCATTCCAAATATATCCAAAATCTTGAAACTCCCCTCCTCCTTTCCTTCTCATTAGGCTTTAAAGCAATAGTAGTACGCTTTGGTGCACAGTTAGGGTGTCCCCTCGGTATATGTGACAGTAAGAAAGGGACAGGCAATTATTTACAGCTCTCCACAGTTAATAGTGCATACAGAACTCCTGATTACAGAGGAAGCACAAACCCCATCCTCACAGGATGAAAAGGCAATATATCACAATCTGAATACGCAATGTACTTATTGCTCTTGGTATTTGCATTTGCTAACCTTTGAATCTAATAACACAACATTCTATTCTATTAATACAGTGCTTATATATCATTTCCTTTCTTTAATATACAAAGAAAAGAAAACAATTCTGTATTGTGAAACAACTGGCCAAGATACTGTCGGAGCATCAAATCCCTTATTGTTTCTCAAAAAGACGCACAGAACTCCTTGCACATGGGCCTCATTGCGTTTCACGCTGTGGAACACACGCATCCAGTCCCCAGAGAAACTAGGCACATGCCACCAGCCACGAGAGGTGACAGTGCAGACTGAGAGAACCCCTGGCTACTCCTTCACAAGATGATAACAGAGAGGGTCTACAAGATCCCTCCAAAAAGCAACCAACTTTTCAGAGGTAGGAAAGAAGAAGCCGTGTAAGAGAGGAACAAACCAAAGGCTGTTCTCAGGCCGCCCCAGCTGCTGGGAAGGCGAGGAGCCACCTGCGCGAGAAGGACCAACCTACCCCACACAGCTTCTCCCCACCCAGCACCACAGTGCTTTTCTGCAATAGAGGAGCTTCAACATGGAAGAGAAATTAGATTTGTGGGCTCCCAAGACATAAGCTGTAGTTTCATGAACTTTAACCAGGCATGGGGTGGTAATGCTATTGCAAGAAGACATCCCTTCTTCCCTCAACCACTCTCTTCCAATCCCTGTCCCCTCAAACTTCTGCACAGCCAAACCTTGAACTGTCACAGGTTGGGAAACTGACCCTGCTGAAACTAACATTTATAAAAAGAACCCCAAAACTAATCACCTTTTTACTTTTTTTTCTTTTTCTGGGTTGGTGGTTTTACTGCAAAACATCTCTCACACTGAGACTCTATTAGAAAGGAGGATTAATTGTAAATTGGGTTAAACACTAAAACAGTGAATTGGTAAAAATATTATATATATATATATTTCCTGATTGGAAAGGTAACAGTAATTTTCCCCACCAATTCCAGTGGCAACATGAATATCTTTTTATACTTTTAAGTTAATTTAATTTTTCTTTGATATTGTGCCTGTTGGGGACACTTAGTAGGTATGCTGAACGTAAGGCACAGAAGACAATTACTTCGCTCTACTTGGCAGATGTAGCCTGTAGGTATGCTGGTCTCCTACATCCAGTCCCATCTAATCTCAAGAGCAAAGTGGTCCTGAACACACTCAAGTCTGAGTCAGAGCTCTTACGCCCCACAAAAATGCAACCACTTCTGGTGCACCATATGGCAGCAATCCTGTGTCAGCAACACTGTACAATAGTTTTTCAGAAGAAGAATGAAGAGCAAGTTCTCCGCTTGAAACCAAAGAGAGATTTATCCCACAAAAGTATGCAACACATCATTACCCAAACCGGAACGAAGGCAGGACATCAGCGCTCAAGTGCTATGGGAACTTTAACGGTGAAGGGTCGGGGATTTGATCTGATGTCCAAGCAAAATGCCAGTTACAGTTTGCGCAATGCCATCAGACAGACAATGCAGTTTTGCTGAGAAACTATTAATTTAACGTTACAGAAGCAAAATATTCAGCTACGAGGTTCCATTATACTTGGAGCCTTTGACCCTGGTTTATCCTGGAGTTCAAGCCCTGATAATCTGTGTGCTTGAAGCTCATCTTGGTGGATAATGGAAAATTCTGCTCCATTTCCTCTGGGACTTCATGCTCATTAGTCACAGCATACCAATTAAAAGCTTTGTTAGAGAACCAGAGGAATGTGACACAGCACATGTACAAACCAGGAAGCTTCATTCACATATAACATGGATGAATGGCTCTGTATGGAAAGCCAAGCATCGCATTAGCAGGTCGTGTGCATCAGCATGCAAGATCAACAAAAGACGTGCAAGAATTTTTAAGTCAGCACTCTCAGTAAGCAGCAGATTTTCATTTTGAACAATGAGAGTTACAGTATTTTTCACAGCCTACGCCCTCCTTCTAACCAAAGGTAATATAAAATATGTTCAAAAGTTATGTTTTCTTGCATTGCTGCTTTGGCAATCATCTAGTACGAAATCACTAATCACCACCAGCTACCAACCAGATTCTTTTCCTAACCATCAGAGGTGAAACTGGGGTTAGTGCCCTGGCAAGCTACTTATGAGCTAGAATAACAACCATTTTCAAAAGGGATTATTACCACTATGAACCACTCTAAAGTATCTGTAACAGCGATTCTCAATTAAGGAAAGAATAGGACTCAGCGTCTGCGCCCTGATCATGCAGTTAATAACTGACCCCACCTCAATCAAAACAAAAGTGGGATTTAACATGCAGATTTATTTTTGCAACAGTTTGTGTTGACATTCTATGTTAAATCATTTATTACGGGGCTTGAAAAATAATGGTCAGCTACAGCTGTAAAAAAATTCAATTCGTTACATTTTATTAATCCTTAATTCTATTCCAGCATTTCCCCACAATGAACGAGCTGCTCCCAGGAGGTTTTAGGGTTAACAACTCCCATCAACAGCACACTATAAACCCAGGAGAGGGAATAGCTTTAGATTTCAACTTATATTTTCATTTCTACATTTCAAATGTAGCATAATGGCGATGTTTAGCATATTTCTTATATTATAGACAGAATACTTTGTGAAATATTCCATCTGTGACAGGGATGATCACATTATGAAAACTGCAGCATGAGCAATGCATCACAGAGGAGAAGGCATTTTTGAAGGATAGGAAGGTCTTATAGCCAGCTGAAAGGACCTTTGGGGAGAGATTTGTGACACATTCAAGCAAATTCCCTGTCGAGGACAGCAGACCTTCTTTGCCTCCACCATCCCGGCATCCTCTCATGCCCCAGTGAAGCCTGTGCCATCACTAAGGTCCCATCTGCCCCCAGTCTGGCACCTCCCCACTCCCATCCACCTCTGTGGTTGCTCAGATAATTGGCTCAAAGAAACCATCCAGTAAAAACTAAACTAGCGATAAAACCCCCAAAATAAATCCTTGGGGTGACTAGCTCTTGATTGGACCTTACTAATGCCTATCACTGGCTGGACAGTAACAGTCCCCATGTCACCAGCTCCAACAGTGACATATCTGCACTGGGGTCCTATTTGCAGACATGACTATGGCAGCTCCCATGCCCCAGAGGGGACCATGACTCTTCCCTACACAGTGTCTGACCGAAAAACTCAGTGGAGTCTATTTCTCCTCCAGCCTAGTGGGAATATTGCTCTTTTCCTGCCCTTTCTCTTGCCAGCACATTCCCTACATCCATAAGCCAAGGTGGTGGCCACGTCCCCAACACCTCTGGAGCCCCTGCTCTGCCCCCAAGATCTGGGTCCTGGTGAGGGACAGCCCCTGCCCCGTCTCACCCCAGCACAGCACCAGGAGGAAGGAGGGGAGAAGTGGTCTTGTGCTTCCTCACCTGAGCATCACCAAAAATCGTTGGCTGTGTGCATTCATCCCACCAAGCATAGAAAGAAGCCAAACTTTTCTCTTAAAAGTTCCTTCTTACAAAAATCTTAAGCCAGTCTCCTTTCTATAAAGCCTACAATTAATTGTGGCTGAATTTGGGAGCACTTAAACTAAATAATTTGCTCGTATAGTAGGAAGAAAATGTCTACTTGGGCAAAAAAACCCCCATAGTTTATGAATCCTTGCTGTCAGGAGTGGTGGCACTGCAATGCTTTGCTGAAGGAGCAGGCTCAGCTGGGCTTGGGGGACTCCTCGGGGCTGGGCTGAAAAAACATCCATCACCACAGACCACAGCCCCCCCACGCCACAGGCTCTGCCTGCCTTTGCTGTGTTGCACATGGTGGGCACCAGGGAGAATCTCATGAGAACTTGTGAAGAGGATGGCATCTCCTTCTTCCCCCGGTGTCAGAGGAATGGTGGGAAGCAAACCCAATGACAATTCAAAGGGAAGTTACACACAGTAAAATCAGTAAAGAGGATGGGTCCTTCTCCTCCCCCAGATGCTCCCAGCCACAACTGACACTTCCTCTAAAGGCTGTGGTTTTCCTTACATTTAGATCTGACTTGAAGGTGCTCAGTGGTGTATTCAGTGAAAGTAGAAAGACAACATGAAAAATGAGATGGCAAATAGCTAGCCGCTTTGTCTGAATTCAAATAATAGGATTAAAGCTGCTCAGAACTCCTCCTTTTTTTCTGCCACTTTTCACAGAGCTTTTATTACATATCCATATCCTCCTTGGGAGATGTGGGGAGGAGAAAGAGTAGAAGCTCTTGAAAATACTCTGTGGTATTTTGAACCTAAAGAGCTGAGAAGTTCTTGAGTTTAGGACATTCCTGTCCCCTTCCCCAGTGAAATTCAAAATAAATTTTGGACTCTTCATTTGCTTTTTGGATTTTGAGCATTTAAGTTATAGGGAGGTAATATTTCCACAATTTCTATTTTGTAACTCTGAAGTCAAGATTCTTTTTTCTTTTCCTGGATCAGAAGTTTAAATACACTTTTAGGATTCCAGGAGCTAGAACACCAAGAAAATCAAAAGCTGGAAAAAGACATGAGATTTTTTTTTCTTCTGGGAACACCAAAAGATGGCTTACTTAAAACAATATATTTATGGGTTCACAGTCATACTAAAATAAATTAATAAGAAAGTAACAACCATAAAAAAATTCCTTGCCCAAATGTGTGTTATTTTGGATCAGTCTGATGGCTGCTCACCCACCACACTAGTGTTAAGTAGTTGCAGGAAGGCAATTTTCACTTAATGTTCACCAGGGCAGGTCATACACTGTCTCTCACTAAAGCAAAGTATCTGCTCTTTTATTACTCTGATTTTTCATGTTGCCTTTCTACATTGTGTTTGCCACAGGATACAGCTGTCAGAATACAGCTGGAAGTTCGACCATTCTCTTGAGATAGCTATAGTCTCGTTCAATAAGACTAAACATATTCTCATTTTAAATGGAATTTTATTTGTGTAAGCCAAAATAATTAAAAAACTACCAGTATGTGCCTATCCCTCTAATCACCTGCTTAATAAAAAAAGTGGAAAATTACTTATGAATGAGTGAAACAGAACTTCAGGATGAACTATTTTCATTCAGATACCTGCTTACAGCCCATACCAAAAAACTTACTAATAAAAAAAAAAGAATACACATATATAGACAGATTGAAGTAACTTACACACTTTCATTATTGGAAAGATGAAATTAAGTTTCACCATACAAAACACAAGTAAACGAATGAACTGGTAAAATAATTCTTTCCTGTATAGGGAAAGAATTTCACATTTTCTTTACAGTAGCAGAAATCCAAAGAAAGAGTACTTACTTGCAATTTTCTTGTTAAAATAATCCTGAGTTTCAAATTAGTGAACAAATACAGAGTGCCTCTGAGTTATTTTGTGGTGTTTTTTTTTTCCCTTAGGGGGTAGTGAAATCTTTTGAACTTCTTCATATCACATTTCTCATCATACCCCATTCTAGGTTAAAAAAAATAATTTTTAAAAAAAAGATTTTATTAGAAATACATATCTTTCTAAGGGGTAGAAATTTAACCCAGCAGAATCACCCTCAGCCTTTGAGTGGGTCCCTTGTATTCCCAATGACATTTATCGTCACCTAGCTCATGTTATGTTCCAGCACCGTGAGGACATCTGAAGGAAAATGAGACAGGCTCTGAAGTTGTGTGCTACAGGATTTCCTGCTGCAGCCTCTCCACTGAAGCACAGGTTCAAGGGGTGAGGAATGGACTTGCTGGGGATGTCTGTTCACAGGGACCCGGAGCACGAGCCGAGCAGTGGAGGGATGCGCTCGCTGCCTCGCTCTGCCACCCCCCAGTCCCATGGGATGCTCATCCCTAACAGCAAAGGGGCATTTTCTACCTCCTAACAGTTTCCACGTTTGGAATATTGCCATTTTTCTAATCACACTCCAGTTTACAGAAACACATAAATATATTTGTGTTGCACCTACAGCCTGTGCATAGCTGTTTGTTTCTATTCTTTCCTGTCCGCAGACATCCATCCTTCCTCTCTATCCTTATCTAAGATAAGCAGCTTCAGTTTACACACAGGCTACCTTGCAAAAGCATGGCCTGGAAAATTAATTCTTGAAAGGATTAATATTTTTTTCCCCCCTCCCATCACAAATACGTTTCTGATTCTGGAGATGACATGTTTCACTTTGCAATCAGAAGGGGCACTGCCTCTCTGGCGTACGGGAGCATTTCTCTTCTGTGAAAAAGGAAAGCTGCACACAGCCCAGCGCAGGAATAATTCTAATTGCCAAAGTAACACAGTCTGTCATATTGATGGAGCTAGAATCTCTGAAGGTAAACAAAACAATTCCTCTTAAAAAAAAAAATAAATAGAAAAAGCCTTCTGCAGGCATTGTGATACTTTAAGGGAGGTTTTTTACCATTTTCTAGTCTTTGCAATACCAGCCTGGCCATTTGAAAATAAAGGAAATTTCTACCACTTATTTAGACTCATTTTCAAATGCTTTTCCCTTACGCTTTGCACAGAGTTGAAATCACATGCAAAGGCCTGTCCTTCAAATGCAGTAACAGAAACCAAGGGAAAAACCTCTCCTTGCCTGCCTTTCAACTCACAGTGCAGTGCAATGGAAACCCTTCCAAAGAGGGCTCCACGCTTCTGTCCTGAAGGGGCTCATTCTGCTATCCCATACCAGCATCCTACTGTGTGCACGTATCAGTAGTTTTCCTCTTGAGGAATCAGATCAATCCCCTACCCTCTAATTTTTTCAAACATTTCTTCCCTAACACCAGCCTCCTGTGTCACACACAGGCTCCTCTGCCTCTTGATTGACCTTTATTTTTATAGCTATGGACTTGGCCATCAAAGAAGCTTTAACTTTTCACCCCCAAGACTATGTTCACTCATTCTCAGTGCATCCAAACACAGAGAGTGGTCCATACCACAAAGAAATACAGGGTAAACGTTAATGCATAGAGAACAGGAGGAACAACAAAAACTGAAGCCGGATGCAGTGCTGCTGCAAGGGGAAATAAAAACCCTTTACAATGGGGAGAACAAGAGGTGAGAAAGCTGAGGAAAGACAGAGGCAAGATAAGAGAGTAAAATGAAATAAAGCGAAGGGAAAGAAAAACATGACAACAGTGAATAGAAATAAGACTTTTTAATCTTGAACACAAGACAAACTTTGACAGTCTGTGGCATGCGCAACCACAAATTTTATTCTACAAACCTGTTTTCACAAGCTGATGCTGAACTGAATACTCCACTGATACCATATTCTACTCTGCAGGCTCAGCTGTTCAGGGGCTAAGACTATGTCATTCATGTAAAGGAAGCCAATATAATTTATATATAAGAAGTAGGCAAAATAAGAAAGCTGTAAATCCAGCTATAAAAGACAGGAACTGACTTTTCTTACGTCGACGAGAAAAGTTACATAACTTCATCATTGCTCAAATAAACGAGCAAATAGCAAAGCTGGCTATTACAGTTTGCTAAAGCAGGATCGCCTCTATTTATAAATTCTGAAAAGGAAATGCACATCTTTAGATATCCTTTCTCCATTGCTTTAGGGGGCTTTTCAAACAAAAAATAGAACATGTAACTTGAACTGTCCCACTTTCAAAGTTGGAGCTATGTAGTACATCTCCCCATACTAACTGCTCTCCCAAATAAGAATTTGCAATCTCTCTCAGTAATTGAAGCAAAGAGAAGGAGATTTAAGCTTTGATAATGATTGGCGAATTTCAAATAGTTTGCATAAGCAACCCCCATAAGTTCAAAATGAATATTCAGATTTTGTTCCACAGCATGGTCTGCAAATTGAGGATAGAAATCTCAGATGATAGCTATCTTAGATCTCCTCCAAGATCCTCTGCATGCCCTAGTTATGTCTAAACAGGAAATAACAGAAAAACACCAACATATTTAGTTATGAAATGCAGAGATGTCTGAATAAAAAACTCGTCAAAAGGAAAATATTGAAGGAAAAGGTTCTCTGAGAAATCACGAACTTGAAAATAGTCTAGCTTCATACTGGGCCCATTCCACCTAGATTTCTTAACTAGTTTATAGTTTGTTACTCCTGAAATAGGCAGTCTCCCACCTGCAGTGATTTCCACTGGTGACTCATCACTGCCTGCCAGAGAAAATCCTCCCCACGCCCACCTCCACTGGTGACCTTGCAGAAAAACTGAGAATAGTGTGAATCAAGGACAACGCATCAAGTTCTGCATCTCTTGAGGGGCCAAACACCTAGAATCATAGAATCATCTAGGTTGGAAGGGACCTTCAAGATCATCTAGTCCAACCATCAACCTAACTCTGACAAAAAAACCATCACTAAACCATCACTTGCCTTGCACACAGGTCACCTCTCCCCTGCCTGGCAGTGCCCAGCTCAGAAGGGATGATGCTGATGCTGATGATGGGCAGCTGGGCCAAACTGGCAGGCGTGGGAGCATCCTTCCCCCGCCAGGGCTCTACACCAGATTCCCATCTCAGCTACACCATCATAACTGAGCCAAAAGCAATGTGATTGCACTGATGTAGCCAGAATCCAAAAGGCGACTATGTGTGAGGCAGGACTACCCATTTGAAGAGAAAACGCCAGGATAGAAGCAACATAGCGGGGCGAGGAGCTCATGGCTGGCTCCTGCCCCATGGTAGCCGTCACAAGCACCACCCTCCAGCAGGAATCATCCTGCTTTTCTGGAAACGCTCGCTCTCTTAAACAAGACCATGGGCAACAGCCTAACATTCTCCTGGGATTCATTTACTCACCGTACCCTCTAAGCCTGTGTAAATTATCATCATGTACTTGAAACAAAGTGGAAAAAAACGCAAACAAACAAGCAAAACACTTAACCCAATACTCTAGTCCCAGGAACACATCATTGTGTCCTTATCTTTACTCTTAGAAGGCTTCCAACATGTATCACCTCCAAGGACAAACATTTTGGCAGAGGGAAAAAGCACGCAGCACGCCATCAAAGTTAAAGATTTGTTTTTGCTCACATAGTTATGACTTACACATTTCACAAAATCAACAAACAATTTATGCTATTTCAGATATGGATCTTTGCCGTCTCAATGGGACTTAATTCCTTCAAGCTGAAAAAGGAAGCCCAAAAAAACCTGAATAACTTAAGTGACATTATACGAAACATAGCCTAAGGCTGCCAATATTTTTCTGTGCATTGAAGACTGCATTACTGAGCTAGCCCAAACGCCATTTCCAGCAGAAACCTTTCCTTCTTCTTTGCTGCCGTGAGCAGGATTACATTACACAGCACTGCACTAAGCCCATTTATTCCATTCTATTTTTTTTTAATCAGACTATAAAAATAATCAGCTCAGCTACTCATAGGAATCATAGAAATATTAATGCCAGACACTAACTACTCTTTTGCTGTAAGATTTTCTTCTCTATGCCAAATATGAGACCCATAAAGTTTATGCTTCCCATAAGTTGCAAGAAATTGTGTTTTACTGCAGAAAGCTAACATCAAAAATAATTACTGTTATAAACATACAGCAAAGTACAGTCACACTTGGCACATATCAAAGTTTTATGTGAAAAATTTAGCACAATGCCAGCTGCAGTATAGTTTTGCTTTTTTTTCAGTTGCACAGTATAAAAATCATTTTTACCAAAAAAAAGTCAAAAAAGCCTCAAAATAAAAATTATTTAGAAATACAAATGGGTTGTCCTTTAACAAAACTATCCACATGGCTAGAAAGGGGCCAAATTAGATAAGCTTTACAAAACAAGCAAAATTCTGTTTGAAAGGCAATTTTGATATGTATTTTTTGAGACATCAGAAATATATGGGGTTTTTCTCCCTTCTGAATCCAAAACACACAAATTTTTTAATTTACAGGAATATCACCACACTACTTTTACCAGTATTATTTCAAACAGTCTTCCCTCCCCATCTTCCCAGTGTCACTTTTTATTGGGAAGAGAAATCCTTTTTATTACCAAATCCATTCCCTGTAGGCACTACATCAAATAGAATTTTTTTGTGAATTAACACAGGTTCATCTGAAAATGAGTCAGGTGTCTTGTCCCACCATGCTTCATATTTGGAAGCCACCTACATTTCCACCCCAAGATTCTCAAGAGCAGTTTGTAATTATTTCTTTCTGTGCTAATATTGTATTTTATGTACAAATCCTTCTGTGTACAAGACAGCAATTATACTTCCTCTCAATTTTCTTTCTTACAGAGTCAGACAAAACAAGGATTTTAATCTCCCCTCATAAAACAGTCTCTCCATTCCCCAAAGCATTTTAGAAACCTGCCTTGGCACCTATTCCAGTTTGAATTTACTTTTCTTAAGTACATATGATCACATTTGCACAGATTTTTCTGCATTAGGCTTTACACATACCTTATACAAAACAGCATCAAGGTTTCCTTGCATTGGAAACATGCTACCTAACATTTCCAGAAGTTAGATGATCCATGCTACAACCAAATTTGTCCTTTTTCCACTAATGTATCACTCATGCCTCAATTATCTTGTGATTAGCACTCCAGCATCTGTCCAGTCTCTCCCCATGACCCTGGTACAAGCCCCCCCCCGAGTGCATGACCATCCACTTCTGACAGCCGCCTTTCATCCCACTTGCACTATTTTTCCATTTCATGTGCTCATCCCATTTCTTCTACATGGAACTCCAGTCTTCCACATAATCTTTCTGAAAACTTGTGTTATCAAGATTGAATTTTTTTGCAATATTGTTGTTTTTGTGGTACAAGCACTAATGGAAGCATTATGTTAGACTCATCCCATAATCAGTCCTTGAGAGTTCCCTTGGTGACCTCCAGCCAGCCCCCAACTCCAGTTCTGCCTTTAGTTGATTTTTTTCATCCTCTTTTCTCTCCTCCAACTCATTCTTAATTCCTATGTTAACAAATTTCTACACAGCAGATGACAAACACAGTATTTTTTGGAAGTCCATATGGATTTGATATATTAATTCTTTTGTTTAGAGAATTAGTTTAGCTATCTTTTCAATTAAAGGTAATAGCTTAGTCAGGCATGACCTTCTTGTAGAGATCCTATATTGTATTTTAACTCAGTTATCCTGTTTTGTGTTATTTGCTTAGTCTTTCCTTAAAATGTTTTTGTAAAAGACTTTGCATACTATTGAGATCATACTAATGCTCTTTAACAGAGTCATTATTTTCCAATTTAAGTACTATTTTTAATTTATTCCCCCAGGTAATACCAATTCCTGATGTGATATATTTATTAAAAGTTCTTACTCTTGGAATTGCAATTATATTATGCAAGTTCCTGGATGTGGATTATATGGTCTCTTCTGATTTAAACAATTACATAATTTAAGTTTTGCTTCCCCCTGGAGGTGAGAATTTCCATTTCTGCATAATCAGTCCTATTAGCTGCCCTGCATTTGTCCCAGGTTCAATAGTAACATTTAAATATGAGGAATGCTACCTGTTACCTCTAAAACCTATCCATCTATATCACTGCTAATGTCAAAACTTTCATCTTTTTAATCTGGCTGCACTTCCATCTTCTTTACTTCTTATAATCTTTATTTTTTTAAAAAAATAGTTAAATCTTAGGTGGATTCTTAGAAATTTCCAATTCATTCCCATGTTTTCTGATTTTTAAGGTACGCTTCTCCATATTGGTGAATTCCCTTTCCATTCCTTGCAGACTCCTTCCTTATGTCAATACTATTTTTAGGATGATCCAGTGAAACATGGGGAACTTTTTTACACTGTATATCAATGTACATTTGTATATAATTGTATATATTTACATTAATTCCAGCAGTTTTTTGAGCCTTTGACTAAAGATGACATTCACGCCTGCTTTACATAGTAGTCCCTGCACTTTTTCTCCCAAATGTTTTCTGTTCCAGGAGGTTCTTTTTTAGCCTATCTTCCCTTTCTCAAAGCTTTATGCCTTTAATGTGCACATACACCCAACTGAATCCGTTTGCCACTAACAAGCCTTCCTGGACACATTGTCATTTTTTGGATAACACCTCTTTTTCCTTCAGCATAGATAGCCCTCAGGCTTCCATGCACTTGCCTGGATCCTTACATTGATGCACCATCACTTCCCCGATTCACCTCATCCAAAATCCCAGCCAGATGAGGTGGGATCCTTTCAGTAACTGTATCTTCACGTTACTATTTTTACCAGCACTAGGACTTGTTTTTTTCTTGCTAGCTATCGCCTAACAATACTGCTCCTTTATCCACTTCTGTAGTCTCACTTATCCAATTCTAATTTACCTGTGACCTCAAGGCTCGTACAGGGATCACATGGGTCTCTCCCGCACTCTCTTGTATCCCATTTCATCAGTTTAAAACTATTCTCATCAATCCCATAAAATGAGGAAGCTGCATGTTGTCCACCCACTGACAATAAGCTTATTTTGCTACTGACATATAATAATAAAACAACCCAAAACTTCCTTCACTCCACAGTTCATTTCACAACTTTCTCATGTCTTCTGTGCTCCTTCTCTAGAGGCTGACAGACCTACTGAGGATCATGTCAGCTCTCACCTTTGCCACTCCCCATCATCTTACTCTCAACACTTGATCTGCTCCAACAGGAGTCTCACAAAGTCATTCATCACTCAAAATAGCATTCATAAGGACTTTTCCCATTCCTCTCTGGTCTCTATTCAGATTCAGGTATTTCACACCCTTGGCAGGAAGCAAACTTTTTCCTCTCCAGATCCCCTTTGGTGTTCACATCTGTACTCTGCAGGTAATCCATAATGACTGCAATCTAAACCCAACATGCAGGAACTCAGATGCCTACGCTCACATTTTCATTTTATTTGCTTATGTAATTTAATGCACCTAAAACACTGGCAACAGGAGAGAACAACACTGAACAATTTTAAAACAATGGGTCTATTAATATAGTGTAAGTAGTAACATTTTAATGCATTAACAATGCCATCCCAACAGATGCACAGCCCAGCCAAAAATTCCTATCCTCTTTACTTCTCTTTTTCATCATGTCTATGAGTCCAATTACTGTCATTTATCAGTTCAGTCATAAAGTAACACAGACCTCAAACTATCCCTTCAATGCAGTCTACATTTCATCAGATGTAATCAGCTGTACAATTCCAAAGCTTTCTCCCATCTCTTGTTTCCCCAGAACCTTAAGAATGCTTTGGCTTCTTTCTACAGTTCTCTTAGGAGTCCTAGATTTTCCTTCCTTATCTATTAACAATTCTCTTTAATAATCCTGTATAACATTCCAGCAAAATTATCTATTTCTCCATCACCCAAAGCAACCATCCAGCTCATGTTGCACTCACAAATGTATGCTAGTGCCTCCCCCTCCAGGTTCCTCAGACTGGGGCTAAGAAATAAATTATATACTGCCTGATTCTAGATATCATTTTACCGTTTCTGAAACAGTCACATTTTCTCCTATTTACTCTCCAAAGTACAACTCTTTTCAGATTTCCAAGTCATTTTGATCAACTCAACTAAAAATGCTAATTCTTGTGTCTATCTGGGCTGGTATGTCCTAGTATCAATGGCTTCAGCATAAACACAGCTATATTCAAATACGTTGACAAAGTCTACGTTATAGCAATGTAATCACATAGACAGAACAGTACAAAACTACAAAACACTGAATTTTTTTAATGGGAGATTTCCTCTTGCTAAATGCACAGTCGAGATGCAAATACAACATCGTAACAAATGCAGCCATGCATTTTCCAGTTTTGCCTTGAGACAGTCCTAAGAACTTCCTTTGATTCTTCCTAAGCCTTACAGTATCCGGCATTTTTCTTCAAGCTTAAACTTGTCAGCTATGTGGTTATACTAGATATCAGCTTCCTTACAATTTTACTATTTAACCTTTTTTTCATTGTTTTAAAGTTCCTGGATATCACGTATGAAGTACATGTATGGTATTCTCAAGTCTGAATAGCACAACCTCAAAATCAGAGAGCAAATTGTGAAGAATGCAATGTGTACACATTTTAAAAGTGTTATAATCCTAAAACAGTTTAATAATTTTGGTGTCTCTAATTAAAAGCTTTTGAACATTTTTTTGTTGGCAGCTCTCACTGGTGCACTACTAGAGGCACTGCATTTTCCTGTGAAATATGTCTCACAGTTCACTGTTTCATACGTTTTGCTGAAGCGAGTTTAAGCCGAACTTAACCCCACCAAGATTCAATTCCCAGACACTTATACCTTACTTAAGAAGATTCATTCCCCACTGAACGCCAGGCTTTGGGCAGACCTTTAGAGGCCTGCAAGGGTCAGAATAAAATCAGATTCCATGGAGGAGATGAGGAATTAGGTTTCGATGTATCACAAACTGCTCTCCCGGGATGCACAATGAGGGCCATCATTCAACTGGTGACCTTTCAGAAAGGATTCCCTGTTCCCTCAAACAACATTTTTACGGTACTCTTCTAAACACGAGCCCACAAACAATGTTTAATATTGGTTTGATTCTTGGAAGGTTTAGCACTGCATCTGGGTCTATAAGACACTGCAGGGCTGTGAGTGCCCACAGTGGTACCACAGGTACTCGTATAGTTCCAGAACTGCCACTTTAATGAAAACAGTGCAGCTCATCACCTCCCCCTTCCAGACACCCTGACACCTCACATCCCAGCTTCACGGCAGCCTCCTCTGCAGACATACTAAGACCAACCACAAATATTCTTTCAGCCCATCCCAGTAGCTCCCACTCCTCATTTTCTTTTGCACTTTAAGGGAGACAGGATAAACCCAGCTGACAAGGAAGCAGTCTTCAGAGCACACATTCTCTAGCTCTCTGCTCCAATTGAAGGAGCAGCTCTGAAAGAAAATATATTGCTGTCCTTGCTGGCTCCGAGAACACCATCTAGCTTCAGAAAGAAGTGCCACAGAGACCTCACAAGATATACAACAGGCAGCCAATGTATTTATGTGGCCTACATGACTCTCTCATTGAAGTGAAATTGTGTTTCTAATTAAAGCTGCCCACTGCCTTCCAAGGCAAAATTCTGTTCTCAAGTTGTTCATTGTAAAGTTCTACATCTACAATGACATTCCACAGGCATTAAATAAAAGTTGAATTCCACTAATGAGTTACAACTTTTGCTTTGGCACTTTGCTGTTATCAGACTAGAGGCGGGCAGGCAGATGCTCTCCATAATGACTTCTCAGGGAGCGGAGATTTACAATGAGAAGACTCTCAAGAAACCAGAAGATTTGTCTTTACATGCATTATCCTGAATTGTCCAGATACAACATTTATAAGGCATCTTTCACCATACTGCAAATACCAGAACTTCAGCATAGCAGGGAGGAACATGCTCCTTCCAAATATCTATTTATTTTAAAGTCAGCATTACAACACTCGTTAAGTGAGTGGAGGTATTCAGGGAGACTGAATACCCATGTAATTTAGCTGAAGCAGTTTTTAAAAGATGAAAGGTAACATTCTCCAGGATGCCTCACAGGATGCAATTCCTTTAACAAATGGCATGTCTGGCTTTAATAAGTGGACACATTTCTTTATAAACTGCAAAAATGGTTAAAAGGGCTTTCATTGGAGTCAAATGTATTGGAAAGAGGATGAAAGAAATAACAGAACCTTTTAAAGGTAATACTCACATTACCATATTAAGAGGAAATCTTTCATAATATACAGCCATACCATTAGATTAACCGAGCTGCAATTTTAAAAACTAATGTTAGAGACAGTAAATATACCCTAAGCCAGAGTGTGTTATATTATTGTGGCACTTTGATCATGATGATACGTTTTTAGTCAATGTTATTTACTATCATTACGTACACACCTGCTAGACAGCCACATCCAATAAAGTATTAGTGTCCTCGCCGTAGCTCAGCCTTGCAGCTCATCAGTTGTCCAGATGAGACTGTGGCCAGCTGGGCTGGGGCTGCAAACATAACTCACTGCTGCCCGTGGGACACAGCACGGAAACGAGCCCTTGCACCCCTCGGCTGGTGAAATGGGTGTGTGCAGCCATCAGAAGATACCTGGGCAAAGAAACCTGCTCCCCAGGCTCCTAACCTCACAGGAGGGATGAAATGGTACTAATTATATACAGCAACTGGGCCCCCAGGCTGTCTGCTAATGACAAATGAAGGATACCCCAACTCTTATGGACAGATGAAATTGAAAGCAAAATCAGACAAATGACAAGGAATTGCATTACTCTTGCTGTAGAAGATTTTTTTTTAAAGGCTAGGAGAAATCATAATTCTTGTTCGCTATAAAACAAAGCCTACAGACTTGGACTTGCCTGCATACTGAGTCCAAGAATTTTCCTGGCTAGCAAATGGCTGAGTAACCATTTAAATCAGCTAGTGTAACTCATTCTTCTTCCCCTCCTTACAGCTGGTTGTTCCACACATCAAGAAACATCAAGAAACTGAAATCCACTTACCTGTGAATATTGACTATGACCACTTAATAGAACTGCTGAATACGCATCACTTTGGTTTAGTAAAATCATCTGATAATTAACAGTGTTTATGAAAACTTTCAGTATCAATGCAGGCAGGATGCAATTCATACTGAATCATCCAAAACCAATATTTTTTTTGGTTGTTTGGATTTTTTTGCTCTTTTTTGATACTTAGAAGAGCTCTGTTAGCTTCATAGCACTCCCCTTCTGAAAAAAATGTATATATATATATATCTATATATCTATATATATATATCTTGCTTGTCTTTCCCTAGCTACCAGGCTCCCAAGGGGCTTAAACACAATGCTGACTTTACAAGGCTTGACTGCGCTAAGATCACCTAATATAATAAATGGTGAGGGTGCTTGCTTTGTTTACTTCAAGTCTATTTTAAATCCAGTTGCAGTGAGCTGAGAAAGTAAAAGAGAAAAGCCCAGGGCTTAAACATACTTCTTTCAATCCCTGGAAACAGTGAACATTTAATTTTTCTCATAATTCATAAAATTAGAGCTGAAGTAGTTAGAACCAGTTTTAATGTTATGGAATGTGTTCTTTAGAAAATCACTGAAGATGAAAAAGGTATTTGTATCAATTTCTGTAGAAATACTTTTGTGGTAATTTAAAAGAGATCTTATACAGTATTTTTACCATCTTAAACACAAGTGTTATCAGACGTTTATTCAGTTTTTCCATTGAAAGTATCAATAAAGTTGTCTGCATGTATATCAGCCTTCATTTAAAAATTTCTGAATCCTCTACAAAGGCTTCAAGTATTTTTAACACTATATCAGCATGGTGAAAAGAAGACACAGATTTTGCTACCAATTCTGACTCAGAGTTCAGCTTCTAAAGAGTTTCCCAACATATACCTCAGTCCCCTCCTTTACAGAGCCTTTCACTTACCACCCAACCTTTGTCACTGCTGGAGTCCTCTTCCCCAAAAAGACACCCTGGTGCATGGCTAAGGTGAGGGAGTCCCCACTGGCCCACCCACACAGGTTGTGTCTATATTTTTGCATACTGAAGCAGAGGTTTTTCAAACACATCTTTTGACCGGGGAACCACTGATCCGGCAATGAGCAGATTGCAGCTCAACATTGACATTGGCTGCAGGTCACCTCCATCTAACTTCATCACGTATCTTCATGGCAGCTACAGCAAACATATGCATGGAAGATTAAACTGTAATTGGGTCCATACCTGCTTTTAATGTCCTTTAAACAAGCACACAGATGAAAACCAGAAATGAACTTACTCAAAATCTCTTTAGAGGGTTGAGAAACTCTCTTTAAATAGTCCTGTCACAATCTAAGGGATCTTTCATCTCATATATTAGCTTCTTTAATGATGCAAGAATATCTAGTCCCATCAGCTGGTTGCATTTCCTTACTGCTATGAGATACGATGTGCCTTCTGAAGAGATAAGGTCACTTGGGAAAACTTCCTCTCGTATCTCTGCAGAACACTGTCTCAGAAACTACTGAACACTTAAGCTCATCAGCCACACATCCTATCAGCACCATTGTAAAATGATCAGTAAACGCTGGGTTTGACTTTCAAAAATGCAGCATGACAAGGCTTCTGCTTCAGATATGACATTTTATCAGAATTATTACATGTAATAAATATATAGATTATATTGGATATAAAGATATGAGCTGTTACATGCCACAGAGCGGCACAGAACAGCTCCAACTGTGATGGATATGGCTTAAGTCAATGTACTGATAAGCATTACACAACTTTTTGAGGAAGATAAAAGACGGGCTGGTGTTAGAGTGAAAAGACCAACTGGTGATCAGCAGTGAAAATTACGGCTGCACCTGCTACGTCCTAACAATATTTTCACAGCAGTCCTGGAAAAATCTCTACACCCTGTCATCTGCGATAAGACTTGTGCTTATGGACAGAAAAGGGAAGAGACTAAAGAAATTCAAATTGATGCTTTTATAGTTGTAACTTACCATTTGAAATTTAACTCCTGTGCTGCTACTGAAAGGAAAATACAGGAATCATTATCAAACTAGTACTGTAGCTCACCTCCGTGGATCTTTGTGGGCCAGCTGCCCACAATGTTCTGCTCCACGTGCTGGGGAAGCAGACTGGAGCTTCCCACACTGTCCTCCCTTCAGCTTTGCACTGGTGGAAACTTCCCTTTTTTGACAAAAGATGATTTTCTGCATGTTCGGTGACTAGCTAACAAAAAAACCCAAACCAGTCCATTTCGACTTCTTGAAAAATTGGAGGTTTTATGCAAGGCAGAACAGGAATTACTAAATAAAGAAGAGGACTACAGGCTACCATTTTTTATTTCTTGATGCACAGTATAGATTTAGTACATGAGTGAAAGTAGAGATCAAGGCTATTTTCACTGGCCCCCAGTCCTTGAAACAAGAGGATATTGCAAAATGAAGCTCTTGATGATTTCGGGGAGTAGCCCCATGGCCAACTGGATGAAAGAGCAACCCCTAATGCCCCCAGAATAAGCAACAAGATCAGCGTTACATTCGAGGGGGTGATGTCAGAAAGGCAACCAAGGGGATTTCAGGCAGCTAGGAACACCACTGAAATATTTCATTTATACTGTGTTAAAATAACTTGTCAGTCAAGCAAGAAGGAATTGTTTTGTCTGCTACAAACCGTACAGCTAACTAGCAGCAGCTGCCCTGATGCTAAGTATGACTATTCCCTAATTTCACCAGTTGTGAAGACAAGCATGGCAGTGGGTCAATTACAGTCACTCTCCAGAACTGTGTCACAATTTTCTAGCAAAGACTAGCTTGTAAGATTGTGGAAAACAAACCAAAATATTTATGTAAGTTAAACTTCTCTTCACTAGGCTTTTGATTATATTAGGACACAGCAGCATTTGAACAGAGATATCCTTCGTGGAGAAATACCTGTACGATTGATAAGCCTCTGAACTCCTCTAAAAATAAAGAACTCGCTTACCTGGCACAAGTATTGTTTGCACTTCTATTTACACCCAGTGATAAACATCAAATTGATGATATTTAAAAAAAAAAACCAAAACAAACAACACACTATAATACAAAGAGAATAAGGTTTGCTCAAATACATTTCCTCGGGCAATGGGAAAACATTATTTTATTTTTCAGGAGAAATTACCAAATCACCATTTTAACTTTAGCTATACACGACAAAAACATGTTAATTTGATTTCTTGATTAGGAATACAACCATTCTGCAAACTTCCAAGAAGAAAATAGCAACCCTTCTATATTTATCTTTTAGACAGAAAGCTTGAGATTATGAAGAAAATAATATTTTGAATATCTAAGGATTCTTTTCCAGAGCTATTTCAGTGTCCTCCATCTACCTATTACTTGCATTGTGTTATATGGGAGAGGCTTTCTGCAGCAGAATAAAAAGGGAGAGTGAAAACTCACTGCAGCCTCTGATCTGATCCTTTGACTTTGTGGCTCTTGTATTCAACTCAAGAACCAAGTTGGGCCGTGTCTCATAACTCATGTAGCTTGCACATAAACTAATAAGCCTCGTAGCTTGGGATAATCTGCATTCAGTGAATACACAAAATCAATTCTGTTTACACATGACAAGTGCCCGGGAGAAGCAGTACACAGACCATACGCTTGCTTTGTCAGTTCTAGTTATATTATTTTTCTACTTAAAACCGTCTCCTGACCAGCTAACTCCAGTCTGATACTTTTGTGGCAATTCCTACCAACACCGTGTCCCTCAGAAACTTCCTTGGGAGCTGCATGTATTTACCCCACCTGCAAGTGGATGACTTCTGTAGCGCTACACACCACATACACAGCATTCAAGGCAGTACAATTTAAATCATTTCCTTGATCCTAAAGGACTTCCAAAGTTGCGTAGTGATATTTTTTCATGTCAGGACTCTGATTTGTCCAAAAGCTGCAGCCTTCCCCCATAACAAGCCTCTTGTCCAACCATGGGCAATGCAAACCGTTGCAGAACACAGGGCTGTGAGCTACAGAGCCCTGCAAAGGGTGAGGTCAGGGAGCATCACTGAGGCCAAGGCTGGTGTTCCAGGTGATACCTCAGCTATTCAAGGTTGAAGAATGGGAAACATAATTATCCGAATTGCAATCAAACGGTAATTTAAGAGGCAAATCAGCACAGAGCTAAACTGGATCACGTAACTGCATAACTATAACAATGGGAAGCACAAGGAAGGCAGCAGTTGAGCCTCGGTTAATTACAAATGATGTGCACGTGGTCAGTGCAAAAAGCAAATCACAGGGAGACGTGCAGGCTGGAAAATGGCCAAGTGTAACACACGAGCTTACATGGCTAGTGCATGAACTGAATGCCTGATTTTAACACTGCCTGGAATGTCCAGCATGTGGATGAGGTCATTCATCATTCACTCAGGGCTTCATTGGTAAATCTGCGTTAAAAAATAATAACTGATAAGGCAGCACAGGGCTTGTTGCACTGGAAATATTTTTAGGGGAGGCTGGACTTTGGTCTCAAATTGCTGGATTAATTTTAACCCCTTTAGATGCTATTTGATCACCCACATCAGTGCTATGCTAGGCTTTTATCCTCTGCCCTAATGAAACTGAGAGCTGTGAGAGAGACAGGTCCTAACCGCTGGGCACTGGCAACCATACGTAATGGGAGAGAGGGAGCATCTCCAGGCAGGCAGAACATCACCACCAAGTAGCTCTCAAAAGGAGGCGATGCACATTCCGGGTCCTATTATGGCCAAGATGCAGCCAGGCAGGACAGCTCTTTTCCAAACTTGCACTTTAGCTGGGCAGTGCCTGCACCTCATTCAGCGCGGCTGCGGTCTCACCTTCTCTGGCTAAACCTTATTTCTTGTGTTTTCCAACAAGAAGCGCGTACAAAGTTTGATTTCAAACAACTGAATTAAGTGTATCTATCTCACATCTAGATGCTGCAGATAAATCTGAGTTTTGGAAGACAGAAGGTTGAGGAGGTCCTCCTTCCAAAGTTTTCACTGCCCAGGAAGCTTCTTGTATGTCTGAGCTGCAGCAAAGACATTAGCCAGTTCACAAATTCAAAGTATCAGTGCCAAGATAGATGTTACCTAAACCAGGACACAACCACAGCCTAGGTCAGTGGGAGATGGCTATCATAAAACACACATTCCACAGTAATAGCACAACTTTGTCTGTTCTTAAATATCTAGATAGTAATATTCTGCATATGTCCAGCCAGCTAGCTGTGCATTCCAGATGTTTTGATTTTTCATGTATTTGCAGCTTTGCCTTTTCTTCTCCCCCCTCTACCCCCCCCCTTTTTTTTTAAGCAGCATTAGTAACCACTTCATTTTTTTCAGAGAGAGTGAAAAAGGTGAAATTATGACTGGGCCCCTAGTCTTTGCTTAAAATGAGCAGCAGGCCTGGATGACTACTTATTGCATAAATGCCTTAGTAGTCAGAGGAAGAGCAAAGAAAGGATGGATCCATTACTCAGTGGGAAAAGACAGTTTCTAACAAATGGCAAGGGGAAAGCAGAATTTTGAATGCCTTTCTCATATCAGACTTCACTAAGACAGTCAGCTGTGACCATGTGTCTTTCGTAATTAATACCAGCAATAAAATCTAAATAGAGAAGGAATGAAACCAGTGTGCTGGGTCTCATGAATCTCATCCTAGAGCACTCCAAGAACTAAATGATGACAATGTCTGTGTTCTTAATATTTGTCTGAATTCACTCAGGATGGGTGAAATATCAGAAGATTTGAAAAGGGCCAATGTTGTTCTTAACATTAAAACACAAGAAAGGATTTAGGAATTAAGATCAGCTAGGATGATCATCTTTCCAGGGCAGGGGAGAACTTTCCAAATGCCTGGAAGGTTTAAAAGATGATTAACAGCAAAAATGGCTCCAGGAGTTAATCAGAAGCTTAAAACATTACCATGCCATTGTGCAAAAAAATATACTTGCACTAGGATTTACAAATATTTCTCTGCAAGAAATGTAACATAATCCTTCCACTGCACTCAGAGATGGAGTACCATGTCCAGCTTTGAAAATCATACTTTAGAGGAGACATGGGCCAACCTGAGAGTCCAGAGGGTAGCGCTACACTGTTAAATCATTATAAATTTTATACATACTCTAAGAAGTTATATAGTCCATATGAAATACATACTTACATCCTACATGTAAGTAGTGATATTGATAGCGATAGTGATAAGTTATGTTATGCAACAGGGATCTATTAATAAGGACCATTTAAGTACCTACAATCTGTGCCACCTCTTCATTTCCTTAATTTATTCTCAACTTCAAAACCTCTGACTGATTTCAGAAAGACACAATTTAAACAAAAATCAGTCTTCAAAAAAATTACACCTAGGTTCCCCCAAAAATATAGCCTCTCCAAAATTTCATCATCCAGATGGTTTAAGCTTTTCTTGAGTTGTGGGAGGAATTGGTGGAGTTTTTTTCCCCATCCTATATTATTAGCCCTGATAGTATAAGAAACGGAAGATCTTGAGCTTCCCGAGGGGATGTATAGCATTCTCCTTCCAATCCCACCAAGTCCCAAAGGAAAAGATTTCAAAGTGGATATACTTTTGCAATTGAAAAATAGTTCTCTAAGCAGTGCAACTGCTATAACCTGATTTCCAACGCACCTTTTTTCTTCCTGTGGTTGACTACTGACTTTGTAATCTGAATTATGCTTGGGTTGCAGCAGGCATTCAGGTCCAAAATGTTTCCATCGGAATTCACGCAATGTCCTCCACAGTCTGAATTTACCTCTCTGATGAATTGTCTGAGCTGCGAGCTACAATCCAGGCTTGTCCCTGGGGCATGGCTTTCATGAGGTCTCACCCACATGTGAACTCTCTGATGTCTAAGAGCTGAGCACACACTGCAGCTTTTCCCTGAACATGATATTAATCAGGTCTTCCTTCTCCAACCAGCCAGCAATTTTCCACAAAATTATAGAAAAATATAGACATGTACTATTTGACAGGTACAGAACACGTATCCTATACAGCGTATGGTGTATACAGTATATCATAGAAATGCAGCATTTTTAAGACACTTACCTCTCCATCATAATTGCACAAATTTAGATAACGGGTCAAAAGGTTACCGATGAAGGAAAGCCTGCCAGGAAGTTTTGACATGACCAATTTTTGCAGGAAACCATGCTTAAAAGAAAGGTAAGGTATACTTTATGCTCAAGTTGGAGTCATGACCTCATAGCAAATAAGAAGAGAGGTTGGCCTATCATTCCTTACCTAAACAAATGTCCAGACATTCAGTTTTCAATAACCATAACTCCAGTTTACATACTGCATAATCTTAATTGGAAGGAAGCATGTTCAGTTGCCCTATTCATCCTCCATCCCATTCACCATCTGGTGAAGTCCTACATCAGCAGCTATAAAAATAAACGTACACAGATGATGAAGGAATGTCTACTGTCTCATACCTGATCCCTGTTTCTGCAATGCAACTGTAAATTCCAAGAGTTATTTTAATAATGTTCTTTTCCAGCTCGAAAAGTTTTTATCTAGAATTCTTTTGTATTTTGATATTTAATAGTCCATGATATTTGTTCATTTATAATACAAATATACTAAAATGAAATAATACATTCCTGATCAATTTGCAAAGCTATGTGTCTCAAGCTTGAAATTTTGAACAATTAACTGTATTAGGATGCACACATCTGATACCAACCCTAGTTTCACTACAGTTTTTCAGACTACTGTACAATATAGTAAAATTTGTTATTTTTTAAAAAAATTTAAGATTGCAGTAAAAAGTCTGCATTTTAAAAGCAAAAAAAAAAAAGTACTGGCAGTAAAAAAGACAGCATTGAATTTGTCAGATAATGGAAAATTGTATATACAAGTACTTATAAGATCTGCATTCTCTGTCTTGATGAATATTAAACAGTTGCAGAGGAAACACAAATACTGTAGGCTAAATACAAACATTCTTTGGTTTGCTATTCTTTTAATAATGAACTTCCTTGGAAGGCTAACTCCTAATCTTACATGTGTTCTATATTTGTAGGTACATCTCTGTCAGGAAATACTCTGAAATGGAAGTTCCTGACAGATAAAGTCCTTGGCCTTAAAAATTCCATAGATATTACTTGAATGTCAGAAAGAATCATTGGCAGACTTTGCCCATGATTCAATATCTCTTTATTTAAAAACCATAACAAGCTTGGAGATAATTAGTAATACACATATGGATTATATAGTCATTGTTATGTTGGAGTTTGTAATAAAAATAAAATGGGGAAAACATAATTAATTCTGCTTTTTATGGTGCCATTATTGCTTGCTTTGCATGAAGAGCCCATAGATATGAATCCCACTATATCCCTAAAGTCCTTTGGCCCCAATCTAATAACTAAGGATGGGGAAAACCAGTTTTGTCTACTTTCGGATCCAACTGAATATGAGATACCAAGAGTTTTAGTCTAAAAGTATTCACCTTGCATTCCAATTACCATAGTCTGCAAAGTAAAGTGCAGAGGAGAAACAAGGGAGGAAAATCTAGTGGGAAAAACAGAGTGAAAAATAAAGCGAGGTGAGACTATGTGAAACCAAACAATAAAGCAAATATCAAAACTCAATAAAATGGGACAGAGAAAGGAAATTGAAAAGACAGTCATTAGTATATTCTCTGCTTTTCATGAAGGAAAGTATGGGTGACAAATTCATAAAGGTCTCCTATCAGTAACATATCCCAGAGGTGAAAAAAATCATATTTTAATTGATTCAGTCTTGAAAGAGAATGAAAAATAAAAAGTTTACCTATCTCCATTTTTTCTTCAAACCAGAAAATCCTAAAATGATATTGAGTTTGCAAAGATAGTCGTTTGCCAGATGGGAAATGCCAAAACTCAGACTGTCACTGCCACCCCGTCTCCCACCCTGCGTGCACACATGCTGTGGTACTGCCTTTCCTTACCCTCACACATCCTTGATGCTGGCAATCATCTCGTTCTCTGCACAGAACGAACAGGGCTTATTTCACACGTATGGAGTCAAATGTTTCACCTTAACTGTTCTGGATGTGGACTTGGGGTTCACGTACCACATGCTTGTCAGACCTTGGTCTGAGGACTAAGCAACAAATCTTGTAGCCTGGGCCTCAGTGTTCCTCATTACTGTATTAAAGCAGGTAAATATTTGTGAAATGACATTCTCACAACAGTTCCTATAAAATAAGGATCTTATTCTACCCCTTCCTCCCTTTTTTAGCAAGATGAGAAGCTGGTATCCAGTGAAATTATGGCAGAAGACGTTCATTAAATTCAGGCGAAGAGCAACAGATAAGTACAAGACGACCTTCTTGAGTCCTTTGTACTAGTCAGTACTTCATGCAGTAAAATCACAGCTGACACTGACTTCAGTTACTGTTATGTGTGTTCAGCGCTGCAAATCAGATCTGTGGTCTCCGACTTGCACATCCAAAAACTAAAATGAAAAGCAAACCCACACAGCCGGCATTCCCCTGCGGAAGCTGAGGCAGTGTGTCCAATACCACACGGAGCTCTGGGGCAGAGAGATCCACTCCAGCCTTTAATGGCTTTACCTATAAGGCCTTCGTTTCTCTGTGCCACAAGCTGCCTCCCTGCCTATACAATCTGACATATTGCTTAAGGACAACTCATCCCATGCACAACGCAGAGTGGGGATCCTATATTAAAAAAAAATCCAACAACATGTAGTCATAAATAAAATAAGTCGTCATCATGCTTTACAGTCTCATTTCAATTGTAACTGCAATTTTGGATTTCCTATCTGTTAAGCATTGAGCTTTGCTGGATTTCTGCCTGTCAACACCACTCATACACGTTATCTCTTTGGTTTTAATTTAAAAGAATTTCAAAGAGGCCAGAAATGCCATTGTGTTGCTCATGAAGACATGCAAACTCACTAGTAGGAACTAGTCAAGTGCTCACAGGTTGTTCTCCTGCAAACGGAGTGGGATTTGAAGGGAGAACACACATGGGGCCACAGAGGTTCACTGACATGACATGAAAACAGCTGAAGGTTGATCAAACAGATCCCCCTCTTCCATGTCAGGTTGATCAGGACCCCACCTGACAGAGCCTCCCGCTTCCATTTCCCCATCCCAGCCCCTCTGACCCACCTACTCCTAAAATCCACTCCTCTTTTGCCATTTTTTCTCCTCCAAGCCCCATCCTCTTCCCGTGGGAGCTCTCAGCCGTCGGAGCTCTTCCCATGGGAGATCTCACCGTGATCTCTCTTTCAGCCATCACGTTCAGTCTATACCTGCCATCTCGCACCTCTCCCACCTTTTTTCCTCATCAAGACCACCTGAACACCCTTTGACTGCTTCTCACACTCTTGCATTCCTCAGCCTCGTCCCAGGGCACTGACCTTCACTGGTTTTTTCGGCTTCTGCCATAGCTGCTGCCTCTCCACTACCCAGCTCTACACCTGTTTCTCACAAAACATCTTCCAAATTCTTTTGTCCAACACTCGGACTCAGTTGGCTCCATGCAGCAAGTCCCATTTTCAGAGAAAAGCCACAGGCTCCTCATTTCCATCTCCCTTGTAATACGCTCCTTCAGAAGAATCAAAATGAGTTCTTCAACACCTCTTGCAAAAACAACTCACAGTGACATCTTGCCTAACGTACACAAACCATTCCAATGCAGAGAGCCAGGACCTAACAGGGATTAACTCATGCTCCAAAAACCAGTATGCATAATGTTATAAATACTAAAAGCACATGCCAGGTTGCAGCACTACTGAGAGCCACTAGGTTTTTCTTTTGGAGAAATCTCACCTGAAACACTAAGCAGTGAGCACAACCCTTGCTTTTAGTTGCAAAGCACTATATAGCCCAAAACCATTTAAATAAAATGAGTAAAAGCAGACCCCAAGACCTCCATAAAAATCACAACCCTTAAAGGGACACACTCGCTATTCTGTAAATCATAGAATCATTTAGGAAATCCTACAACTTCCTTTCTTCAACACACCAAATAAATGAGAGAACACAAAGGGGACAAACTGCTGTTTAAAAACCTGTAACTTGGTGAACACCCCACTGTTACAGGGTTTTCTATGAAAGTTTTCAAATTTTATAAAACTTGACTGGGAAATCTAATTTACTATAGCATCGATACATATTTGATTACCAGGGCAGAAAGGATAGTACATCTGCTTTTTTTTTTTAAATAAAGGTTTTAATTCCTTGCATATATCACAAGATCAAAAATGAGTTTCCACATTACATGGCTAAATAAGCAAGATGGTCTGTGAGCGAGACCAGAAGTTTGAGCCCTCCCACCTCCAGTTTTTCTATTTGCTCTCTTCTGCCTTTAATAAAGTGCTCCGGACCCAGTTTCCTTTGTAGAAACAAACAGATCATCCATCTCCCTGAATAAGATTAGGTGTCATCACTTCTCCCTTCTTTGTGAAATAATAAAAGTCATACTGCAGGAAAAAAAAAAAAAAAAAATCTTTTAAACCTTATTCAGCCCGGAATACAAACTGTAACCTTGGATGCCATGTGTGTGCAATGAAAATACACAGTTTCAAGTTACAAAGGTCTGTGATTCACACGTCTTTTTCCTATGGATTTAGGATGGAGGGGCAGCAGTTTCTATTCTGGGTTGAAAGGATTCTGCTTCTCATTCATCTTTAAATATATAAAACCTATTAGGAGTGCCATTAGAATACTACTGCTTTTATTTCCTAAGAGAATGGTAACTTACCTTCATTTTTCAACGTGCAGATTAAATGGATACTTTTAAATGCAGTTTTAAGGACTACTGTCACAAAAACTAAGTTAAAAAGAGGCAATGGTAACGTTCCTGCAGCCCATTGCTTAACAGATCAGTGAAAGTAGATCGTAATCTCACATTATCCTCCACATTTCTTTGAAATCTAAAAGCGTATAAGCCTTTCCAAATACACTTGATCTGTTCAGTTTTTATGCAAGAAATCAACTCACAGCTCCCTTCTTAGGACCCACCAACAGGAGTTTTACTTACAAGGTTGAATGAGATTCTGTGCCTGCTCTGATGTCTATTTTCTCACGTTATTTAATCTTTCTTGCTTGCTAATAATTTCAAATTATGGTTTCAAATAAAGCTTCATGATACGTGGTCACATTTAGACTGTAAAAGACTGAGATTTACCACTTTGACAGACCAACGTTTTTAGCTTGTATACAGCACCCAGCCACAAATGAACAACAAAAAATGTTTTGAGTCCTTTAATTTCCAAAATAAATGCTTTATGTACCAGAACCTGTCATTTAGAAACAATAGCACACACACAGACTTATACACACATACATATACACCCCCTATTCTACAATAATTGATGTATGGGGCTTATTAAAAAGGCAGTAATTGCAAATGCATTTGATTATTTCTTTTACAGCATGAAATAACCGGTTACCTTTCAGGAAAGGAGCCCTCCGTGGCACAAGCACTTCTGTGATTTCCACCTGCTCTTGCTGATGCTGTTTAACCAGGTTTCCTTCGCTGCCAGCTCTCAAAATCTTTTCACCTAGCCTAATTTTTCGTGATCGACTGTTCAAATCTTCTTTCCTAGACAAAGGCGATTTAGGAGCCGTATTAGCGGACAAAGGTCGAGCCAAGCGAGAGGGTTTGGACATTCTGCCTGTGCAGGAATGTACCTGCTGCTCCAAAAGCAATTTCTAAAAAAAAAAAAAAAAAAACCAAACAAAATAAAATAAAAAAATCCTTCCCAGCTCACTTTCCAGCACAGAGGCTGGGGAGTTCGTGTGTGCAGCGCAGCTGGATGTGAAGTGCCGTGCTGCCAGCCCGATCAGTTTTAAACACCAGGCGTTGTTGGGTGGTCACGCAGACAGCTTCCCGGACCTGTGGAATGTAAATGTGAGCTGGGGCAAAACAGATGACTCTGCTCCGGGGTGCTGAGTCCCAACCGCGCCGTGGGGAGCACACGCTCTTCCAGGGACGGTCTCAAGCTCCCGGCGTGCGCCGACGAGGCGCCGGGGAGCACCGGAGCCGAAGGGGAATGCCCCACCTACGCAGGTAGAACATGAAAAACCACCCAGGCGCGGGGTTACCCCTGCGCACGGGACCTTCCCGCGCTCCTCTCCCAACCCTCTCGGCTCAGACAAACGCTTTCTTGTTTCGGCAGATTTCTTCACTATGCCCTAAAACCGCACCGCTTTTTACGCGCTATACAGCAAATGCCTGGTGCCAAGAACCCGCTCGCCTTTGGGTTAAGGCACGGTGTGAGCTTAAACTGGATTAAATGATGCATATTCTCCTACTGTATTTTCTAACTCCCCAAAATAAATGAAGGATCGACGGTGAGTATCATCTCTTTTTGAAAAATGGCCCAAGTCCCTTATTATTAACTGGCTTTGCTTAGGAAACAACACCGCACAGAATATTGCCCATTATACTTCCCTCTTTCCCTCTTACACCTAAAAATCCCCTGGCCTCTTGCACACTACAGGTACCCACGTTCTCTACTGACTCTTCAAAGAAGAAATTCCTGACCTTGGGCTGCATGATTTCAAACCTCAGCTCCTGGGTGCTTTTCTTTGAAAATGCCTAGGCAAAGCCTGCCTAACTTTCTCTGCCAGCCCTACGCGTGCGAATGCTGCCAAGATTCACAGTATTTGGTCACATGAAAAGAAAATTCCATTGACCATAATTCTGCAAACAACTTCTAAAGGAAAAAAACCACAGTGTAAACCAGAGACAATATCACAGTTACAGTAAAATCTTCACACTGAAATTTACAACGTATTCCTCAATATCCCAGGCAACCAGTATCAATAACAGAGTATGAGGGATGATTTTATTTCAAAGCTAGAACAAACACAAGCAAATCAATACTACCAAAGCTAAAGTACTAATAGTTATTTAGGAGAAACACTTAACAAACAAAAAGACAGGAATGACTAAACTATTACAGACATTCCTAATTTTCTGAGATGGCAGTAAAATAGTTTTGCATGCTATTTCCATATTTTTTTTCAAGAATCCCACATTAAGAAGGGAATTGTTTATCCTTCATCTACAAAGCATATTGTCTATTGCTCTGTTGCGCCATCAAGAATGGGAGAGATTAAGTGCAATACAGCACGCCTTGCCATGATATTGATAACATTCTGCATATTATTTTATCAACACAGTAGGAGCTCTAAGTGTGTGGGAAGACTTCAAGTCTCAAGGAGAGACCTGACAGACAGGAGAGTAACTGGGCTGATTAGCAGTGCTCAGGCACAGCAAGTCATGCAGAAGAAGATGGAGAACAGAAACGGGAGCGAAACAAGAAGATGAATGGAGAGTTAATCACGTAACCGGAGTGAGCAACGAGTGAAGAAGGTAGAGAAAAAGTGAAAGCCAATAAGCATGTGAGAGCTCAGTTGTACTGAGCCTAAGAATTACTGTCATTCCCTTTAAATATCTCAAAAATAACTGTTTGGAAAATAGTCTAAGATCTTCCACTATGATTTCTTTACCAAACACAAATACTCTGTTCTTAAGAGGAGTTTTTAAGCAGTAATCATAACGCCTCTGATAATACATAGACATATTTCAATGCTCCCAAGCACAAGGTAATTGCGGTATAAAATCCAGCTCTGACTGACAACATAAACAATGGTGTTTTGGTTTTTGAATCAATACTGCTACAGCAAAATCCTACTGAGATTACTGCACATTGCACATTCACCCAAATTGAGCACCCTTATCACAGGGTGGTCTTGGAAAAAGCAACCCCATCTGTGAAGCTGGAGTCTAACCAGGCGGTCATAGTACCCGCAAACTTAATTTAATTTCTACACAA
This sequence comes from Limnodromus scolopaceus, assembly GCA_028565335.1. Classification (NCBI taxonomy): domain Eukaryota; kingdom Metazoa; phylum Chordata; class Aves; order Charadriiformes; family Scolopacidae; genus Limnodromus; species Limnodromus scolopaceus. The sequence goes on from JAOXNO010000013.1 coordinate 18,435,585, forward strand.
AGCAAGGACATCATGAATTAAAACTTTTCCTAAGGCTCTCTCTATAGCAACAAGAGATGGGGAAAGGGAGACGTTATCCATCTGTTTCTGCAGGAAAAGTGCAGGCCCTAAGTCTGGTTCCTTCGGATACCAAGGTGACACTTCTGCATTGAGACAACAGCAACATCCTGATTGACATTCATTTTTGACAAGGAAGAAGCTCATTGTCTCACAGCAGAGACACAGCCATGCAGAAACAAGGTGAGTCCAACATGTTCCACGAACACATGAAATGCCCAGGTATACTCTGGTCAGTCAAATGCAACTCTTTGATGACAAAAGACTGAGAGGAGTGCCTGACACACCAGAAGGCTGTGCCGCCACACAGCGAGACCCAAACAGGCTGGAGAGTTGGGCGAAGAGGAATCTAATGAAGTTCATCAAGGGTAAGTGTAGGGTCCTGCACCTAGGGAGGGTCTGACCTGCTGGAAAGCAGCTCTGCAGAGAAAGACCTTGGAGTCCTGGCAGACAACAAGTTGACCATGAGCCAGCAATGTGCCCTTGTGGCCAAGAAGGCCAGTGGTCTCCTGCGGTGCATTAAATAGAGCATGGCCATCAGGTCGAGAGAGGTCATTCTCCCCCTCTACTCTGCCCTGGTGAGGCCACATCTGGATTACTGTGTCCAGTTCTGGGCTCCCCAGTTCAAGAAGGACAGGGAACTACTGGAAAGAGTCCAGCGGAGGGCTACAAAGATGACCGAGGGAAGGAGCACCTCTCTTATGAGGAAAGACTGAGAGACCTGGGTCTGTTTAGCCTGGAGAAGAGAAGACTAGGAGAGGACCTCATCAATGCTTATAAATATCTAAAGGGTGGGTGTCAAGAGGATGGTGTCAGGCTCTTCTCAGTCGTGCCTGGTGACAGGACAAGGGGCAATGGACACAAGCTGAAACACAGGAAGGTCCATCTAAACATGAGGAGGAACATCTTTACTTTGAGGGTGGCAGTCCACTGGAACAGGCTGCCCAGAGAGATTGTGGAGTCTCCGACTCTGGAAATACTCAAAACCCACGTGGACACATTCCTGTCCAGCCTGTTCTAGGTGAACCTGCTTTGGCAGGGGGTTGGACTAGATGATCTCTGAAGGTCCCTTCCAATCCCTAGCATTCTGTGACTTTCAGTAATATCTTGGTGCAATCAGGTGCCTAATGACATTAAGTCATGTGAGGAGAGGCTGAGAGACCTGGGACTGTTCAGCCTGGAAGAGAGGAGGTTCAGAGGAATCTTATGTGTCAGTATAAATACCTGATGGGGCAGTAGAGAAGAGGGAGCCAGGCTCTTCTCAGTGGTGCCCAGCAACAGGACAAGAGGTAGTAGACACAAACTGAAATACAAGAAATTCCATTTAAACATAAAAGAAAGTTTTGGGGTTTTTTCGGTGAGGTGGTTATACACTGGCACAGGTTAAACAGAGAGGTCATGAAGTCTCCATCCTTGGACATAATCAACACATGACTGGGCATGGCCCTGAGCAACCTGCTGTATCTGAGCCTGCCTGAGCCAGGGGTTGGACTAGGTGATCTCCAGAGGTGCCTTCCCATCTCAACTTTTCTGTTATTCTGTATCGTCAAAATACATTCAGAGCCTATTTATACTATGGATGCCTCAATATCTTTAAATCTGTCCAAGAGTAGATGCCCAACCTTCTTTCTCCAAAGTCCCAGCAATTAAACTATCTCATGCTTAAGTGCCACTTCTGGGAGGATTTGCTTCCCTCCTGGTAACTACTCCTTTTTAGTCTCTTGCTGTCTGTGGCACAGCATTCTCAAAAAAGTTCTTATCTGTTTGTTTTAAAGGCTCCGAGATGTGAAGCTGGTGATTCTAGCCACGAGCATCAAGCCTCTCAAAAAAAACCCCAAACCAAAAAAAGTCCAAAACATAAGCCCAGGTTGCTTAGATGATTGTGTTTTGGGCTGGATCTAGACACAGTAAATTACTTCACTTGTGGGATGAAATGGCATGAGAGCATCTGCCCCAGGGTTGCTGCCAGCTCCTCATCACCCACATCGCTAATGCACAGATCCTCTCCCCACCCCATATCCCCTGAAGCCCTGGGCTCCCCCGGCTGCAGGGCAGGTCCCTCCCTGCCATCCTGCTCCCTCCACCACAGGTTCATAATGAAGCTCCTCAGGCAGCAAGGCTTTCATCAGCTCTCTGGCTTTCTGAAGCCCCAAGGTGCTCTTTTGAACTACTTAAAAAAAACCAACCACAAAACCCACCACCAACAACAAAAACTAAACCAACAAACAAGCAAAGAAAAAAAAAAAGTCCCAAACAAACACAAACCCTTTTCCCTTAGATTTCAGATAACCAACTTCAACTAGGTAGAGACATCATATTGATGTAACATACCATTGAGTAAAAAGTAGTTCAGTTTGTCAGGTTTTTGTGAAGTGCTGCAGGAAGTTTTCAGTGCTTTGGGTGAATGAATAAACTCTGTCACTGCCTCACACAGCAGAAATTGATATTAAGGGACCACAGTGCAGTCTATGCTTTTGAATAATCACACATATGTAAACAAGTGATATTTTTAGAATACTATACACATTCCATACACTGTTTAAAACAATGTTCTATTGGTTTCAAAATACAAGTCTCCTCTTTCCTGCCCAGAAAATAAATTACTACTGAAATACGACAACAAGAATTTCTTAAGAGTTAGCTTACAGAAGGCATTTTTACCGTAGCATGTTAAATAGGTTATTATACTGCGATTAACTTAAGTAACGTTTGTGCCCCTGGGATAAAAGAAACATGACTAGAGATGTTATTAATCCAAACAAAGCATTTTCAAAGCCTGAAAATTCCTTTTTTGGGCATCCATGAAATTCTAGTTTACATTTGCACATAAAGAACTGAGAAGGGGAGAGGATCCCTCACATGAGAACCAGGAAAAAATGGTAGCTGATGCTGTATGGTTTAGGATGTGGTATTTACTCAGCCTCGCTAAATTCTTTGGCCTGCAACTATCTGAAGAAGAAAGAAGCATGCATATACAGATATTTCAAATCCAGCAGACTGTTTCTAAACTATTGAGAGGCAACAACTGCTACACGAGTAAATGGAAGTTGCAGGTGCAGAAGTTAAAATCGTAAATTAATGAAGTCTTCTCTTTACAAAATCTAGAAAGTAACCAGATGGCATAACATTTTCAGCATGAAATGAGAAAAAAATATATAGGCACCAAAAGAACAAGATCAGTGATGAAAACAATTTCAGATGCAAGTCACAGATAGGTATGTAATGTGATAAAAAAAAAGTTTAGTGCTTCAGAGAGGTACATTTTCTAGTAACTGAAGCATGCAAAATTAGTGACAAGCTAATTTTGCAGATGTTAAGGCTTTCTTAGAACTATGTGCCAGTGCTTTATTTTTCCATATATGATTTCTGAGATACTTGCATAATACAGAAGGTGCTTCATGTTCAATATATTACGAGCCATTTTTAAACATTTCACACAAATCTAAAAACATGCTTCCTGGAAAAATAAGCCATGCAAAAGGAACCGAGTCAGTCATTCAATGACAGGTGAACCCCCCAACAGAAAGCAAGCTGTAATTATGGCAAATCCTGTTACTCTTTAATATGGTCTTAAAAAGAAAAGTCTGTTAAGGGTCCTACTGTAATATAATAGCTGCCTAGAAGATGCTATAATTAAAGCAGAGTTGTCATTTCTATCAGGAAACCCTGTTCCAGAGATTTACTACTCAGCCATAAAAATTTAATCTCAGCTCCAAGACTTAAAAAAAAAAAAAAAAAAATCAAAATCAGAAAAAACCCCTTCAGGTCTAGTTTAATTCCTTTTCTTCAAGTCTTAGAAAATTGAACCATAGCAAAACCTTTCTTAAAGATAGAATACTTTACAGTTATGAAATCTGAACACCCTATTCTGCCCCCAAACCAGAAATGCTATCCATAAGGGCAGAATGAATTTTCTTTATTATTCTGTCACTCCTGAATCTGCCTGAATCTGATATTTGGCTTTGGTTCAAGACCTTCGAAGTCCTGCATTTGCCTGAGTAGGCAGGTCCGTGGCCTACCAAAAAAGCATTTACACGTATTGAACTATATTATGGTTACCTTTTTACTAAACTAGTATAGTTACACCTCATCTGGTGACGGTCTGTCCTCAGGGTGCCTCTTGATGACTGCACTTGGTTCCCTTCCCTACCTCAACTTTACGCACACTTGCACGCACGTAACTGCATCCACCCATGGACAGACAGTGCAGAAGAACAAAGCAGTGGGGCATTTGTGTGCAAACACCACCACTAATATTTGAAGTATTTGCCAAGATTATTCCTAAGATCTCCAATTGGTGCCAACTGCGTTGGCAGGCTTGGGTACATTATCCTGATGAGATGATGTTAATCACTAAGCAATTCCAAAAGGAGCAATCAGCTGTGAGCAGCTGCCCATGCAACTCATAACAAATACATTTTTTGTAGAATGTTACCTTTTTCTATACATCAGCCACTCACAGAAGAATACAAAATCAAAAGATTTATTCTGTATGTAAATCATTACTAAACTCTACCAGACAGTGTTCTGTGAGTTGGCTGGTCTTGGTGCTATACTGGTTGGCTGTAATGTCTAAGAGAGCTGAAATTTATACAATCTTGGTTCAAAGTTGTTTCACTTGTTTTGATGTTTTAATCAAATCAAATAAGAACTTAGGTACAATATGTTCTTAAATGAATACCCCTTAGCTAAAAATCACAGCAGATCACTACCATTATTACTTCATTATTAAATAGCATATGAATACTGACTTCCAGATCTGCAGTTATGTCACATTAGATTCTTAAAGCATTTTAAAGATGTGCACAAAAATATCTTTTGTCAAATTTATAGCATTAGTAGTTTTTTAATAAAAGAGAAAAGCATTAAAGTTTCAAAATCTGTTCTGAAATTTTGTAAGTGAAACTATGGCTGGCTTAGTCTTTAATGCCACTATAAAAAGGAGAGGGAAAGAAGCAACACGAAACAATACACTGACATTTTACTCTGCAGAAAATGTTACTTTCAAATTTTAGTTGCTAATTTGCTTTAGCATATCTGCAGCCTTCTCTAGCTTTTTGTACTACTGTTTTCAAATGACCACCTCTTAATAAGAGAACAACCTTTTAAAGAGCTCCAGCACATAAAAAATACAACATGGAGAGCTTAGAGTTTTGCAGAAGATAAAATATGCCTTACAGAAAATCAGCACATACAATGGTTGGAATGAAATCCTGGAACGAAGAAAGAAGGAAACAGGTAGGAAGCAGGAACAGACTGGATATGCCAGGACACAAACACAAACCTTGACTGACAGAATCCTGCTCATATGGGCAGTTCACAGGTAAACCAATTTAATTGTTTCAATATCCCTCTTTTGTCCTGAAGTTCTACATCACCCATATGGGCCAAAAAATAGGAAAAGTCAGTAGAAGCGTCTGAAAGGAGGGCAAACTACAAGGGTGAAGGTAATTCACTCATACCCCACAGGAAGAATTCTAGCTGTTCCTCATCCAGCAAAGTCCCATCAATAGCACCTTTGGGAATGGGTGCTGCAGTGCAGGATCTCATAAGCAGGACCAAAGTCCAATGAAAAGAGAACAATGGGAAGATAATGGTCGTCCTCTGAAGAAGGTGGTAAGAAGCAATAGCTGTCTGGGGCAGCCTCTAGCTCTGGCACTCCTGACTGGACTATCACAGCGTTTCTCCAGAAAAAGACCTCATATGTAAAGATTAATCTCCGCAGGCCTATGGAAATGGGTGGGCATATAAGCAGATGCAGGATTCTTTATAAATAGGTCTTACAATAACAACTCATTTGGTTTGGTTTTTTTTTCTAGAGAAAAACTAACTAGCCAGAGACCCTAACTAAACTGCAAACAGGCACAGAAAGAGAGCATTAGACCAATCCAGTGTCTTTTTCTCAGGAGCAACCCTGGGAGTGATGACTTAGCCAACAGCAGAACAAAAACGTACTTGTCTATTTGCGAGACAGTTTTTTTCAGAGAAACAGTATTTCAAGAAACTTATCTGATCAGTTTCCTGTGATCTTCATACTTTTTTGGTATTTGGGGAGAGACAAAGGTAGAAAATGTGAGAGTTGTATTTTTGTGTGTGTGTTTTTTGTCCCTTTCCTTTAAGTCCCATTTAAGATATGCATCATCACACTACACCAAGCTTTACTTTTTGCACGGTATTACTTAACTCAATACAACATACATGACGCACAACCTCATCTTCTGTGTCAAAACTGCAAGTGACTGGTGTTGAATTTGACCCCTTCTGTCACTTACTGCCCCCTCACAGCACCGTATCAAGTGCCTCATAGTGCTGACTGCATGGGTTTGGGTAAATCGTCTACAAAGAGTCAGTTGCTCAATCCCTTGCTGTCTAAGCAGCTCTGGAGAGATGAACGTATTTGTTAAAACAACAATAAAGAAATCTGCAACTCAATTTATTTATGTTTATATAGCTCTATATGATAGTTCAAGTAACCTGAGTTTACCACTACTCCCCTAGAATCCCCAAGCTGTGCATCCTCAAGCCACCTGGAAAGATATTTCTTGGTTTCAATCTCCCCATACTGTTAGAGACTAAATGTTCTGAAATCTGGAGATTTTATGCAGATCACTGCTTTGCATATTTGATGATTCATTACCTTATTTACATAAATGAAAACAAATGGTCCCAATTACTAGCATTTAAGTCTGAAAAGGCTTCAACACAGAGCATGCTTTAGGAATGCAGTAAATTCTTTACTTCTGGCATAAATTTGGGGTGGTGCCCAGGTTACCCCCATGGCTTCTCCAGCCTCCATCATTAGGTATTGCTCATCAGGAACATAAAGGGAAAATCCAATACAGTGATCAAACAGACAATAGTAGATGGCAATGAAGCAAAGAAAGCTGAAATAGTAGTTTTTCCAGCCAAGAAAAACCTTGAAAAGAACCAATAACTCTACCATTAAAGCAGAAGGGTCTATGAAGTACCCTATTAACAACCCCAAACTATTTTCTGCATGGAAAAATAAACTGGAGACCATGCCAAGTGCAATATATAAACATAAAATCTCATTTGAAAAAAAGCTCAATGGCCATTTGTGAAGGCAGGTTAACACAAGTTAAAATAAAGAGGACACTGCATGACTAGCATTTCTGCCAAGAACCATTAACAAAACTGGTAAACCAATCTTTTGAATGCATACTCTATTTCCCAAAGAGCACACTATTTACTACACCAAATAGTGTTCTGTGATCTGGCTGTTCTTGATGCCATATTGGTTGGGTGTAATGACTAAAAGAGATTAAAACATACAGTATTAGTTCAAAGTTGATTCAATTGTACTGGTGTGTTAATCAAATAAAAGAAAAATTTAACTTCCATATGTTCTTGATTGATCTTTAAGGGTTAAAATAAAAATGGTGCTATAGGGACTGCTACATAAGGAGCAGACAGATATGTGTACTTAAAAACACATACAAACCAAGACAGACAGAAAAAAAAAAAGGCAAATAGAAGAACAGGAAGGAGAACAGTAACTCCCCTCCAGTAAGCCCTCCTGTGCTACTAACAGGCGCCAGTCTGTTACCAGGGAGGCTTCAGCAAGTCTGACCTGAATTCCTTGCACTGAAATACAACCACCAAATCCACCATGTTATTATATGAACCATAAAATAAACAGAATAATTCAGAAGCTATTAAAAATTAATGCTATAAATTCTGAGAGCAATTCTTCATGATGTCCCTCATTTTAATGGTCCTTAAAACGCCTTTCAGTGAAAAGATCTGTATAGGGGAAAGTCTGGAGTAACTTGGGTCAAGAAAATCAGGTTTCTCACCTCAATAGACTCCTTTGAGGGAGAAGAATAGGATCTGAGTAACTTCCATATTTAACGTTACAATTAAATGGATCTTTTCAATTACTGCTGGCATTTAAAGACAAGTTTGTAAATTATTTCCTTCCGCATCAAGTTTTGCAACTGGGAATTCAAATAACTCCCAGATAATGCATGAACCTAAAGAAAACTACTGCTGCTTTCTTTACATATAACAACTCTGCAATGCTAACAGTCATGAAACAGTAAAAATGGAGGCAGTGACCACACAGCTACCTTCAAGCAAGTAACTGCTCCCCAGGTCTAAAGATGAGACCTTAATCAATGTATCTTTCACTCATGGTGATGTCTTCAACTGGATAAAATAATCCCATTCTCAGTCACTTGCCAAGTAGTATGACACACATCTTAATACCTTTGAAGAGCAGTATTACAACAAGAGAAAAAAAAAGAAATATTTTTTGATTAACAATGGTTTGGAGCATTTTCTACCTAAACTTTTCCTCCCAACCTTCCCCACAATCTTCTGCAGCTCAAACAAACTAGCCATCTTCTTCCGCTAATAGCAACTACCTCTGTCCTTCTATTCTGCAGCAAATAAGACCACAGTCACTTACCCCTTAGTAACACCAAATTCATTCTAGTGATTAAATCTACCCATTTAGTGTAACTCAAATGTAATTACACAGGTAATTTTAATTAGGCAGAACCTAACCACAGAACAAGAGTCTGGTCCAGATTCAGGATTTAATCCCATACTTTGCAAGTGCACTGTGGCGTATTATCTTACAGTGGCTGCTATACTGTACATCAGCCTTGGACCCATCTCTGATTTCAGCCACCAGACTCTGTAGATAGAGTTGTTCCTTTGGTTGTTCTTTCCATTTATTCTACTGAGCATCAAGTTTTCCTGGGCTAACTATGCTACAAAGCCCGTGAAGAAAAGGAAGTGTTGCAGTTTGCAGGGTGGTACCACCCATCAGGCACAACTGAGACATGATGGTGAGGGAGCCTGGCAGGTGCCCATACAGAGCAGTCCCCTGGGACAGCCTGGAGAAGCTGCTGGTGACAGAGAGGCAATTTGGGACAGACAACAGGGGAAAGAAGCAAAGATTGAGCAGTCATAAAGCAGAGATTAGGATGAAATGAAGAGGGGGAAAATTCTGCTGATTATTATGGCTGTACCACATTAGGCATATTTTCAGGCAGGTGAGAATATTATGATGACAAGTCGTTACAGAAGTGCAAAAATGCAAGAGAGACGTCCATCTGTCTGCTCATTTGCATGCAAGGAGCTGCCCTGTGGATTTCCCTTGTGGAGCAGCTTCAACCCTCTCCCCTCTCAAAATGCCTGGCAGAGCGTTAGGGGAGAGGCCCCCTTCACTCCTCCATCCCTGCCAGAGCACAGCCCTGAACAAACCCCAGGACCAGTCCAGGCCAGCACAAAATTCACTTAAAACTATGCTCAGGTGGCAAACAAACGTGATCCCCTGAAGCCTCCTTGACCACAGTTGTCATTATCACCCATTATTTCCAGAAAGTTTATGATTGGATAATGTTTTTGCTTTGGACTTATTTTTATTTGGACTATGAAAAAACAAGGTCAAATTTACACGTAGTGCTAATGGAGACATGCAATCTGCAAAGCACAAATCTCACACTGGCTCTGTGAGAGGTAAAAAAAAAAAAACCAAACCCATCCTGAAACCTTATTACTTAAGACACTTTTCTTTATAGCTCATATTGTTAATGAATCAGTGTGTTATTTTACCAATGATCCATAAGACCCCATTGAAATCATAAATATACCAGTTAGACTTCAGGAAACTGTGTGGTTTTACTCATTTCTAAAAAAAATATATGCTATTGATGAGAAAAAAACTTTCCCAGCAATACAAATGACAGAGCGGCAGGCTGGAGTGATGGTGTACTTCAGGGTGATTTGTATCGCCAAAACAACAGGTGCGGCTGGCTTTTTCCAGGCATAAATCTTTCCATTTGCAAGCTAATAGTAGGTTGCCAACTCAATGTTTGCCTCTGTAGTTTGTGTTACATAGAAGGGATTTTTTTTTAAAGTTGCATAATTGTCACCGAAGTTTAATTTTAGACGAATGAAGAATTCAAAGAAAATTAATTAAACCCTCAAAAGCAATCTGTTATTAATTTAGGGGAGAAATGCCCATTCCATTCACAGAATAGCAATTAGGACAAGGAATAAATCAATACATTTGCATTTATCAATTACTGTTATTCACCAAGCAGAATTTAGGAACTTGATAAAAAAAAAATCTTCCATTTCTTCAGTCCTTAATTACAACTCATTAACTTTTCATTAACTTCAAGCTTAGTAAAAAGCAACAGCAAGTCTTTGATGGTACCACTGTTGGCAGATGGTTTTGTGAAAGTTATTTGTGTTTAGCGAGTTACGCCATTGCTGTACCACAACAACACATCAATCAAGGATAAGAAAATTCATGCCTCTTCATTTAAATTGACTCTCTGTACACTTTCAAGCTTTGCAGTAACTTTTAAGATAACACATAACGCCACTCGGACTCTTAAAAAAGGGACAGTGAAGTGTGAAAGACATGCAGAGATTGTTCAGGAACACCCACACTGCCAATGCACAGCCAATCTGTATCTGGATGAGGTTTAATGAGTGCTGAGTGGATGGGGTTGATTCCTCCCCTCATTCTCCTGGCCATTCCCCTGTCCATGGGGCCTGGGGCATTGCTGTCCCTCACTTTCCAAGAGGCAGGACTTGGTGTTTGCCACTGCTGAATCTCATGAGGCCTCTCTTGGGCCCATCCCTCCAGCCTGTCCTGGTCCCTCTGGACGGCAGCTCTGCTCCTGAGGGACCTCCCAGCTGGGTGCCCTTTCCAAACTCAACAGGATGCCCTCCATCACCTCCTCTAGGTCCTGATGGACAGGTTAAACATGACAGGTCCCACATGAGTCCCTACAGGACCACCCTGCCACCAGCCTCCAGGCACAGCACAAACCACCAGCCCCGAGCCTCACCATCCCACTGTTGCATCACCCACCCCAACCACGGCCCAAGTTGAGCACAAAAATACTGTGAAGACAACGTAGAATGACCATTTAACATAAAGACAAATGGTGTTGACAGCTATGTTCCCATCCCCAAATTCAGCCATCCTGCCACAGAAGACGGTTGGGTTGGTTGGGCATAAAATACCTGGCTACAGAACTCAACAGAACAAGTAAATACATGTCTCCTATGGTAATGACCGATAAGAAAAATGGGGGAAATGATGAAAAAATCAGGCTAGGCAAACTTTTTTTTTTTTCCCAAAAGCTTATGAACATTTTTACTATTGATTTTGGTATGACAAAAGTTCCATCTGAACAAAAACTTCTCAAACAGGAAGGCAGAAGCATACAGACAAACCACCTTTTCATTTGGACATTTGACGCAGTTGCAATTACGAAACTTCTTCATTTAAACTAAAGGTGACAAGAAATCTGCCTTTAACGGAGCTATCACAATAATAAGCACAAAAAGCTGTAGGAGAGATGGAGAGGATAAACAAATGAGCACTACCCAGGACCAGCTCTTTACACAGCATTATGTATGTCCAAGGCTATAGTGTAAACTTAAACATGTCAACAGGCAAAGAGGAAGTGAATTTTAAGCACTAAGGAAAAAGAATAAATCCTCTTATTATGAGAACAAACTATTTGGTATCCATTTTAGCTATATTCATTTGAGATTACTTTTTTCCCTCTTTGGTCCAGCACCTGATATAACTCCTGTCTATGTTAAATGAGGGTTATGCATACTCCAATTGAGTGAATCACATTTTAAAAAAAACACAAAAAATTTTAAAGACTGTATATAAAATAAGGATGCACTTAAACTAATTTTACATGACAGTATTTTTATTTTTCTGAAATCAGATTTTCCATTATTTATGGACTAATTTAAATGCATTGCATATTAAAGTAATTTCAAAAAGATTTTAAAATGAGATTTTTAGTATTAGAGGAAAGACTCCCATTACACAACTTCTCCTAGATGAGGATCAGATACCAGATGATAAACAGTTTTGGGTGTTTGTGGCTTCAGCATTATTGGTCGATGAGCTAGATTTTTAAACTGATAATGTAATCCAGACCATTCTGACTTCCTTGTTTTATGTATAAGTGTGAAAAAAAAGTTATTGAGAAAGAAACAGCCATCACCCATAACTTATAAAAAGTGTACATTTTTTAAAAGGTTCATATTTTGTTTAAAATGGAACTCAAACATATTAAACTGGCTACAGTTTCTGTACTATGTGGAAGGATATTTTTTCCACAGAACCACAAGAACCTCTTTTTTTTTTAAAAATAGTAGTTCTCTATAGAATTTATTCAAGAGGTGTTCTTATTTTGCCAGAAGCATGGAATCGCAAGTGCTTTGAATCTTTGTATGTTCAGTGGTTAGACTGTGCAAGTTTTAGAAATGCCTTGTTGAACTATGTAGTATAAGACAGTTTCAAAGCATACATATTTATATAGGTATATATCTGGCATTATTAAAAAACATGGTCGGATATGATTACCATCAAAACTTTACCAAAAAAGAAGAAAAAGAAAAATCAAGAGCAACTGGAGCTTATTTACTTCTCTAATTAAACTGCAAACACAACATAAATTGTCAAGTTCCCTCAGAACCAACCACAACCACCAAATGTGGCTGAGCAACCAGAAGTAAGGCTCACTGGGGCAGGAATGAGGGTTATAGTCCCCTGACTCACAGGGTAACATTTGAACAACGAATTGGTTTATAAATGAGTGTGTTGTTGCTTTTGTAAGCGTGAATTTTTTCATTACACATACTTCATAGCGCAAATGCTGACTGCTGAAAAGCAAGATCTGCTTTCCTCCTTCCTCCAAGACAGACCCAGACCTTGCATCTAACCTTCAAAGCAAGTCAGAGAACTTCAGATCCCTCTCTTGGTGGCCACCTTCCCACTCGCCTGGCTGGTTTAACTGATTTACCCTGAATCCACATGTGCACTAGATCTAACTCAAGGGAAGTTGAAGGGTTACTCAGCAATGGGCCTCTGTTTTTTCCATAACCCATGGTTTCATCAAATTAGATATAATATCAGTCTGTTCCCTAAGTCAACCTTAAACAATCATTAAACACTTTACACCATGATTTTAAACTTCTTTTCTCACTGAGCACCACAAACCATACGTGATTTCTCTACACAGACACCATTGTTTCTCCAGACAGTTAAACTCTGCAGCAAAGTGAAGATCATCCAAGACTATAAGGAAGACATACAATAAAGGCAACATAAAAATATTACAATGAACACTGTATTCATTCACTGTCTCATTTATTCTTATGCAACATGCACATCTCCACAAACATAGTGTCACAGAATTTGGATCCATTTTGTTGCATTATAGCCAGAACTTTGCTCAAAACCTATGTGCCCATGGGATTTTTATTCTGTTCTTCAGGTGTCAGCAAGTAACAGACAGAACTGAACGGCCAGATCTTTGCCTGAAACACATACTTAGAAGTCACCTCAATAGAATATACGATGCTGTACTTGCAAGTAAATCTATGAGTCAGATCAAGTACTTTGGGGTATGGAAGCATGTGTTTGGAAGCTGAAGCATGCCTTTTCTTCTGACATGAGGCACCTTCAACATTCTTCAGATTTTTTTACTTCCCGTGCAAAAAGGGCTCCTCACAAGTCCGGGACAGATAGAAGGGCACAAAGCTCCTGCCACAAGTTTGCAGACTGCTTTCTATGCCACCAGGGCAGCAGCAGACCAGCAACATCTGGCACGTCCAGCCACTTATTGGTACTTCATTTGCACCCTTTCCGTTTTTTACCATGTCACTAGGAATAACATTGACAGTAAAAACACTCTGTGAGTTTAGCATCACAACTTCTGGCAAGAACATCGCCACTCTTCTTTAATGAACCGCCGTAGAGGCCATGCTGACAAACCCGGGCAAGACTCGGCTCCTACAAGCTGTCCCCAGGATCATGTTTCCCCACTAAACAGCTGTCTTCAATCACAAGAACTGCACGTTCTTTTTCAGCATTATTAATCTTATGAAAAACGGTCATTTTCCTAGTGGTTTGACGTATTCCACGTGGCTGCTCAGCAGCATCTTATATAGGTGGTCATTTAAACCCCTTTTCACAATAAATGCCATATGGGAAGGCTGGAGAAACAGGTGATGTTCAGTTTGAGCCAAACTAGTGCTACTTTGACTCCAGCACTCTGATGAAAACGGGACCGACCGCGTGCTATCAGCTCATCATTCCCACCGACTACACTGCTCGGAGGGGGGGCTGGGCTGCGGTGGAGGATGGATGAGTCACTACTAAGAACATGTAGCCAGATACACCCAAGTAAGGACCTGCCAACTTCCAGAATAGGCAAGAATTTTCAAGCAAGCAAAAATTTCTTAAGATGGTACAGGAAGAAGAGCAAGCTACATTTTTTGAGGTGTTCCAAAATAAAGGAGAAGTAAAGACTGTTGTGAAAAGGAGAGGAATGCCTCCCCAGGACAGCACTTATTTCATTAGTGTGGAAAAAAGCCTGCAATCTCAGCAAATGCACTGTTTACTTTGAGACCACTTGCTTGATACCCGTCATTACTAGAAAGTACCATATTTGTTATATTTCAAGAACTCCAGGAGTGAAAATGCAATTCACATATCGCACAAAAATAAGAGGAAAAGGAGTTTTCACCCAACTACAACTCAATGCTTTTGTCTACTAAAAAATTTAAAGAAAGACTCCAGAGACTGAAGCTTCCTAAAAGATCACACCAGATAAAACTGGAAGAAATTTTCCTGCAACAGGCAGGCAGAACAGAAAGGAAAGCAAGGAAGCAGAACTAATGCGAAACATTTCAAATCATGAAGAAAACATGAATTCTAAGTAGTTAGATGCAAGTGTTAGAACTCCAGGAGGCTGCCAAAGAGCACAAATTAATTTACTTTTTCTCATGGGTAAATAACGAAAAACGAAAATTTCCAGAGACAGAAAAGCAAATATATCCTTGTATATACAGAATGAAATTGGGCATAACAAGTACTGAGTTTTCAATTTGATGCCATCAGCTCAAATTGGTGGTCTGCCACATCTCCTGATCGCTCAGAAAGTCTCTTTTAAAAAATCAGGACATCACCTGCTATTTCCTATCTATCCATATGAAACTCACAGAAATCTACGATAATGACAAAGAAGCCATAAATCAGTGAAAGGTGTCTGCACGGTCCATTATGTTCTTCAGAAGTTTCACACAATGTTCTGTTTATTAATAAAAATTGCAGCTCACCCTTGAGATGAAACCAAAGATGAAAGCAAATTCTCACCTAACTGTTCAATCACAACCCTGAAGTCAAACAAAGGCTTTCTTCCCAGCCTCCACAGCCTTTAAAGTGACTTATCCTGAGTACATTCTAAGCTGTTATTCTGACTCGTGTGAGTATGTTCAAGATGCACTGCTTAGGACACCCTCCTCAACGATGGTTCAGGCACGCCTTGTACATCAACATGTCTATCACATGAGTAAGAGGCCGGGATACCTCCTCAGTTTGCTTGGCTGCTTTTTAAGGAATAAGGATGAAAACCTGATACAAACCAAGACACCATGAGTTTGCAAAATCTTGACGTTTTCTGAACTGACTGAATAGAAACTGAAACACAATCAAGAAAATGGATTTAGATGTTCTCCCCCCTGCACAGGGCTTCACGCTGGGCAGGCTTACAAAGGTACAAAGAAAACAGTTAGTCAAAAGTTATGGTGCTTCGTGAGGTGTTGAGACAGTCTCAGCTCTTCTTCAGATGGCTGCTAGCATGAACTGAGGCTTCTTAGGCTCCTGATTTACACAATTAGAAGGTCTTGAGCACAATCTGTTCTTCCAAAGCCCATTCTGACTTACTCCCACTAGGGTTGACTCAGGTCAGTGTTCAAATACATCAACTTAAAATCCATCTTAAATTACGAATGAAAAATACCTCATGTTTTGTCTACTGAAAAGTCTGGTATCTAATTTTCAGGACTCTCAAATCTGATTAAGAGTAGCTTGTTGTCAAGTGACATTAGGAATCCGAAATACAAGTCCTAGAAAATTATTTTAAGAGCAATTGAAATGAAAAAGTTTATTAGCAAAGCAAAAAATAACTTACAGCCTCCATATTTTCCCCCTCCTTATTGTTCTTGGAAACCAGCAGCTCCTATCAATAATGTTGTTTCTGCTGAGTTATTGCCGCAAGTCACACCTCGGGGATGAAATCTCTTTGTATCACCAACACTCAAACATTACAATAGCACAGGTACCTCACAAAGGGGTCTGCCCATTTCTATGGTTTGTTTTGTAGACAACAAACACTTTCTACACATTGCTTTGGGATCAAACAGATGATAAGGAGCCCGGTTTGGTACTGGTCTGCAGCCTCTGTGACTTAAAGTCGGTTAAAAAAACACAGGGCAGGGGGTCATAGTAACATCAGTTCCAGTCTCCTCTGAGCAGATGCAGCTGACCGTACAGTACCCAAATCACAAAGAACTCAAAAGAATACCATATAGCCCGACAGCCAATGTGGTGTGGCGGAACACATTATTGCAGACGCTAAGCCCCTTCTTGTAACAGAGTGATGCCCATTTAAAGACGAAGTTAAACAATGAGATCTTTCAAATCTGGGCACCCTGTCCCTGAGTTTGCTTGATCTCAGCCTCCCCAGTAACAGCCGGACTCCTTCCAGCCTCATTTTACTCCCTTTTTCTCCGTTTCATTTGACACAGACTGGAGAGAATCACAGACACCCACAGGTCCTACCCAATACCCCTGCAGATCCTCCGATAAGAATGAGCTGTCGGGACCCCTCCATAAAGAGTTGGTTAATTAACCCTTTCCTTATGCCACCAGCCCCAAGGCTCATGCACTCTGTCACAGACACTCAGGGAAGATTTAAAAGGTTGCTTAACACTCAACTCCCAGTGACCTCAAAGGAATCTGCAAATACTTATTGTTTCTGACAGGTCATGTATTTAGATTGATAAACACAACCCTGTCAGATGAAAAAAGACGTTTCTATTTTTGTTGCAGTTAAAAAGAATGAGAAGCATTCAGCATTTCTTGGTGCCAAGTTTAGGCAATTTAATTTTAAATTTCGGCTGAAACACTCATTAAAGTCATCTGTGTCACCTTATCTTTTCCACCCAGACAGCTCCTTTAGTATCTGGTTGTAGATCTTTACCTATTTAACAATTGCTTGTATTCAAACTAAATTTGTATTCAGTATCTCCTCTCCATCAGGTGACTTACTGAGTCAAGTTTTGCCCTACCTGTGTTAGAGACAGTTTTTCAAAAACAAACACTGTCTTTATATAATCTGCTGCTGAAGAAATTACTGAAGACAAACATGAAAAAAAAAAATGCTTAAGCTGAAAAATAAAGAATATTTAGTTGCATGAAACAACTGGAAATAGACAAAATAAATTCTGTTTTTGCAGAAAACACCTTTCTACTGCAATGTCACGGACAGGTGATTTTTGCTGGTATTTTATTTCTAAACATTGTGAAATAATTTTCTTTAATGAGGAGGCCTACAGATTAAAGAGGCGGCCTTAGCTAAAGTAATTGCTAGAACCAGAGCACAGCATGAGTGCTTCAAAAACTGTACACACAATGGCATAAAATCAGCTATAAACTAATGGTTAAAAATTTCAACAAAACAATTAATTCAGAATATGATGATCAAGTTTACTAAGAGTCTGTGAGTAGCACTGCGGAATCCATCCCACCGCACCCACACCACCTAAAATCTGTGTGATGTTCTGCAGTCATCTGCAGTCACAGTATGGTGTCCCAAAGTCATCTCAGAGGTACAGGAAAATAAAAAAGTTAGGCAGTAATGTCCTTCTCTCTATCAGGACGTTAATGGAGTGTGAACTGTATCAAATGAGCACAAGGAAGAACATTTGCTGCAAATTTTACTCAACAGCAGTTCAAGCTATCATAGATCAGGAAATGAAAATAAGAGGTGAAGAGTACATATTTTATTATTTCAACAACCTACTGTACTAATGGAATAAAAGCCATTAGCCTATGCTGACCGTACACTTTCTCTCTCCCCAAGAATGAACAGATACACAGCTGACTCTACTTCAGTACCTACAAAATGAATTGTCAGTTGAAAACAACTAATATTCTCCTACTATATTTCACCGATTTGTTTTACACCTTCTATTTTATGACTCGCAGGTTAAAACCAAGTTCCTACAGTATGTGAGAAATTTTTGTTCTATGACCTTGAATGCTACAGAAGTTATCAGACATTTTTTGTCAAACTTTCATAACATCTGCAGCTACAATATATGTCTATCCTATCTTTCAAGAACACACATTGACGCTATTGAGCTGCTTATCGTATCAATTTTAAGGCAGCAAAGTAAATACTCTTCAGGAAGAAAAAATAAAGGTAGTAATAAGGAACGGGTGTTCAGGTTTATCAACCCACAATACAATGTGTGTTACGTGCATCGGCTTTTGGGTAGGATTGCTGGACTTTCACTTACAACACCTTAAGTTCGTTGTTCAAAAGGCTGATGGAATCATTTCTGGATTACATGAAGTTGTTGAAATTTTTAAGTAAAATAAAACCCTTGCAGCTGTATAAATATTATTAAAGTATATATGTTACTCATACACATTTTTTTTTTTCCCTCATGTGGACTTTCAGACCACCAGAGGACTCTGAGTTTCTACGACTCTATGGAGTCAGACCAACAGCATTTCACGCAGGAATAAGAATTCAAGTTTAAGGATCCCTTTCCTAACCTGGGCCATACAAATACTTCTTGCTCCTTCCTTCATGAAAAATAGAAATAAGGTTGTGTTTAGACTTTTTTTACTATGTAAAGCTTAGACTAGGGACAATCACTACGGAGGAGCCCTGCTGTTTGCATCAAAGTCTTATCAGTGATTCTGTATCAGGAGAGATCACTGAACATACTGCTACTGCTCCCATAGAACCTCTATCCACGCTGTAAAAGACACCGCATCTTTATCAATTTTTACCTTCTCTAATTCTCCTTTTGATTTCTGTCCTTTCTGCCTCTGCCTCCTTTCCCACAAGGACTCAAATACGCTATATTTTCCTAAACAATTTGAACCTGGTACTTGCTCCTCCCTCCAACCCCACTCCCCTTTGCACAGCACATTCCCACTTCCCTCCCAAGCCCTGGTCTTCCTCTCCACCTGCAGCAGCTGAAGAAAATGCCTGTCCCCATGTGCAAAGCCCACCTCTGTTTCACTTGTTAAGGAGAGGAATTACACAAAATCAGGGATTTTAGCTAAAAGAAAACCTGAGAGAGCAATTAAAAGACTAAAATAACTGCATGTGCCAGGACACTCTATGAAGATACCATATAAGAAAGGCACAGTAATAGCACAGCATGAAAGTAAAAGCACCAAACCCAAACAACAAAAGCAGAATAATAGTTCTCCCCATTCCTCCATCTACAAAAAAACAGTATTAAAAATGAGAGTAAAGGTTATTGAACAGGAAAAGTATTCTTCTAAAGAGAGACTGCGTCTAAAAAGGAAAACAGAACTCATGAGCGGGAAAGGAAAAGATTGTATGAGTCTCAGCAGTCACATATAAGGAGTAAGTAAAACAAAGTCATTATATTTAATGGACATTTTTAAAAGATACAAAGTATTATGAAACAGAAATGAGGAAACAATAGAAAGCTTCACTCTATAATAAAACGATGCCAAGTATTAAAAGCCATTGCATCAAAAAAACCCAAAGCAAACAGAAAAATCCCAAACTATTTAGATTCAAAAAGAAAACATTAACAAAAATATTTTGCAGTCTGTTCCACACACAACAAAGCAGTATTAAGACACAAAGAACACAAACTGAAAAACAATGCATTGAATGAAGGAGTAAAAAACACTGAAAGCAAGCGTTTCATAACCTCTCCTAATCAGGCTTTAAGAGCTCTAGTATTCTGTGAAATGTTTGAAACATGCATTGACCTACTTAGGGTGTTCACAACCAATTTAAAAAAAAAAAAAAAAAAGCCTGAAGTCTAGGAGCTGCTCTGTAAAGCCAGTGATTCCCTGTCCATTTAGCGCTGTACTTTGAAAAGTACTACTTTCCCCGCAAACAATATCTCGCTGCAATACTACTAGCAATGATTTGGGTTCCAAATTCATCTTAAATATCCTGGTTCTGCCAAAAATGTAATTGCTTTCAAGCCACAGAGTGCTGTGCTGCTAAAAGTCGACGTTGGGGCACGCTCTGGTCTGTCCCGGCACCTCTCCCTGGGGACACCCAGCAAAAGAGAGCTACTGCTGGTGCTGGGGAGGTGTCAGCAGGGCAAGGCAGGTACCAAAACCAAAAGGTAGTCCACATACCTCCAAAGGTTAGTCCATCTTGGCCTAAGTCGTCACCTAGGCAAGCAGCCAACCCACAGTTTCAAGGTACAGGCTCTGTGCTCACAAGTGGGCTGGCACCTCATGCTGGCCTTTTGTGCCTCTCCTTGGTGACACTGTTCTGTCCTCGGTGACACCGTTCTGTCCTCAGTGATGCTGTTCTGTCCTCAGTAACGCCATTCTGTCCTCCTAAGCAGCCTCTCACAGGGTAGTGATGAGTCCATCAGACCTGGCGCTCCAACCCCCTGCAGACCAGCGTACCGCAGGGATTGTGGCACGTGCAGGCAACTTACAGAAGCAGCAAAGTCAATTTTGAGCTCTACTGATTTCTATATTTTGCCTTTAGGTCAGGTCTGCATCTCTAAAAATAAGTTTCTAACCTCTACCAGGTGAAGGTTTCTAACAGCAGCACTGAGAAGAACAACCACTGAATGTGCATTACCTAAACTCCTGATGGAAACGAATCCAAAGCCTTTCCAGCAACGTCAGAGAGGAAGATTAGAGGGCAACAGAAGGAATAAATAGCCTGACATCCTGCAGGACAGATACCCACTGGGAGTTCTGAAATTAGATAGGTAACACAGGGAAATAACTGTGTCTCACCATCTTCTGCAGTCAGAAATGAAGACTAACACCTTCAAAATTAAGATACTGAAAGACAGTTATCAGAGTAAATATTTGGTTCTACAAAAAATAAATAATATTTTGAAGCCAGTGAAAATTACTACAGCTCTAACAAGAAAGTAACTTCTCCTGCGATCTTCCTGGGTAGAAGATGACAAAGCAGTGCATTAAAAAGCACAAATGTTACCTACTGTGTGGTTTTTTCTGGGAAAACACAACCACAGGGATTTGCCTCTGTGGCTTCAGTGGAGCTGGCTCCACTGAGCTGGGTTCCTGCACATGCATGGGCTGCTGTCCTGAAGATGATGCACAACTGAAACACAGGAGATCATCCCCCAAAACACCAGTATAATGCAGAAGTGACAGATGGAAACGTGTTATACTACTAGCTTGTTCTTAGAATAAGAATCCAACATTTTGATTATCCATGCTGGAAAAAAAGAATGTGGCCTGGCCAATTTGAGGACCATCTCTCATTTGACTCACTACCCAACACATACTTGTCCAAAGCGTTGACAACTGTCCTCGGGACAAAACCTGAATCAACTAAGCCCAGAACAGAAACAGGTTCTGGCAACCAAAGCACCTCATCAAAAATGTGCTCAAACCACAATTTATACTCTCCAAACTTATTTTAAGCAGCAGCTTTTAAATTATGGACTTCCTTTACTGCAACCCCATTAAAATCTGAGATGAAGGTTTCATCCACACAAGTACGTAATGCCTGTCCAGGTGTTCTCACATGCAATAGCCCACAGACTGCTGCACCACCAGCAGCAAGGCAATGCAGCATTTAACGCTCTTCCATTTAATTTTGCCTTACGCTGGAGACTTTTTGGCAGCGGACCGAAGACAGCAAAATCCCAAATAGGCACGATTTTTTGATCGCAAGCTCTAGAAGATGGCAGCGTCACTGACTGCACATCTGCAGAGGGAATGCCCAGCTCCCAGGTTAATGCTGTCCCGCAGCAGGCTCCAGCACAACCCATGCTGCAGGGTTCAGCTTACACTCGCTGCTAGAAAAACGAAGGTGGGGGACAAGCACAGGAAGGAAGAAGGGGAATTGCCACATCAGCTGCCCACCATTTCCCAAGGGGCTTTCATGGCCTGGGGCTGAAGCAGCATTGGGAAGAGCTCCTGTAAAGGGGGCAGCAGGAGGCTGCCAGCCCCAGGGAGCTCCTAGAAGGAACGCCTGAGTAAAACCGCCCGATCAATTCAAGGCCACTTTTACTGCCACGTCATTAAAATCCCTGGCCTGTGGTATGGGCTGCTTCTGTATATGGGCACAGAATGCAGTAAAGAGGAACATTAATTAATTATTTGAAACGTGACTGGTTGTACAGCCAGACACTGCAGGCTTACTGTAACTCCCAGGAGCAAGTTTTATGCACACATTTCCTCTCTAAAACCTGAAATCAGCTTCAGGAACTACTCTTGGGTTAATAACGATGTGTGTTTTCACATGGCAGTGAAGTTCCAGTCAAGACCGGGGTGGGGTTTTATATTGGACATGCTTTGAATGCTGAAAATCGACCATTTGCCCCGGAGTTATCCTTCATATTAGATTGTAAATTATGGGGAAAGGAACAGGAGCAAAGGGCTGTCAAGATCTTACAGAAGGTCAGTAGAGGTACCAAAAGCAGATCTTGTATCTTTAATGTCTGACCAAAGCTTGGTCCATTAAAAACACCAATGATTTGAACATGTGAACATTATGAGTACCTTATAACTGCAAATATTCTTCCACGCGTTCAGAGAGTTTTCATTTAATATGCCTTTCAATGGTTGAATAGGTAAGATGTCACATTGGGCATACAAATAATAAAATTATTTATGTGTAATGTTTTTCAGCTGCTATAAAAATATTCTTCCCTGGCTCTACCTAATGTTCCTACAATTTTTCACCCCTTTCAAAATCCAGGTGGCAAAACAAGTATAAATTTTTGTAATAAAAAGCCTGATCTTGTGAGACACTGAGCTTCACAGTGTAAGAAAAAACCCAGTAGTGCAACCCTTATTTAAGTTGATCATGGAAATGAAAGCACTAGGGGAAAAAAGAATCCACATCTTTTTCACTTATAGCCAAATATTTACCTTTCTTAATTTTAAGCAAACCTTAATTGAGTAGGCTTAAGCAAAGTATCAATAAAATAAAGTAGCTACCTTACGACTGAGGTACTTCATTCGATAGCAACTCTCCAGCTCCTTACTCAGATATAATTAGACCATCTGCATTTTAGCAAATGGTTTTGAGCCTCTAAACAAAGAAGATAAAAATGTCTATATGGAAATACTGTGGTATGTTTTACTGAATTCAGACCTGTTTCTCTTTTCAGTTACGCGGGCAACGCAGCTTGTTCTGGCAGACACAGGCCACATCACGCTGCATGAATGAAATTTTTGAATTTACTGCAGATGATGGGGCAAGGGAAAATCCCTGGAAATAGACGGTGACTGGGCATAGACATCTGCTGCCAGAAGAAATAACCCTGGCTGCAGTGCCCTTCATGGCAGCGGAGGCCAGGACAGCGGGCTGTGCTGGGGACCGGTGCCCAGTGCAGGAGTCCGGCCTCGGGCACTGGAGACCAGGCAGCAGCCTAAACCCCACACTGGGGTCTGATGCCAACCCATTGCATCAGCTCAGACAGCTGAAATTCGAGGGTTTCTCTTCTGGAAAAGGAGCACATAGCCATTTCTCAAATACCTATCAAAACAAGCAGCTCTTTGAAGCCTCTCTGAGATCTGGAATGTGAAAAATAAGCCTAGTGGCCCAAACACTGCAACTGAAGCTGCCAAAAATCATACAAGTGCATATATACCTTGTGCTATTTAACACATTTGCTACCATGGACATATACATTTATAAAATACGCTTTGTACACACACGCAGACCACGTCGAAAGCAACTCAGTCTGTAGCTCACTTATTTACAGCCACATATCAAACTGAATTACCCAAGTAACATAATGTTTAAAAAATGTAAATGCATGTCTTTCACATTAGGAGGGATATTTTAAAACAACTGCTTTGTCTTAGTCACTCTTCTCTACATTCCATCAGCAAACATTGTTATGTGTTATAGGAATATTCTCTAATGCCAATTTAAATGTTTTTATTGTTGACTTGGATGAAAAATATAAAGTACTGAAAAAGGCCAAATGACATATAATAGCTGCTGAGATTTTACATCAGGCAGAAAATATAAATAAGGAAAGACGGCGTAATTGTTAGGTCACAGCTGCCAGTAATTCACAAACATTAACAGTTCAAAACAGAATAACATTTGGTGAAAATTCATTTTATTGAGTCTGTAGTGACCCATGAAAATTCTTACTTTTGCAGTATTGCAAAGAGTTTCAAATCCTGCTTTCCAAGGAAAACTTCACAACTCTCAGTAGAGCCTCTACTGCCTTCTAGTATTTGTCAGAATATTTATTAACCATGATAACATTCATAATACACAGAAGCCTACTATTTTTAACTTTCAGTATTCTACTACATTTAGTTTGGCTTTCTCTAATGGTTCTGTTTCTCTAGTTTTGTTTATTTTTTTCTTGCCCCAAGACCATAAAGTGCCTACTTTCCTTAAATGTTAAATCTAATGCTCATGTATGTTTATTATGAATGACATCCCAGACATCTGTTTGCCTGCTTGCTGGTCTTTTTTTAAGTGGATTCTTTACTGACAAGTAAACATGACATACAAATTCAGCAAGTTTTCCAGTCATTTTCATTCTTTTTTCTCTTCTTTTTCTTCTTTTAATCATATTCCCTTTTTTGTACTGGGTTCATATTTCTTGAAATGTGTTGAATTAGATACCACAATTGCAAGTGGCCCATAAAATTACAGATAACAGTGAATAGCTTTGCAGCGAGTGGTATTTCTTTCATTAGGAGACAGAATGACGAAATTAATTCGCATAAAGCTTTCAGGAAGAAGAAGAGCGATCAGTATTGCAACATCCAGATTCTGCCTCAGCCTAAGGGAACTAGCCAGAAACAAAGAGAAATAAAAAACACCACAGGTGCAAAGGCAGGGATAAGAATATATTTGTTGAACAACTCTGTTTCCTTGTTGACCTGGTCCACGGGGGCAGACTGGAGAGGACCTAAGCAGTGAGATAAAAATTTCTCTCACTGTTGCAAAGGTGTTGCATTATCTTTTATTTCTTTAAAAAATAATTCCCAATTTTAAGTCACAGGCAGGAAAGAACCACTAAAACAAGCACTTCTAAATGCTGCTGCTGACAGCAGCTCTGTCCTAGAAGAATTTGGCACCTTTAGCTCTCCAGACAACTTCATATTCTCATTTGACTTACTGAGGTTGTCTTAATACCATTCAGTTTTGTAGGCACTTGATCCTGTCATTGAGGGAAGGTGTATCACAAAGTGAATGCTGCCTGGACCCTTCCACTGGGCTGTTGTCCTGCACTGCAGCACATTGGACCTCATAATCCAGGAAATCTCCCTTCCATCCTATGGTACTTGTCCAGGAGCAACAACTATTGAACCGCAATAATTAGCGGTGTTCTAATGTAAATGTCATATTATTCAATTTATTCTCTAAATGAAAAAAATGAGATAATCTCAGAATCCCTATCAGTGTATCTTTATAGAATATAAACCATAATATATCACAGTCTCACTGATTTCTGGATTACTTATTTTGCAAATACGAATAGGCACAGTTTCTGGATACAAAGGTTAAAAATATTGACTGTGTTTTTCTGACAGATATTAAAATTGGAACACCACAATAACATTCTTTATATATCAAAATCACCACTGAAGTTTGTATAGCAATATATAGCTGTACAGCATTTACGAGTTTATATGTATCTTCTCCAGGGTAACATGTAAGCTAATATTACCTGGAATTGTATTAAATTTCTTTGATTTAACATTCATTAAAAAAACAAAAATTAGGCTCAAAAATAAAAAAAAAATCTTTTTACCTGTATTTCTCTTATTAGTTCATAGGATTTGCAGGATGGAAATTGACTCTTTTTCACTTACCTTGCATAGAGCCAGCTACAGCACTGGTATTTAAATACAGTACTAGGAAGGAGAGAGGGATTGAACCTGTCAACAATATCAATGCCACCTTTCATTTCACAATAATGTTAAAATAGAAACACCAAGAAATAATTAAAATTCACCAACATGTATACAACAATAATCAGTGCCGGGAGGAACCAGAAGATTGTTTCCCTAGGAATTAACATTTTCACCAAACCAAAGACTGAAACAATTTGCGTGCTTATGATAAAATCAGTCCCTCCCTGGTCATGGTGAAAAAGCATTGCCTGAAATAGGCTTATTTATGGGTTCATGCAAAAGGGTTCAACAGAGCAAGCTACTAGATCCTGTCCCCAAGCGCGAAGCTGTGTATTTCCTAAGGCCTTGCACCCTCTCACTTTTCCTATGTTAATTCAGACAGGAAGGGTTGCTTCACTCGCTGTTGGATCACTGGCACATTTCTCAGAAAAGCACCCTTGGTGGGCAACGGAGTATCGCTGTACAAGCTCTACACTCGGTGTTCAAGTGAGGGAAGCCCTTTAAACCAATAAACTAATAATTATATATATATATATATAAATGCACAGCAATGATATACCCCTAGATGAACACACTGTGTTCTGAAAAAAAAAAATCAACAAAAAAGGAAACACCACAAAAATTACAGTAACAGGGTTTTTTTACTCTTCATATTCCCCATTTTGAGAATTTCTCCATGGTAACTTGCTCTTCTTGTCTCGGTCAATATGATACATCATGTTTCAGTTCAGCAGATGTTTCCTCTTATTCTTTTCTCTAAGATTCATTATTTATTCTACATTAATGTGTACTGCATTGCATCTGCCATCTGTTAACCTAGGCATATAAAATATCAAAATCCTTTTATACTCATCTTCAACGTCCCTCAGAACGTACTGCTCCTCCTAGCCGAGCTCATCCCCCTTTTAGGAATTAATCCTGAAACTGCTGCCCAGGCTGGGGAGACCCTAAACACGCAAGCAATCAAACGTGCTTGCGGCAGCCCCAGGGACACCTCATCATTACTAAAGGCTCCAAACCTGCCCACTAAGGACAGCATCGCTTTCAAGCTTACCTTCATTATTGCTCAGCCAAAATGAAATGGAGAAGCACAGCTGTGAGAAACACTCATATATGTCAGAACCGCCAATACAATAGGAATATGAATAGCACTAATGTCTAGGATGGATAGCATACGTGAACATTTCTAGCTTATTTTAAAAACGTCTCACGTTGTGGATTGTCTGGATTCTAAGTTTCATGAACCTGAAGGAACATAAAACATAAAGGAACAGGCTCATACTCTGATATACATGTAAAATACAGAAGCAGTCCTGGCAGCAGAGAATGGCACAGAAAGACTCTTCCACTGATTTCTTAGTACCCAGATCACTTAATTCCTAAAGCACTTAATTTAGAGGAGGTGGGTTGAAATTCTCTCAGGAAGAGAAAAGCATTTTACCAAAAATCCCACTTCGAGTGTAAGCACTGTAATCATTGCATTCTTGAAGTGACATTTAAGATAAATCACGCTCTTCTGCATTCCCGCTGATAGACAGCAAAGCCACCTGGAGTACTGCGTCCAGCTTTGGAGCCCTCAACATAAGAAGAACATGGACCTGTTGGAGGGAGTCCAGCAGAGGGCCACAAAGATGATCAGAGGGCTGGAGCACCTCTCCTAGGAAGACAGGCTGAGAGAGTTGGGGTTGTTCAGCCTGGAAAAGAGAAGGCTCTGGGGAGAACTTACTGCGGCCTTTCAATCTGCAAGGGGCAGAGGGGTGCTACAGGAAAGATGGGGACAAAATTTTTAGCAGGGCCTGTTGCGATAGGACAAGGGGTAATGGTTTTAAACTAAAAGAAGGAAAATTTAGAATAGATATAAGGAAGACATTTTTAACAACAAGCATGGTGGAACACCAGAACAGGTTGCCCAGGGAGGTGGTAGATGTAGTATCCCTGGAAAATTCAAGGTCAGTTTGGACAAGACTCTGAGCAACCTGATCTAGTTGAAGATGTCACTGCTCATTGCAGTTGGGTTGAACAAGATGACTTTTAAAGGTCCCTTCCAACCCAAACCATTCTATGACTCCACGATAAATGCCAGAGAATCATGTCACCATCAGCCAGCCATATTTCAACAGCTGCACCTCCCCTTTGCACCCAGAACATCAGGACACCAATTTTTAGTGGCCCCTCTTGCAACATTTCACCTTTCTGGACTTTCAGGGAGATGGGGTTCAGGTTCATACTCATGTCACCTCCAATTTATGTTTATTCCAAGCATCAGCTTGGAAAACAACCACGCTGATGGAGCGCTTCCAGAAAACTGGCACTCATCTCTGAATTCATCAATTTTATTGATGAACTTCCCCCACAGCTCTTCAACTTGTAAGGTCTAACTCTGGCTGCAGGAGATCCTCCAAGGCTCAGCAGCAGCATCTCATTAGGAAGGACAGCCCCATAACTACCAGCTACTTCTTGCCAGACCTGCAGAGGGTCTCTAATCATCATGGCACTGAACACCAACAGGGTCCATGGCTTCGTGAAGTCAAACATAACAAGCAAGAAGTTACCACTTCCTGCTACTATAATTAGAGCCATTTAATGCTTCTCCCAAGAGGATTCAGCACTAGGGAACAGGTCAATGAGCTCATCAGATGAAGAGTAATGTGCTACACAGTGAAAGGCAGCAGCTTTTCTGCCATCCTAGTGGCATCACCAGGACCACCAATGGGAGGGAAACTAAGGTCTTCGAGCAAACCTGGGAGCCCTCATCACTCACAGCTCCTCAGGAACAAAACTACACGTTTGGTTTGGAACCATGGCTGTGTATCACTCAGTAACAGGGCGAAAAGCTCCAGACAAGAGTTTCTCCACAGCAATCCCAGGCAGTAAGTCAATAATCCCCATTGATTCTGGCAAAATATTATGTTTGGGCTTGCTGCATTTTGGTGAGTAAAAACAAAATCCATGCATTACATCAAAGGATAAAGACTTTAAGCAAATTCTAACTATTACACTGCTACTTTTCATGAGACTCTCTGGTACATACATGACTAAGCAGAAGCCAGATTCACAACACAAAGACCAGGGAAAAGAAATGGCACTAAATAAATCTTAGTATAGGAGGGAGAGTATTGACATTAAAGACCAGAACTGACCTAAGTGGTGAAATATGTCTATTCATGGGAGACACAAGGTTTATCTCCTAAGCAATCAGGCATAAAAACCTGCATAAAGACATGTAACAGAGAGATATGACAATCTGTAGAAATTTCTATCATCAACCACAGCACTTTGTCTCTTCCAGACAGAACCTAGGGAAAAGTCTGCTTCTATCTATCAACCTTTCAGAATAACCTATTAACCAACGAGATCAAGACAAGCTCCCATATTTCTTTTCTTCCTATTCACTGAATACTCCACTTTAATTGAAGATGCCTTGGATAAAATAGAATTTTGAAGTTTGTAATTGAAATTAAACTACATTTCAGCTATAGGCCACAAAGAATGAATGATTAAATTAGTACTTAATTTCAAGCCATGCTATAAACCTCTTCACATTATCAGAAAATGAGCATACTGTAGAAAAAGTTGCTTTTCACTAAGTAATACAGCATGCAATTTTATAAAAATTGAGTGTCTAGAAAGTTAAACTTCGCCCCCCTGTGTCTCCACTAAGTGAAAATTAAACCTGCAATTTTACCCAGGTGTCTGAATTTGTGAATCTGTGATTTCGCACCATTCAGGTAAAAGTAGTCATCAAAAGGAATTAAAGATGCAATGTGTTTGTCCCAACAGAGAAGTCACTCCATTGTCTCCAGCTGCCAGCTACCTGCCCCCCCATGCTGCCCTCCTGCCCTGTGTGGCTGTAGGGGGCACAATGTGGTCAATGTCTGGGTTCAAAATAACCTTGCAGGGGGAAAAAAAAAGCATTGGAGCAGAATTGCCTCTCTTAACTTCCAAAAATGTTTGCTTGGAGCCGTCTACTCCAAGCCAGCACAAGGGTTTCTTTATCAAAGATGCATAATGAATTTTAACATACCTACCCACCCACATTTTATCTCAGCAGACATCTTTCTGGCATATAACCTTTGAGCCTCTCATTCCTTGTCTTGCCAAAAGCAATTCTCCCAAAAAACAATTACATTTACAGACACACATGATTTATGTCGGAGATACAACACCTGAGTAGAAAAAGAAACATTTATAGACTACTTCTGATAAACTTCAGATAGAAGCAAAGAAACCCCTACTTCTCAGTACAGCAAACAACCACCAAAACTTTTTCCAAGAATTAAAACCAAACCTTTCTTTTTCATACATAGTAACATGGAGAATTTTGAGGGAAGCTTCTTAGAAACTGGAAGCGTTTGTTGATTTAGAAAGTACAGAGAACATTACTTGCATATCACCTATAACCTGCACTTCTTCCATGGAACACAGGCTTTACAGAGGCTCTCTACTCCATCATCCAAAATGTAGAAACACAAATTAAGCTCTTCAGAGGTCCTTCAGTAGGACATGAAATATCTGATGTAAATGGTGAAGTGCTTTCAAAATAAACAAGTAGACAGAAATATTTCAGGGGAGAGGAAATAGTGGCTTTGGAGGACAAAATAAATGAAGGCACGGCAGATGGTCGGTGTACACAAGAGATGGAGGAAGATCCAAATACAAGCTATGGCAAAGAAGTCTATGCAGAGTCAGTAGGAGAATGATTTTTCCAGACATTTCAAAGACCAGAACAGATCACCCTCCAGTTTGGAAGCTCTTGAATACATGGCCCAGTTAAAGAGTGGCTCCTGCTCTATAAAAGCTTCTATGAACCCTGCCGTGCTGCAAGGCTGGCAAGCTGTAAAGGATGCCCACGGTTCAGCCCACACTGCTCTTCCCTACCTGGAAAGCAAAGTCAGTGCTCTACACAAGTTCTCCTTCCACTCTTGTGGTCACAAAAAGGGAGGCAATCACAAAGGATACAAGTCTAGAGCCCTAAAATGAACAAGGGCCCCCCAGTTAGAGGGCACATGTTGTGGGAATCTATCATTAAGCTAATTTAGATTGTAACCTCACACATGGGGCCAGCAGGTGATCAGGGCTGCAGCACCATCAGTAACTGGGGAGCAGTCATGCTTGAACATGGTCCACTTGTTACTTACAAAAAACAATTCTCTTCCTCCTGCAAAGCAGCAATTGCTTTCTTTTGCTTCATAAGAAGCAGGATATTAGACAAGCTAAAACTACGTTAATGTAATAACAGAACATTTATGGTTTAATTGCTACGCCAAGAAACATAAACAAAGGTTCCTAAAGCAGCATTATCTCTGCTGTGCTCTTGTATAATTTTACACTCCCGCTTTGCTTTTTGCACATAACCTGGTGCAGGGTAGGTTAGGCTACTATTTGAACCACTGAATGCACGCAGGGCCATAAAAAAGGCACACAGGGAACCTGAACCAATTTTGCCATGGGAACTTAACTTCAAGATTCCTTGAATTGTTATGATTTTTAACTGTGTAACTTTAAAGTTGCATTAGTTCAATTTCCTGCATCGAAACATGTAGTCATTCTACACAACTTAACATGTCTTCTTGAAAAAAATCATCATTTTTATCATTCCTCAGGCAGCCCATCCCTCCCAGCCTTCAAGCATCAACATCTAACAATGAGTGCTATTTTTGACGGGCTGCTTTGTTCCTTATTCAGATTTATCATTACACGAGCATTTAGCCCCAAGGCACCATCTCAGCCACACATCTATTTACTTATGGTCTACAAGAACTTGTAATGCCTTGCCTGGCATGCAAGGAAACGTAGCAATCTTTTCACAGAAGTTCAAGGGAGGAACAGAGAACTCGCTCATTTCATTAGTCAGGATCTACAACCTGCCTCAAACATTTTAAATGGGCTAAGACTAGAGTTGCTATAATTCATGTCATAAATTTAAAAGGGCTCTATCATACTTATAATCTATGATTACAGTTACACATGATAAAAAATTAAATTTCTAATAGCTGTTTCTTAACCTGTTAGACATTGCCAACAATAACACCCGGGCACCATAAACTTGCATTTACAAATGTACTTAGAGATTTTTTCAGAAGACGAAGCTTAACCGAAGGGTAAATAAATAAAGGTCTGCTTTCCCTTCATCATCTCATTCTTCTCACCGATTGGAAACCTACATTTCTCATTTTGAGTAGAACAGACCTGCTGAAACACACATGAACTCATACTGGGGCCACAACACATCATGGGTTTGAGGTGGTTTTTTAACGTTTATACATAATTTGAGGGGAAAAGAAAGAATGAAAGAACAGGGAATAACACAGCCATAACCCACCTGGGACTGGGAGAGTATATGTTAGAATTTTGTCACCAAAGCTTTTAGTGGAAGATATCATCATGTTGACATCCTTCTAGTATGATAAAACTGCCCTTTAAATTCACACAATGCATCAGGAGAAGTAGGAAATTATGTATGAGAGCAAGAACAGAGCTGTCACTTTACAGATCCATAGGAGTTTCATACGTTTTGTCATCTGTTTGCTGTCCATCAGCTCACAGGACATCACCATGACCTGCTAAGGAAGTGCACAGCAGTCCTAGAGGTGTATCTCAGTTCATCCTGTCACAATAGGCCCAGCACGCTACACAAAACCATTAGCAGTAGCTCTTGTCCAGTTAGATTAAGTCCAGATGTTACTCCAGAGTGAGTTCAAGTTTACAGTACAGCGTGTGCATTTATATACATGTCAGTTTGCGTGGTCCCTTTTCCACAACACACTTTGCCGCGCATAATATCTATTTACTGTTGGATAAATCACTGGATTTGAATACAGCGATATACAAACAGGCCAAGACGAGTATTTTTACAAGAAAAAAAAAAAAGCTTTTCTGAAAACATCGCCTTTCACGTCTAAATCCCACCCTTCAGAAGCAGCGGAGGAAGACTCATTGCAAGAGCCCACTCAAATGAGATTTAACGGGATGGAGTCATCTATCATGGAGAACACAAAAAGCACAATGGGGCAAAGAGAGACCTTTGGAAGCAACATAAAATAGTTTAGCCAGCTGAATTATGATACTCACACAAGCAAATAATCCTTTTCCGTGCACATTTCATTCATGCCTTGCCCAATTATCGCAGCCTTCACCTTCCCAGCCCCCTTCTGAAACACACTGCAGCTGATCTCCCATCTCTTAGGTCACACCACTGCCCTCTTCAAATAACTTTGGCTCGCCTCATTATCCTCATTAAGATATAGTTGTTAATTCTCAGAGATGGAGACGCAAGCGGGAAATCAAAGACGAGCACGCCTGCCCCATCTCCCAGCCCCGTGAGCTGGCTGCCTCTGGGCTCTCACCTCAGCGGCGAAACGCTCCCCTGTGCCGGGACCGGAGGCGGCTGGGACACGGGAGACAGCCAGCTGCAGGCCTGGGAGGCGAGGGAAGATGCTGCAGGCGTGCCGAGCGATAGCTCATTTTCGCGGCGGAGGCTCTGGAGACCACCTCAAAGTGAATCAGAGGCACCAACTGGATCAAGACTGTCTAGCTGGTTTTCCTCCAAGTTTTATAACTTGTTTAGCTTGCTTTGTCCACACGCAATCATTACTTATTTATTATATATAGACTGTCAAATATGGGGCCTTTGTGGATAAGAAAGGGTTTTATACTGCTGGCTGACCTACATTCTCATGAATAAAGTTTCTCTTCCTTTCAAGTTCGTTGTGGTTGGAGGAAATATCCACAAAGTGTACTGTGTTCAGGGAAATAAATTCAACTGATCCTCTATTCCAATACAGCTGACAATTTTTCCCAATTTTGTTTTTACACAAGCATTTTATTAGTTTTAATTTCATTCAAAGTGGAGGCCATTATTTGCTGAGAAATTCCCTTCATACTTTGAATTCAAATAATCTAATAGATCTGAAGAATTAGTAATGGTGGATACAATTTAGGGTATCTAAAAAAAAATAATATCTGCAGCAGGACCAATGAAGCGGGATCGGAGCTTGAGCAGCCCTGGGAAGCTGCCCATGCTACTGCTGCACTGCTCAGAGAGGAACCATCTCGTCATCCATGGACACGGTGCTCCAATACTGCTTGGGCATCTTTTGAAGCCTGTCAACAAAGCTAGCAGTTCCTGGCCTGTGAAGTTAAAAATATCTCTGTACTGAAACAAATTACTTAATTTTTTTTTTCTTTTTGAAATGCAGAAGCAGGAGGTTTGCTCTTAATGAGCAATCTTCAGTACCAAAAGAGTTTGTCCAAAGGGTGACTCACCAGATGCTATTTTTGAAAGCATCAAGAGAGAAATTCAGAATATTAACTTAATAACTTTGTTTACTGATATCTGGTATAGGGTTTGTGAAGTGGATTTTTTATTTTCTGGTTTACTATTTTTTATATATTTTGAACTACTAGAATATTTGTTAAACATAATTAATTTGTACCTCATTCTATCAGCAATCAATCCTAACTACATCATCCCTGAGAGGTTCTTATGACATAAGTTGCTGATCACTAGTCCAACAATATCCAAAGGGGGATAGGGAAGAAATTATGAGTTTGGCATCATTGCCATCTCCATACACTCACTCATAAGGCTGCATAAAGACAAAACTAGTTTTCTGTAACACCCAATTGTGTTTACAGCATAAATTTCACCTGGAGGGCCAACTATGATTTTTTTTTTTTTACTGCACATATCAAGTGAGTTTTAAAGAGGCAATAATGCTACAGGGGATATTTACAGCTTTTATTTTCCTTAAGTAAGGTATAAAAAACCAGTGGCAATTTTACTCCTTCTCAGTCTCCCTCTATAATCATTTAGTTAGTATTGTGCTTCAAATGACATATTTTTTGTGGGCTTCTCTTAATTATTTTTTTATTATTATTTTAAATCACTCCCCTTTTCTTCCTTTGCTGCTTTCATTCCTCCCTCCCTATCTATCAGAATTCCTATGGGCTAGTTTCTCACTTCAGCTGAAATTAAATTTTTCCTTTAAAATACTTTGCTCTCCTAAACCTTTTGGTCTCAGGGAAAATGACTCCAAACTAATTGAACAACACTGTATCACAACAGACCCAATGTCTGACCTGGCCTCTCTTTGTTAGGAGATCTTGCAGATCGCTTCTCTACAAACTAAATCTCATTTTTTCTACTTAACTTTTGCCCAGAGTGATATTCTGGCATATTATTATCTAGCTAAAAACCTATTTGATAACCAGATCCTAGCTTTGCTCATTCACTGTTTCCCAATAAAATACATTTACATGGTACTTTTTTTTAAGGTAATACTATTTATAAGAAGTAAGCACATAAAACTGATCAAATGCAAACCTTATTGTGGAAGTAAGTTTTACAGTTCTTGGTTAATGACGATGAAATTTTACTACTGAGACTTCAGAATATAAGTGAAAATGTTATTCACAGACCCTAATACAAAAATTTACATCCTAAGAGTGTTCTGCGCATCAGGGTCTGATATTTCAACTAAAACATTATCAAATCAGGTGAGTCTTTAGGGACAATATCTAAGATTCATTTCAAAACCTGATGCCTCATACTATTACTTTACTAAAATGTATATTTCAGTATGTTATGTTTCACAATTGGAACAGTAACGTTATAGCAAGTAATGTTATGGCCAGCTAATAAATTATTTTTTGTTTCAGTGAATCACAAAATAAATAACTGAATGGTTGTACAACACTCACCCTTGGCTATTGAACAAGCATGGAGACACACACACTTCATTCGTTTCCCTCTGTGATGTTGGTTTTAGTGTCTGTGGGCATCAGTGCAGGAAAATGAGAAGCATCTGCAGAGCTGGAACACCCACAATCTGCTGCTGTTTCTGTTCTTGACTTCTTCCAATTTAAAAGAAGATCCAGTCACTCCTTTACTTGTCATGAACGAGGCAAGGAAGGCCTAGTAAGACTGCCCTCATATGACCACAAAATAGTTAATAATGGGAAAAGGCAATTAATTTTCTGAAACATGTTCAGCATACGCTGGTGAGAACAGAGGACAAGAGGCAAAACAGGCTGTGTGCAATTCAAGTGATGTCCATTTGTCAGTGCTGGTATTCACTTGACAGAAAAGCCCGTCTTCCCATCCTGCCATTTCCCCCTTTCCCTTCCTTCCCACGCATACGTACAATAACGCCCCGCAAGGCCAAGATAAAAGACACAACCAACCCCTTCCTTGACAGACATCAGAGAAGCCAGTAATATCAGCTCAGAAATATCTCCAAGGTGTGCCTCACTTGACTATTCCCTGCATGGAAAAAAAAAAAAAAAAAAAGAGGAAAGATCCTATTTAAGAAAACTCTAGATAGCACCCGTTGAAGTATACAGTTACTTCAGCTTTTGATGAGAAGAGGTGCGAGTGATGACCAGTAACTTGCTGATGAGAGAAGGAAGCCACAAAGTCACCACACGCTAAAAGCTCCCCCAGGAACCTGGAAGTAGTGGAAAGACAGAGTGCCAAGGAAAAAAAATACAAAGCTGAAACTTAAAACCTACTTAAGTGGTAGGACGGACATAATTCACTCATTATCCAGAACTACCTAACCTTCTAGGCACTAAAACTCAATAGGTGACTCCTTATGTTTCCAGGAAAAGTTCCCTGTGCAATAAACCTAATGACTCGCACATATGCTTATGGTAGATAGGCATCTGCTGATCAGCTGTGCTCCAAGACACACGGGCTCCAGCAAACAGCCTAAGTTATTTTAAAAAGCTGAAAAACTAGATGTGGAAAAGACTGCAGTAGTGGCAGCAATGATGGAAGCACACATAAGCATTTTACGCTTTTGATCACTTAATAACCGTTTTAGAAGCAAGAACTGGCTTGGAAACAGGGACCAAACAGGTAAACACCCTACTCCCTGACTTGGAGGCTGGATTCACCTTCACTTGCTCCATGACTATTGAGTTCTTGGCTGCAGAGTGACCTCAACTCAAGAGCAGACAGTGCTTACAACCCTCACTCTCCCTACACTGAGATGCTCACGCAAGACGTGGCAGGCAGGCAGGCATTCATGCAAGTTAAACTGTATGGATCCTCCCCTGAGGTATTTGTGCCCCTTCCAGAGGTGACAGATAAAGGCAAACACCTAAGGCAAGCAGGCAGGATTGCCTCTTCGTGTCCCCAGAGATGCAGGTCTCCAACAGCTGCCCAGGGAATGCAGGTAGTTATGCTGGGTCACCCTCCTGGAAAAGGCACACTAAAATTTTAGTGAGGTAGTGCCTAGATGAGGCACCGGAATAAGGGACTGGATGCCATCCCGCATGGGATGCCCGTGCAGCCCCAGGAGAGCCGAGTCACAACAGCTGTGCATCACTCATATAACCTTTAGCTATTTTAACATCTAGAACAGATGTTAGTGTTATTTATCCCTACTCACACAAAATTAACGTGTGCTATATCACAAGTGCCTTGCAGGGAAATAACTCTTTTTTAGTATCTATTATTAAATGTAGACTAAAGCTGAGGGCCTCTGAACTACTTTAGCCACAGAAACTGACTACTTGCATTCTATTTTTCACTAAGAATATTAATTAAGAATCCCATAAACATAAAACATTGATTATTTTTTTTAACTGCAGACCTTGGACAGAGTTTTTAGACCAAAAGCATACAATTACTTAAATGAATCAAGTTTTTTAATTTCTAGTGAAAATGAGATATATCACTACAAAATGCTGTGAAAAGAGGAAAGTAAAATTGATTAGTTTTTCATCCCCCACCCCCCCCCTCACCCCAAAAGAAAAAAACCCACCAAACCAAAAATCCTTAGTTTTGCTAGTGGGCATAATCTGTAAGAACTAGTGAGGTGACGCAGTCACATCAAAGTAATCATTCTTGCCTTCATACCCGAATTGCAATTTTTGTGTTGAATATGTGATTTATAGACATTGATCTTAAAATCAAATAAATAAAAAAGCCCACCTAAGTAAGAAGAAAAACCAAGAAAACATTTTCCAAAATTCTTATTTTTTCACCTTGTGTGAAAAATGCCTAAGTATGTAACTCAGTTTTAATCACTACCGAATCGTATACCATTTACACATGGTAGAGAAAACAGCTTATTAACAACCCTTTTCACATGGCAGCCAACCACAAACCCTTCATCATACACAACTCAGCTGCTGAATAATAGTGTTCTTAAATAAGGAGCTAAAATGAAACCCTAAAGCATCAAAAAACCTTACAACAGGATTAAATATTATAAAAGCTAAACTATTAACAGTAAATAGCAGGTTGCTTGTTTTTTTTTAAATCGCAGCATTCAACTCAATAAATACAAGAGACTCCTGCACGCTTCTTCAGGTAAAGTCGAGATCTGCATCTTCATTTACTGGGAAAACCACAATTACATAGTGCACATTAGGCCTACATTTAGCTTCAAAGAAGGATGAGATCCTTGTGCTGGGCATTATTGCACCTGGCTTCTCCACACCTAGTGAAGATGCCTAAGGTCACTTCATAGCAAGGGAGGAAACTCAGTATGTGAAGAGCAGAACCTGGAGGCACCAGAATGTTCAGCCAGGACGGGTCGAACCCAGAAGATGGGAAACAAGAGGGGAGAGGAGCAGCTATGCAGGAGCCTCTTCCTTGCTGAGACAAGGTCTATTGGTGGACTAATTACACTCCGCATCAAATAATTAAATACTTCTTGAGAGAGGAGTGATGCTGCAAACCTAGCAGTTTCCAACATCTACCCAAGAAGAAAAAGGCCTTGCTTTCAATTTCTGCTAATATTTGTTTTATAGAACACCTTAAAAGACTCTCATCCCACAAATTTATAAGTGAATAATCCTGTTAAATCTGCCTAAATTGGGAATGTGAATGACAGCTGTAGGACAAAAAAATACCTAGGAAGCATGCATATCTAGGAAGCATTTCCCCAATACAACGGTATGCATTGAATTATTTGCAACAACCTTATCTGCAGCTTATTGAGAGCAAATCATAGAGAAGAAGAGATGAAGAAGTTTTGTCCAAAGTACAGACAAAACCAGGCTTTAGCTAAAAAAAGTTGTTACAAAATAAAATGAGTTCTAGCTTCATCTCCTGTTTAATAATCTCCTTTATTTTGCTGGTAGACTTTCTATATCCCTAATACAAGTGAGGAATCACTGCAGGTCCACTGAGCCTGGGAAACTGCATTGATGAGGCGTAAGCTCACTGCAGGATATTAATGTATTTCACTCTTTTTTTATTTATTTTATACTGCAATCTTTTATGTCTACTTGCATTTATTTACAAATGGGTTTTTTTAAATCTAAAGCTTAATACATTACAAATATTTGTATCCTTATGTTAAATACAAACTTAAACACAACAAATAAGAACCCTGTCACTGGAAAAAGCAGATGCAATCAGTTACAATAATTAAACTACACTGTCAGCAACAATGGAAAATACCATTTATGCACTTCAGTGAGCCACAGCTCTGTTTTCTATGTTAAAAGACAGACAAAAATACAGGACCAGTCCTCAAAAGACGCTGAATGGCTCAGCTCCATTTGTGTCACCTGTTGGGCTCAGAGTCTGGCCCAGGCAATTTGACACGGGAAATTAAAACATGTATAATATTTGAACAGGCAGATGCAAGGTGTAATCTTATCCCGTAAATGGCATTCAACTCCAAGTGTTGTCAATCAAAACACGTATTTTTTTTTTGTTACAGCCCAAAGTTAAAAGGGTAAAAAATTTTCCTTGCTTGTGACAGCAGAATGAATCCTGCTTATTAACACAGATAATGTTGGGGTCTCTTCTGAGGAATCAGCCATGTTGTTGCAATTCTGCTTTCCTGAGGTGCTCAGCTTCAAGCAGCTTCACAGGACACCAAGGATGCCAAAAGTCCCTAAAAAACCCTGATAAAACTCTCACCAGCCCCAGGGATTCATGAGGAGAACTTAATTCAGAAATGTCTTAAGAACTCAAATTTGGAGAGGTTTCAACCACTTGGTCCCTGGTGCACCAAATTATTTAATGTTTTTAATTTAAGTATGCTTTTACTTCACATAGGCGAACACTTCATATGACCTTGACTTCTGCTACATGATTTTAACCTGCTGGCAGGCTAGCATCAGATAAGACATAATAAAGTGTAAATGATTGTTATTGTTATTATTATTGCATTATTTAAAGTATTTTTACGCTACTTTCTTTTTATCAGAAAGTAACAGAATAATTGCTAGTCCTTGTGATTTATAGAAATAGATACCATTTGGTATATGAGACGAGCACTAAACACTAGATGTCTGAATTTGAAAGAAAAACATATCCAAAATGCCATTTCAGTGAGTTGTTTAAAATTGTTTTCTTAGCTTTAAAGAAAAGTGGTGGAAGAGATTAAAATTTATGTTCTTAAACACTTGCTAAATTGGATTTACAAGATAAAATTTACTATCTTTTCTACCAGAACTGTTACTGTCATCAGTAAAAACACAACTGAGATCCCAAACTACTGCCTTCAGTTAACTGTGCCAAAACATAGACAATCCATTCAGAAATGCATCTTTAAAAGCTGTGCCACTGCGAGAGAGCCTTTTTACATGAAGATTTATTGGAACCATGAAACCTCATGCCATCTTTCTTCATCCATTATCTGAGGCCATTTTTCCCTTTCCTGGAGATAAGCAGCAGCCTATGTGGAGGAGGCTGTTGGCATAGACTACAAGTGAATTCTGCTGTTGTAGTGATATTATTAATATTTTTTAAAAAGATATAAATAATATAGCCCCAGATATAGATATATATCCCCAGCCTCCCAAGCAGGCATCACATGAGGTCACCAAATCTGGTCAAAC
The DNA here is from genome assembly GCA_028565335.1 of Limnodromus scolopaceus. Classification (NCBI taxonomy): domain Eukaryota; kingdom Metazoa; phylum Chordata; class Aves; order Charadriiformes; family Scolopacidae; genus Limnodromus; species Limnodromus scolopaceus. The sequence goes on from JAOXNO010000013.1 coordinate 18,476,389, forward strand.
ACTTTCAAAGGAGTACAAAGCACTTTGCTTTAACTTTAAATCTTGTGCTTTTTTGAAAGACTTATTCTGGAAATATCAACTAATCAGAGGCTCTCCTCATCCAAAAGTAAAATAGCTGCTGTCCACCATTGTCTGAACTTTTTGATCTGCTTTTGGTACTCGCATGTGTAACTGATACAAATATTTGCTTCCTATAAGCCTAGCACAAAATACAGGAAACAGAGTGGTACTTCATGTAAAAAGTTATTACTTTACAAGCAGGTCTTAATTCTTTGCATTAGTAATAAAAGCGCATGTATAGATAATTACAAACAACGCTTGTTCAGTAAGAATGGCCAGCTCCTAAAAACAAAAACCTGACAATGCCTAAAGCCTAAAAAAAGAGTAGGTTAGACTAGTAGGTTAGACTTGGTGAATGACCCGAGAGTTTACTGAAGGCACAGAGCACTTATAGACACTGTTTAGTGTCATTG
>JAOXNO010000013.1:18476961-18490830 GCA_028565335.1 Limnodromus scolopaceus
AGTAGGTTAGACTTGGTGAATGACCCGAGAGTTTACTGAAGGCACAGAGCACTTATAGACACTGTTTAGTGTCATTGTCTTTTATTTGTCCCCTAAATGTCTGAGCAAAGAAAATCCCATGCAAGGAAGAACACAACAGGTTGGATCCCTCTCTATTTCTCTCTCTCCCAGAAAAACCACATGCACACTCACTCACTGATTACTTTCTAATCTTCTCCTCATAACCAGAAGGAAAACCTGCAGATGGGAAGCTCTCTGCAGCCACGTTAGGCAGAAGGGCTCAGAGTTGGCTAAATTTCTTCCTTTTTCTATGGAAATTCTCCTCCGATTCCTCTCCCCACCTCCTTTTTATTGCCAGCAACCTCTTTCAAGTCCTTGTTTGGATACTTCTCCTCAATGTTTTCCTTATGCCCTCCAGATTGTGATCAAAGGCCCTGCTGTATCCCCTTTGTAGGCAGGAGTCATTGTTCCTCTCTGCTGCTGCTGCCAGCAATGTCTAGGGAGGCCTCTGCACTGCTGAGAAGGCAGCAGGGAAGTTGAGGAGAGAGGAAAGGACCCACTATTACTAATAAAAAAAAAAAAGGCTGAAAAAATAATGCGTGTTTTAGATACCGCTACTGTTTTTTTCCCTAGCCTCACTGTGTTTACCCAGAAAGGCCAACAATACCGTCACCAGGTAACCTCAGAAAATGATCTATAGACCAAGATCATCTACTAAAGCCAAGGACAGGGTAAATAATAATTTTTAAAAAAGTAATTTTTGCTTCTTCTCTGCATGCGTCTTATCTGTTGGCACATTCAAATAGCAGATTTTTTTAAACACAGCCTTAAAAAGTTCATTTTCGCTCCTGCTGCTTGCTGCGCCTCTGCCTCCTGTCATACAGCAGCTCCCTAATCTCACACTCAGGACTGGTCTGTGGTACTGGAGCTCAGCTCGGGAGGAGGTGGCTTGGCAAGCAGTCTGCCTTGCTGCTGAAACTGGGGTAGTTCCCTGGCGAGAACAGAAAAGAACAAAGGAGCCTGTAATGCTACAAGAGGACTACAAGGAAGCACAGGAAGGAGCTCATTCTTGTTTGGAAACACACGCACACACACACACAAAAAAAAAAAAGATTTCCGATCAAAACACTGAATTAAAATTATTAAGCAGTGTCTTTGTTGTAGTGCAGCAGCCAGAGTAGCAATACAAACAGACCCCAGGAGATGCACACAATACAGTAGCTTGCAAAAAAAAAAACCAAATACATAAAACTTACCAGCGCTACTTTGTGCTTCTTTTGAAAACAGAAAAATAACAAGTAGTACTACCAATTAGACTTTCAAAAAGGCATAAATAACTCATGCGTCCAAAACTCCACAAAGTTTCAATGAAGTTAACTGCCTTACTTCTCTAACCTACACAGTTATTCAAAAACTTACTGGAGGTTAGATAAATCATTAAGATAAATGAGGCCCCAATTCAGAAATATTCAGGAAAAATTAAAATCATTAACATATTTAGCTCTACCTTGAGATACTGAAATTCCTGCTGAAATTCAGAGCTGATATGGAAGCTCTGCATATTGTGTACTCACGTGTCAGGGCTTCGGCAGGCAGAAGGTGCACCAGGAAGCTGTCACTGCACACATCACTTATTAATCAACCAGATTCGTGTGAGAATGAGAAACCATCCAGCGAGATGCAAAGTTCCTGAGGCTGCATTTTGTCTTTTTCCTCAGCAAAAAAAGGATTAATAACTCTGTAAAAACCTGTCGTTCCCCCTCCTGTTTCTACCACCACCGTTAGGACTTTGCAAATGAAGACTCAATGTGTATAGATTTAATCTCCACTGGGCATTTCCTTTATTCCCCTGACTGTTCTTACAAAGCAGACACAGTGAAAGTGACTGCTGACTCCTCTGTCTGGGCATTAGCACCCAGGCACCAGTGACCAGGTCAACAGACACAAGTTATGCACCAACAAACTATTGTGCCACTTCCAGCGTGAGGCCACTTAAACTGCATCTGCTAATCCCATGGTTTTGCATGCCCGACCGACACAAAGCAGGCAAGGCTGCACCTAAATACCCCCTTTCCCTTTAGATATAAAGGGGACTTTCCTGGTCTAACCCCAGGGATTGGGGTCTGTTGTGCAGCTTCATTTGACGCTGTCTTGTTTTTCCTACGGAGAAAATCAGTGCTTACAATGTGCCAAATACACTTCCTCCATGCATAAGTACAAGGGAGATTAAAAAACTAAAATGGTCAAAATATTCTCTCATCCCCATTGTATAGGGGTTTCCACTGCTGCACAGAAAGCACTGCTGGTGAGGGCGCCTTCCCCTGCACTCCCTTCTCTGGAGGTTCCTGACAGCTAGGATATATTAAACATTTTAAATTATTAAAACCTTCAGGCACCCTGCAGACAATCCATGCTGCCTCCATACCTCATAGGTCATACCCTTAAAATCCCTAACAAAGGCCAGTAACTTCTCAATGAAGATATTCCAAATATCCAATAAAAATGAAAGATTGTGGAATGGCATCCAAAATGCTCCTTGTCCTCAGGGAGGCAAGGTCAGCATGGGCCTTCCCTCGCTAAACACACTGTGCTTTCATAACTCTCATGTATGTAGGCTGTATGAAATCAGTCGCTTACTAGACTTCACATTTCTTCTTAACCAAAAACATAAGTGGGGGAGAGACAGAAAAAGATCTTAATAGCGAATGATAAAGTCACTCACAGATCACAATATATGCAGCTTTGATTCTTAAAATGCTCAAAGGTTAAGAATTGAAATAACCTGTTATATTATTGACGTCAATTAAGTGTCCAAACTCAGTTTTCTAGATGCTACATCGAAGCACACTCTCACCAAGAACACTGTCCTAGTTTCCCTAGGATGCCTAAGCTTTGGGGAATATCTATATTCACCCAAAGCAACGCAATGGGACTATTTTAAAGTGCAGGGTTTGGACAATTTTTAATAAGATTACTCAAGATTACACTGTGACAAAGAATCAAAATAAAGGGAACTCAGAGCAAGCTGGAGCAAGGGCACACACTTCAGATATGAGGCTGTACACACATGGCCACATACATGAGTCTCTGTATTAAACCTAGTTTACACAAGATCCTACCTACATGACAAATATATAAAATCCTTTAAAAACAACTTTCTGTAGCTTCTCTGTGGACAAGGCTGAGAAAGGCAGAGATTTGTTCAACTAAAGTTCTCTCTCCCTTAGAGAGGGAACTAAACCAACATAACTTAACTTGTACCTTGCCATGAAGGAGGTTTACAGAAGACTTTCAAAGGGGAGCAAAAAGGTGGAGGAAGAGAAGGAACACCATTATCCAACTAGTGCCTGGCACTGGTGTGAAGTCAGCAGCAGGAGCCTGGCACCCCCGTGACAGCATGAATCCTGGCTGTACCTCTCCACCGTCCCTCCTCCCCTTGTGAAGTGCACAGCCAGGCACAGAGGATAATCATGGGAGCAGGCACCAAAATATTTAACAAATGGCATGAGTTCTATCACTGTATCACAGAGGAGGCTGAACCCCATCGTGGCAGTTTTTCAGACTTTGTGCATCTCCCACACCCAGAAAGGGAGTGGTGTGGTGCTCACATGGCACCCGCGCACTGGGGAGAGGGGAAGGCAGAGAGGTTTCTAAAGAACAAGTCAGCAACAACCGGTCAACATACATTTTCAGTGTCAAGAACTGGAAGGTGGAAATAATAGCGATGCAAGGTTTGGCACTGAGCAAAAATAAGTTGAATGGCTCACGGAAATAATGTGCATACATGCACACTTGCCATTTGTTCCCCTGCACAGTTTTGCATGATCGTCCTACTTTCAAAACTTTTCAGTCTTTTCTGAAACTTCTCCATAACTAGGCTATCCTTACATAAACTGTAAATTTGTAGCTGACTTTGTGCCTTCCAAACTATTCTCTTCACTAGCTTCTTGAATAATAAGTCCACGCTTGCAGAAATTTATCGTTTAACAAGTTGTTTATTAATGAGGGGTCATCAAGGTTGATTAGTTAAAAAAAATTCAACAGTCCAGTTTAATTACATCAAGCGCAGGAACTGAAGTGGCCTGAATGCATCTAAAATACTCTGGGGGCTCATAAATACAGTGTAAGAAAATTCATAAATCCTTACATATTGGTATGCATATGCTATACACATTGAATCACATTACCGTTATTTATGATTTGATAGCATCAATAAAATGATTGGCGTTTTCTAAACATAAAAAGACAAACTTACCCTCAAAAAAAGCATACACACAATGACAAATAAAAAGGAGACAACAGAAGGGAAAAGGAGATGAGATAAGTAAGCAGAGATGATGGGAAATCACTACATTTCTATTTTGTAACTCTTAGGTACTTTGATATTGCATAAATTTTGTTTAATACATACGGTAGACTGGTCTATGTATCACATAAGCTGCCCTTTGATTATGAAGTTGACGCCCCTTTTTGCCCCCATACTGAGAAAACATCAGTTGGAAACATCTGGAGAAAAACTCTCAGACTCATGAGAAGGCCAACACTAGGGAAAGCAGGATCCCAAACCACATGAGCAGTGCGGTTTAAAGCATCAGCGTCCAATGGTACTAACATCACCTAGGTGCCTGTGCTAATGGGTTATCGTGGCATGCATGACACTGGCAAAGTATTCTTCAGCCTTTTCTGGTGAAAAGTTGCCCTTAAACTACAGATTTATACTTCTGTGCAGAAAAACTGCTTGAGAAGCCAAAGAAATAGAGATTGCTTCAGCCTACTTGAAGGGTTTAAGAACCCAGATCACAGGATCCAAAACACACTAGCTTGGTGCTTATCTGCTTCGGCAGGGGAGTTGGACTAGATGATCTCTATGGTCCCTTCCAACTCTAAAAATTCAGTGAAATTCAGTGAAATCTTTTAGCAATTCCTGGGTGAAAAGCAGAGGATGAAGGGATGGAAGAAAAGACCGTCAAACAAACAAACAAAAAAACCCAACAGAGACAGGAGATAATATTTCAAACACAGATTCCCCAAATCACTACAGTCCCAGAGACCAAAGTGGCTGAGATATCAGAGTCCTGGAACTGGGAGAGACTGGTGCTCATGTTGTTCTGGTGGCACAAGGTAGAGGGGTTTTGTTCATATATTCATTGTACAACTGCTAACAGGATCCTGGCCAAATATAAACTTCAAACCAGTTCTTTTTAACTGGAATACTAAAATGCCTGCAGAGACAGGGACAGGACAGATCTTAAACCTACCTGATTCAAGACGAGCACCCACTAGGTGAGTGTTTGTTACCTATATATCACAGCTGCTTATATTCCCCACACTTCCCGACATATTTTTTTTGAGCAAACACGCTAATAAAAAGTATTAGGCATCTCTCACCCCCAGTGAAGACAAGCAAGCACATTGCTGGCAGGCTCCTGGACATTTGCTATACAGGAGTCTGCAGACTCCAGAGGGAGGGAGGAGGAGCTGAAAACCACAGACTAAAAGTAGTGAGAAGAAAGCAGATGTGAGCCTCTTGTGATGAAGGAAAGAGTAGTAAGTTGCTTAAGACTGCACTAATTACTGCTGTGGTAGAGTGGCAGTCTCAGAACTGCTATTCAAATTTCAGTTTCCTGAGCAGCTTTACAGTAAAGATAAATATCTACTAGTATATCTATTGAAATGAATGCCATGATTTCGTAGAAATTTGTTTTAAAAAGTTCTCTTAAAAGAATTCTTTAAAAATACATAAGAAACTCATCGAAAATGGCAATATAGCTGGTTTTGCAGATAATTCCAATCTGTATTTCAGGTAGATGAGATATTACATGGCCTTTGCTTGTCTGATGGCTTCCTCTCACTGGAGCACATCAGAACCAATTGCATTATTTACACTCCCCAGTAGGAATCAAAGTCCAAAACGTCTTCTGTAACAGAGATAAAAGAACAGAGCGCAGACATGATCCATCATACAAGTGTAACACAATAAAGCTTCAACCCTAAGCAGGACATCTGTCTGCTGTGCTGCAACACAAAGCTTCCAAAGCCTCCAAAGTCTTTGAAGACTGATGCAGTAATTCAATTTGATGAAAAGGACCATATTTAATTTCTTATACAGTGTACAAAGTGAGTTTATATTTCAGTTTTGCATGAAACATCTGAATCAGCAAAACAGGGAGGACAGTTCTCTTCATCAACATGTTTTCTTTTTGATTTTGCATAATATTTAATAAGGAGCACATTTATGTATCCCTTCTGTGGATTTCAGTCTCTTTGTGGAATTCAGAACAGAAGTGAGGTAGAAATTGAGAAAGGTTTTAATGCAAAGGGATGAGTCATTCGAAGGATTCCCAAATATTTTTACGGAACATCAAGCTGGGCAACACCTAAGACTACCTCCACCTCCCCATCTGCAAGGCAGGGCTGGCACAAAGGCAGATACAAAAGCTTCAAAGGTTGCAAGAGGCAGCAGGCACATTAGGAGACATTGCATCTTTGCATGTGTGTGGGGACAGGAAGGGGGAAGGGAGGATGGCAACACAGATTTTCACTCCATACTCTTCCTTTACAAATGCAATACAAACAGAGTACAAAAAAAGTCTTTTCTTTGGACTTTAAGTGCTATTTCTGAAGTGAGCAATACTTCAGATGGCTCCTCTTGTTGGCAAATAGTCCCACTGCTTAATGAAATGCCCAGTAGATTTTTATTACCACATGCCCAACGGATTACATACAACAAAGATGGGCAAAAAATTTTAAGATTTTTCCTGATCCAATTTTCTACATCACAGGCAAACAAAGACAAATGACATTTGGGGAAAAGAATTATTTCTAACAGTAACAACATCAGTCTCAGCCAGTTCAGTATTACTGTTAACAACACCTCATAAAACTGCGGAACTTTAAAATCTTCTTTCTTAAATGCCAGAGAGCATACACTACAATAAATATTGATGTCAAGGGCTTACTGCTATAGGGCACCATTTTTGGCTTGCCTATTAATACCATAAGAATAGATGGCCACACTTCAACACAGCTTTCTGAAACTCTTATCATTATATCCCTTCAGAGAAGTAAATTTTAGCCAGGAAAGGACACAGGTAACTCCTACTGAAATCTGTTGAATTTTCAGGCAGTAATAGTAGATATGCCACAAGGTCTCTTTTACTGGAGAATTTAAATAGATAAAATGCAAAAAGATTAAGGAGGAAAGAAAAATAAGAGTAAATATTAAGTACAAAAATGGGAAAGGAAAGAACGACTATACAAAAAACATAACATTGGGACATACTCCTGGATAATGACAAGAAACAATGAGAACTTTTGTTTTGTTTTATGCAAAAGTGTAAACGTTGTGTAACATTTTTAAATTTTTCTTGATGACATATTGCACAGAGATCTCTAGTTAAGCCGAAACACGGGCTTCAGTTCAGAAAGCCTAACATTCCTTCTTCCATGTCAAAAGAGATTATGAACAACTGAACGCAGGCACGTTCACCCAACAGGTTCTTAACTCCTGCTCAGTGCCAGCGTGTCTTCCAGAGCAGCGTTGGGGCTGCACAAACCAGGTGGAGAGCGACGTGCACAGTATAATGCTCTCTTTTGTCAGGTATTTAATGTGGTGGCAGTTAAAGTTGTTTATTTCCGTGGAATGTATATAAATACAGCCTGGAAGAGCACCAGCCTTCTTTGGTAAAGGTACTGTTTTTAAATTATCTACTACTCAAAAATTTTAAATTTAATTTTAAAATTATCTACGACTTAAATTTGACAGTGTCCCCTCTGCACAATATAGTCCTCCTGAAAAATGTACATCTTGAAAATGCTTGTATTTATAAGCTTAAAAACAATACAGTTATTAACAGTGCTAAAACCAGGAATGATTTAGAATTGTATCAAATCGCATGGAGAACGCTCTTAAGTTTTACGATGTTGGTTTACACTTGCAGCATCAAGCGTACCCTTTCTGCTCTGCCATTGAGCCTGAAGGGCACCAGATCTGCCCAAGAATGTAGAAGCTCCAAGTGAACTCCTTTCTGCTGAGCACAAGCTGCGCTGCAATGCTCTCGCTTGCACTCTCTGCTACCCTCTAGTGAACAAGCAAAAATAAACTGTAAGATTCAAGTGCCTTTGCATAAGGACAATGTTAATCAACTCAGTTTTCCAGCTTCAGCCTAAAATACAGACCGCTGCCAATACCACTTTTGGCAATTATTTTTCCTGACTTTGTCACTCCATAATTTGAGACGTTTAAGGCCGCAAACTGCACTTAAAAAACCATTTTTATTGAGGAGGTGATTGGACTAGTTAACCTTAAGGTCTTTCTCTAAATTCAGGACCTTTTTCCTCCCAGTGACACGCATTGCTTAGCTGTTTAAAGCAATTTATTTTTTTTTTTTTAATTTTAACTTGCTTTGAACCAGAGTGTTTTACTCATGACAAGGGACTACTTGTCTTCCTTTTAGAGGGAACACTGGGGAGGGGGAATGCAGGGGAGAATTGAGCATCTGAGAAACTTACAGAATTCACAATATTTTGGTATCCACTGCCAGACACAAGAAATGGGTATTTCACTCTAACTACTTAAGAAAAGCAACATTCAGGACATATTGTGAAGGTCACTACACTATTACTGTTTGCTGTTCCTCTACACCACTTCTAGCTCCTTTCCTGCCTCTTTCTGAGGATTAAACAGATGGTAAACAGAAGCTAATGCCAGTGTAACTCACCATCTGGCTAATAGATGCATTTTTGCATAGACTCATTAGCATGCTTGTTCCATCCCAAATCCTCCATAACAGTTTCGTCTCCGTCTGTGTCATCTTCATAACATAGTTAATAAATGCAAAACGCATATATGAAGTTGCAGTTCATGTGGAACATAATCACAGCCTTTAACTAACCAAAGCATCAGAAGTGGAACTAGACCCAACCCTCCTTAGCATCAGCTGCATTTGCTGTTTACTCCACTTTTTGACTATTATTATTTTATTCTGCTTGAATATTTGCCTTCAATTTACCACTGGTTGATTGTCAGATATGCACTCTGTAAGAAAAAGAAACCATTAACTTAATCTTTATTATCTTTGTTTTACTTAGAATGAAAGTCAAACCATCAAAAAAAACTGCATTAAAGCTCCAGCTTATTTGAGGTATAGCTTGACTGGGCTTTGCCAATTAGAATTACCCTGAGATGCCTAAAAGCAAGAGGAAGAACAACAGGGCTAATTTTAGTCTATTCAATAGCATAAGGGCAGTTTGTAAAGAACAGTTCTTTTGATTCTTGACTAATTCTGTCATCATTTAATAATAACACTGGTCAAAAAGTTCAAAACTTGGTTTATCTAAGCTCAGCAAATTACCGCTCAGAATTGACAGTAGCCTGTCACAACAGGGTAATGGATAAACACAATGACAAATAAAAAATACACACAGGCCAGACTGAAAATAGGATTCTCTGATAGTCAAGTGGAAATCAAGAACACCTGCACTGTGCATTGTGCTAATTCAGGATACACTAGTGTCTTTCCCCAGTTATTTATGAATCATCAACTTCAAATGAAAACAGGAAACTGAAAACAGGAGGAGGGAAAAAAAAAAATCTACTAATGTTCACTAACATGTTATTTATGAGCATTTTAATATAGTTAGAGCAAGCAGTTAAGAGTGTGAACCTGTTAGGCCAAATTCTGGGTAAACAACAGTGAAACCAGTCAACTGAAGCCTGCACAGGAGGAGGATGCTTCAGCAGCACCAGCACTGCCTGCTCGATGGCCCGTTGCTGCCCCACGCAGCAGCTATGGTTCACGGGTACGGCACGTCAGCCATCCCAGACATTAGATTGGTCTCAATTGCTACTAAGGTTTGAAAGAAGAAAGGCAACCAGCAGGAGACAGACAAGGTTAACACTGAACTGAAATGAGCAGAGCATCAACATTAGATTTATGTTGGTTTCGGTAGCCACGTGACGTGGTGCTAATGGAAAGGGGAGCAAAGAGTAGAAAGAAAACGAGTGTGTAAGCAGCAGTGATGGAGAAGAAAGAGGAAGCAAGAAAGAGAAAAATCAATAGAGAATGGAAATTGGTAGAGAGAAGGGAGAATCTGGAGGTGCACAAAAAAAATGTTGGTTGCACAAGCCAACAAGAACAAAGCTTGAAGTCTAGATATGCCCAGTAATTTTCAAGGGGTAACATTTCAAATACACCAAGGATATGCTGCAAACAACTTCTTTATCCAGATTCATCCAGATGCAAATACAGCCCATGACCAGTTTTCAGAGAGCCAAACTTACTTAGAAAAACTTTTATGGCAAAAATTCTAGTATGGACAACACAATTTATGAACGTAACTCCTACCCACCCATCAATGAGATTACCACTTCAGTAGTGGTCTGGTGGGGTTTGCTCGTTTTATTTGGCAAGGCTAGCATTACTTTTTATGCTTGCAAATTGACTTGAAAGCATAATGGTTTGGTTTAAGACTACTGAGTTACTAGCATGAATTTAAGAACTCCAGTTTTTAAAAAGAAAAGTAGAGAAAGAGAATTCTGCTGACTCTGAAGAGAAGTGGCTAATTTCAGATCTATTTCCACAAGATGTTGAAGACGCTCATTTTCAAGTGACAGTATTTTTGTCATAGGTGCTTAGCGCCGCACAGGCTTTCACCTTAGTCATCTAAGTTTCAGAATTCCCATCTGATCCACTGGCAAAGTGCTTCAGTTTTAAAAGTGCTGTTCTCAAGGCAACAATGCATTGCTTAATCCCACACTGGACAGATTCCACACCAGCAGCAAGCTCAGTTCCAAGCAGAACTTGCAATTGTCAGCCCTCAATTAAAAAAAAAAAAAGAGTATTTCTGGCCTCTTTTGTAATACCAACCATTTATGATTCCACAGCTCTTTTCCAGTCCTTTGTGTTGCTACATCTGATCTGTGCCTTGTGGCTATCGGCCTCACGCTGTTCTTCAGCAGAAAACAGGCAGCAGCATGAAAGGGATGGTTAAGAGTCCAAGGATCTATTTTTCTCAACTCCAGACTGCAACTCCATTTCAGCAAGCTCCCTTCTACAGTTACCGCCCCACACCTAACAATGGCAGTGTTCAGACATAAGGCTCGCTGTTGTGTCAGGGTCTAAGGCAGTACACAGAAACCTCCCAAAGGCCCCAAAAAATCCCCAAACACCAATAATTCTGCATACAAGACAATCAAGTTCAAAAGGGTTAAATTATCCAAAGTAATCACTGCTTGGGCTTGATGTCACGAATATGGTGCATCTCTCTCAGCATTACTGATCTAGACCCATTAAAGGTATCCACCAAAAAAAGTACTATGACAGGGGCAGTACCTACAAAATAAGTCTACACAGTATAAATCCTCCAAAAGGTGATGAAATGCAGTCAATGCTGAGGTGATGCACAATTCCAAGGTCTTCACTAAGGATCAAGAACTTTTAAATCGATGAGTTTTGTGACAAAATCGAATTTTGTCTTGTGGACGTGTGCCGAAAGGGGTGTGGCTTAGACATGACATTATGGTCCTACGGAATTTTGACATGCCCATCCTAGGTGAGATCAGAACAAATACAAGAGGATAATTACTAGCTTATTAGAATATAATGTTATGATATTGTAGTCTGCACTTAGTCTGATAATACTAAAGACACAAAACAACCACCCACTTAATTATTTCAACACTTGAACAATACAGATAAGATGAAAGATTTTCTGGAACTGAGATTCATCTCAGTGGAAAATTCCACCTTTTTTTTTAAAAAAAAAAAAAAAAACAACCCAACAACATTCCAAAACAGGGCTAAGAAAAGTGGGGCTTTCTGAGGCAAATATTGGAACAACTGAAAGGGATTTCAGCTAAATTAAAGTATTGCATATGGTAAAACTGAAGTTTTTATTTCAGGTGATTTTAACTTCAAGGTGCATACACTCAAACAAAAAAGTCATTACAGACATAGAAACATACCACCTTGCAGCTGATGTTTTCAGCATACGAGGACACTGCTCCCCTCTCCCTGCTCACTGCTCCCCCAACCCACAAGAAACATAATCCAAAGCATCACCGAAATCTGATTCTTCCAGCAGGGAAACATAATTTTGACCAAACAGCATTTTCCAGGAGAAAAATAGCAGCATGAAAAAACCTAACCATCACTTTCTCCAATGCCATTCCTGTGGCAGCGCCAAGAAGTATGCCATGCTGTTTGTCGGGCAGCTCTATTACAGCCTTCAGCTCCCTGTGTCCTACTTCAACAAATCCCTTGTTAAAGCGGTCAGAAAGCAGAATGCCTACCTTTGCCATTCCCATCTCCTTGCTACTCACTGGGGCAAAATTACTTAAGCCATCTGGAAACAATATGGTTATCCAATTGCAGAGAGAAGCCTGATGGTTCTTTCCATCTAGCTCTTTCAAAATAGTGTATGAACGATTTTTGTTTCTCTGTTCACGGATTCCAAATAGGTTTTTTTGGGATACCATAAGCAGATTTGGAACCACTCCAGACAGACCTGCCGAAAGCAACATCCACCGACTGAAAAACACTCACTGCCCACCAGGACCAGTGCAGAGTCCATCCCGAGCCAGCCCTGGGTACTGGTATCCAAAACCAGTGCAACAGGCCCAGGGGTAACCCAACTTCTGTCACTCAAAACCCTGAGCTAGCTCAAAACCTCAGAAATTACTGGCTACCACAGAAGAAATAATCCTAATACTGCAGTTTCTTCTCACCATGAAGCCATTATTATATCAGGCATTTTTACTGTAGCAGCAACAGCTAAATCTCTCTATCTCTTGTGATTTAAAAAGGACAGTCAAATGGACTTCTCCATACAGCTCCTCCTGTGTTACAAGTAAGCCAGGAGAAATCTCCTGTTCTCAGACTGGTGGGGGCTGGTACAAAGCTGCACCTTTCCCTGGCAATACAACCCTCCCACCCTGCACACTGCTGTTACCCAGAGCCTTATAGGAAATAAGAGAAGTTCTGGGTATTTTTGTTGCTTATCAACAATTTTAAGCATGCGGTAAATGTCTTCACTCTACCACCTCTGCCTACATTTATCAAGAAAAGTACTCAATTGTTCCAGATTGCTACCAACAACCACTGGCATTTCAGAAGATAAAACTAACCTTAAACATGAACATGCTCAAAGTTGCCGTGAACTTACCACACATTCCAAATGTTACCCTCAGAGATATCCTAGGAGAAGCCCTAGGAGAAACTCCACAGCTTTTATCAGCTAGAATTCAAAGGAGAGAGAGAACAACAAGAGGATGGAGCATGCACAGGCAGGTTAGGGGAGGAAGCAGGGACGCTCCTTCTTGCCTCACCAGGATGTAGCAACTTCCAGTGATGGCAGCCCAGCCCCTTCACCGAACTGGTTTGTGCCTCGAAGGGTAAGTCAGGAAATTAAAGACATGCCACACACTTCTGTTGTGGAAACATGCTTACAGATATATTTTCAAATAATACATATACGATCAGAAAATATTCACTCCATGGGGTTTTTTCTTACAGAGATGTAAATAAAATATCATGAATACAGAACCACCAAACCTTTCTCTTCAGGCACTCAGCCTCCTGTAGGCCATAAAGATGCACTGCCAATGGCCCTACTTCAGGAAAAATATGACAATACTTTTCTTGAGAAAATCATTAGAATGATACATCTTCAAACCACTCGCAAAAAGAAAGTTTAAGCTTAAATTAGGAGCAGAAAAATAAAAAGGCAGTTTAAATGGAGCAGTAGAAAATTCTTTACAAGGAACCCACAAACATAACTCCTTCAAAAAAAGAGTAATCCCATCTCTTGATCTTCATGAATTGTTTATAAGTAGGTTTCGTTAATATACAGATTTTAATTAGTATAAGT
>JAOXNO010000013.1:18496733-18511693 GCA_028565335.1 Limnodromus scolopaceus
GCTGCCCAGAGAGGTGGTGGAGTCTCCTTCTCTGGAGACATTCAAAACCCACCTGGACAAGTTCCTGTGCAACGTGCCCTAGGTAGACTCACTCCGGTGGGACGGTTGGACTAGATGATCTCCAGAGGTCCCTTCCAACCCCATATGATTCTATGAATACAGGCCAGAAAACTTCCATCTCCCAAGTCATCTGCCCTCAATGCTGCCACTCACTTGTCCCTAAGCTGCAAGGTCCCGGTTCCTGTCAGCAAGACATTAAGGCTGGAGCTCCAGCACTTCATGTGTCACAATGGCTCCTAGCTCAGGTAGGGACAGGATTGTCAGAGTCCTGCTCTTACCTCCAGCCAGATTTTAAACTCCAAGTTTTGCTGATTCAAAGCCAATACCTGATTCAGAAAATGAGATTCTTTCAAAGTGCCAGAAAGTTCATTTATATCTGGTTATAGTTCTATAAACTCTTTAAAATTCAAAAGTTGGAGCTAATTTCAACATTAATTGCCTAAATATTCAGCCAAATTGCTTCCCTGCTCCCAAGTCAGAAGGTAAAAAACCAGGCTGATGCATCTCAAGGTTTGCAAACATAATTGCTTTGGCATCCATAGCTGTGAAGTTCTGACAGCTTTTCATAATATCTAATGTACTTGCATATTCAAAAGTTAAACTTCAGGGATCACTGGAATTGATGTAGTTTTTCTTCCTTTTTTTTTTTATGGGTTTCGCTCTTTTACACTGTAAACTGGACTTTATGCACACTTTACTAACAGCAAGATATTTTAACACAGAATAAATACAGACACATATCTATGTATCTATCCCATCAGTAAAACGCTATTACAAACTAAAAATAGGCAACAAGACTCAGACAAAGGAAAAGGTTTAATCTTTACCTTTTATGCGCTTTTCTAAAAACAATTACCTTTCAAGTTCACTGCCATCCTTTAAGTATAATTTCTCTACCCTCCAAAAGAGCTACCAGTGATGCTTCCCCCTGTTTATTTAGCAGCTGGTTATGAACTACGAGAGCACAAAATACACCCAGCATCTTTTGATTAGAATTCTAATTTATAATTATATTCCTGTTAGCAAATATCCCTACATTAAATATTTATTAAACTGTCATTCATCAACTTGTAAGACATTTCTGTCCATCACAAACACAACATCTCTGTTTTTCAGAGCAGTAAAAGCTGCAGTCGTTGACAGGCACATAAAAATGGACTTTTTGTATACACCTACTACAGGTTTCTGCTTCAGGGAAGGAAAAGTGAACAGTCTTCCTCTGCCCAAATATACACTGTCAATAGTGCAGCTATCTGACAATTTTGGCAGGTATAATTTCCTAAGAAAAGCAAAAGCCAACAGGAATATTTTAAAAGAAGTCACAGAGCTGTTCCGCTATGTTGAAAACTTCCCAATAATTCTGAGGCTACCATGCATATTTCCTACGGAATTTTTTTTTTTTTTTTAATTCAAGTCCTAATCAATTAGCATCTCCTCTTCCACCTCTCTGCCCGTGGCCAAAACACCACTTCTTTTCCCTAACCTACACTACCCACACTTAACAAAACCGTAGGTGCCTAAGTGTTCTCCCTCTTGACATGTTAACATCGTCTTTAATAGCTTAGTTTACAACTGAATGCCTGTAATTTCCTAACGTGTCCTGAGGCATTTTCCTAAACTGTGTCATTATCCCGACAAGTCTTCAGGGAGAGGGCTAACCAAGGTTTAAAATGTTACCTACAGCGCTCCTTCGGGGTTCGTCAAGAGTTTCCCTAATTATTTGGGTGCTTAATGTCAATGGGGGGAAAGTGCTTTTATTTTTTAAAATTTGATATTATATTTCACCATATATTTCCCACAACTAGGAAAGTCATCACCCATTTTCATTTGCAGAAAACCAGTATTTTTTTGCCTCTCTTATCTTCTCAAAATTTTCTATCATTAATTTCATAACACCTTCTACCACTGAACACTTTTTTCCCTAAGCACTTCCTAAATTGCTATTAGGAAGGCTCTTCTCCCTTATTATGTGTTTAATCTTTCTAACACTCTACCTCCACTAAATTTTACATGATTATTGTAAAACATTTCTGAAATGAAAAAAAAAAATGACATTTTGTCACATTAATTATAAAACAATTTCAAGTTTTACAGGAGTCATTTTTTTAAATTTCTTTTACTCTTTTCAGCATCATCTTATTAAAAATGACAGCTATTACACATCTTACTGTTTCAGTAAGTGGATGGAATCTGCAACAACAGAAAAGATATACGTTTGGTTTTTTCTTCACCTTTTTGAAAATGCACTGCAGAATTACTGGACATCTGGACATCAAAGAGAACTGGATGTTTTTATGTAGTACAGGTAGCTCAGCAAGGTTATTTTGCCTTCTTTTTTTATCTTCTTTACAAACTGCATCCTCTTCTGATTTTGACTGAATTTGTGTATTTATTTCAAAATAACAGCATGAACCACAACTGTTGGCCAGACTCACTGTACCTGGGAGAGAGTCACTGATTAAGATCTGTAAAATTGTTGAAAATTATAATAAAGAGATAATTTGGGGTTAGAATTCCAGCAAAAAAGAAAACACTGCTTTGAAAGACTTCTGCAGTTACTCTTGTCTATTTGTTGGTTACATCAGTGGGATTATGCAGCACCAACTCTCACCCAGGACCACACTTTTGGCTCCTTATGCTTTTAGAGCAGAGCATAACCATCAAATACCTCAACTTTCTCTAATGATGTAAAGCCTGAATATGTCATAGGATGACCATGCCGATGGAGGTCACTCAAGGTAACAGAAGAAAAACATTCAAGGGCATATTGCATCTCATGTGGAGCCTGATTTTAAAGGCTTGCTCTAGCTCCCGCAAGAGCAGCCTCTTCAGACAAGAGTTAGCAGTGATTTTTCTGAGAGGGTTCTGACTTAGTGTGAAGCCAGCTCCCAGGCGTGCCTCTGGGTAGCTGGCACAGAGGTCCTTTTCGCAGCAAGCTGGGGCTGGCGATGTCCTGGAAAAAAACTGCTCAGAGTTGGAGCTAAGCAGAAGACCCACACTATCGGTTCAGCACTGCTGTAAAGTCTGTAAACATAGAAATCCTGCCTGAGCAGCAGTATCTGTTCTTTTCCAAAACCCTGCAACAAGCACATGACAACCTCCCATTCAAGAAATCTGTTTCCTGTGTTTATTCGCTGACAGTGATGAAAGCCATTGGTAAATAATTACTGACAAGCAGAGAAATAAGTGAAGCCCCCTTGTCATTTACCTCAACCACCAGGACAGCCTCCCAGCTGCAGATCTGCTCAGAGCCCTCTCTCCTGGGTGGTGGAGATATTCCCAAATGGAGACTTGCTCCATAGCCTTCCCCGCAGAGTCCAATGCAGGAGGCATCATCAACTTCTCCATTAGACTTCTGGCCCCAAAGCAGCAGAGAGTGGGACTACAGGAGCATTCTGCCCTGTGTCTATCCTTTGTGGATGGCTCTTCAGAGGCTGCAACAGTGGAGTCTGCAGGAAACTCAAACTCATTCCCCTTCCTGAACCCAGGGAGCAAGTTCTCCTATGCCAGCCCTTCTCAGCACTCTTCTTGTGCATTAATTATTTAAAATATCCCACAGTCAACTTCTCATACAAAACCTATGTTTCTCACTGAGCTCACTACAGGCCGTCCTGCAGCTCAGTGCTTTGGTTCATGCCAAGGAGGTGGCACACCCAGGCTTACAGGCACCAAAAAGAGATACAGGAATATAACTAGATCCACATTATAAATTAAATCTATATTTATTCTGAAATAAACAAGGCAGAGATGTGTTAAATGCGTCAGAGGCAAGATGAGAGGAAGAGCACAACAACAAAACAGGGTTTACAACAAAGGATTTCATTTCAGCTGTCCATGCAATATTAACTCACTTAGAAACCTTTTCTTCTGTGCCTCTCCTGCAGAGAAAGCATGCGAAAATAAAACTGGGAGAAATGATCCTGCAAAAAATACATGTACAGCCCCCAGCTATTACAGGCGGTGGAGTCACCAGGCACGACCCAAGCTGCCACGTGGGGAGAACAGACAGCATAAATCACTTTCACTCCCTATTACAGTAAATCACTCTCACCCCTCTTGACCTGCCACAAATTTGTTTTGCAAAGCCAGAGTTATCCAGCAAGTAATCTAATCTGAGAAAGCCAAGGAACAGCCATACCTGCATGTATAAATAGTTCTCTCCAGAAAAGCAATCTAACTTTTACTTTCTCTCGTTTGTGGTCCTGCACAGACTGATCAGCTCCCAAACAACTACTGAATCTGGTAAAAAAGCCGACGAAGTTAAAATAATGGTAAAGTTTCTTATGCCTGTCATTGAGGTTAAAAATATTTCTGTGTGTCACAGAACTACTGACTGATGCCGACACAACGTGTAGCTAACCATCCTTGAAACATTTACTGGGCTTACTTTCAGCATAATAATTTTATATATGCATTAAACAAGATGTTGTAACAGTTCATCACAAGCTTCTTGCTGCTTCATAAAAGAAGATGAAACACAGGAAATGAGAAGTCAATTGCTTTCCTCTCCATAGATGAATGTGTGAGACGCCAAGGTTGTATAACAAATGCACAGCATTCATTCCCTATAAATCAGTATCTACAGATTCACAATATGCGTATTCCCTGAAGTGACAGAAAGGCACATTCAAGGTAACATATTTTGAATTTGGAAATCAGTCTATTAGCAGGGACATCCAGATACTCACCTTCAGAAGGACTGCATGCTTCTGATTTTGTTCCTCAAATTCTTCCCTCTTTCATCATTAAACACTGCCTTTTAAACTGCAATTTATTACAAAACAAAAGTGGCTATTGAGGGAAGCAACTCTTCCTTCTGTGATTGTCCACATTAACAACAAATGTCAGGAGCTGGGACTGTTAAAACACGCAGGTCTCACAAGGCTTTGCCAGTTTGGAGACATCCAAACTGAACTTTTCAAAATTCCCAGGTCCCGTAGCAGCCCCCAAGGCATTGGGAAACCCCTCCTTGGGTGTTTCAGAATTCAATGAACAGGTACTGCAGCCAGCGGAGTCACAGGATACAGCGTCTGCTAGAAATTAGCATCACCACATGAAAGTACCACTCTGTGTTTCAAATTCAGGTGACAATTTTAGAAATTTAGTCATTTTAAATCTATAGCAAGATGCACCAAATAAAAACTAAGCATGAGTTTATAATTACGTGTTCAGAAGGGACTAATAAATACTGAAAAATGTGGCTCTTTTGAAGAGGAACCTTCTGACACCAGATTAAAAACCTCAGAGCACAGCCCAGCTCGCTGCCTGCTGTCTGGGATCCACAGCCATGGCCAGCCTTGGCAACTGCACTGGAGGCAGAAAGCTCTGAGCCTTTTGAGATCAAACCGCTCTACCTTTTGACAGAACTTTTCCATCCTGCAGATTTTCACAATAGACTTCGGGACATCACAGTATACAAAGCAGAGATTAATTTAGCCTTCAATGGGGAATGGTAGGTGGTTGCGTGAGGTGGAAAAAGCCATGTCTACGAAATGTAAAAATGCTTACACTTGGGGTCATGTGATACTGATTTGAGAGAGACAGGAAACAAGCAAAATAAGATCTCCTAAAAACAGTTTGCTGAGATTTGGATGCGAGTCAGAAAAAAGCTCCATATAGTGATACTACTAACTTCTTCAAAAAAGAAACAGATGTTCATCTCTGTTCCGTGATAGAAGAAATAGGTAGCACAGAGCAAAACATAGCTTAGCTCACGATTACAAATATTAAATCGCAGATCTGCTGTCAACATCATCAAAGGAAAACATAAGCCACGCTTAGAAAATCCATGGGATAAAAACTATTCTTTCATAAAGAATGAGATTAATAACTCTCAGGAACCAAGCTATGTTTCTAAAAGGAAGAAATACGAAAAAGAAACACCTTCCTCTGTGTTCTCATCCCACTAAATCCCTCCCTCTCAAGAAGGTGACAATTCCATGTCAGGGTAGAAATTTAGGTATAGATATCAACCTACAGGAAGTTTCACTTCCACCAAGCTGTTCTATTTTGAAGCCTGCGGTTAGCACATTTTTTCCCAACACTCATTTTTTTCAGAAACTTCTGTGCAGAAAATACATGGCAAAACAGAAGAATCTCTTAGAAGGAAAATTCTTATTTGAAGAAAGAAAATGTAGTCCACAGACATGCTGCCAGGTGAATTTTTATATTTATATATTTTTTAAAGCTAACATTTTTGAAATCTACATTCAATGTTTTTTTTTTCCTGGTAACAGGACTCAAAATCCTTTAATTTAGAGAAGGGGGAAAAAAAAGTAAAATTATTTTTCCACCTCAGAAACCAAGAAGATGTCATAGTATAAGTACAAGTTTCTATCTCCATTGCTGCCCCCACATCCCTCAATCCTAACACAGGTGTTTCATTGCAGTGACCTGTAGATTTTCCACTGTAAACAGTCCCCACAAGATTCCTTCCTAACCTAAAGCACTTCTTTTTCTTCAAGCTACTCTCCATACATAGACTCTGGGTTACAGCTGGACTTGTACTCTACAAATGAATTCTGCTGCTGCTAAGGGAAGAGGTGACAGTTGCTATTTGGAGCACAATCAGGTTCCAGCTATCACTTTATTTTTTTACATTTCTCCTTCCAGTCTCAGCTCAAGCTGTTCAGAGCAGAAAGGACTCTTCTTCAAAACAAAATCCAAATTTGAGGGTGGATACCAACCACTGTAATGTGCACATGTGAGAATCCTCACTGCTATTTTTTTTAATGGTAGCACACAGCACTCAAAGAAGCATCCAGGTATATCCAGTAGATTATATGTATTTCAGCCTCCAACACTTCAGGTAGGTCTCTATTTCAGCAAATACGTTCTCATGACTACCCTTCCTGCACGCTGGCATTCTTCTCCCTCAGAAAGTGTCACAAAGTTGCATCTTCAAATAAGCTCTGGCAGACACCAGCCTGCAGATCCCAAAAGCAACACTCCTTGCTATCGGACACGTGCTTTGCTTAGGGTTTATTAAAACTGAACCTCTTAAACCCAGAGACAGCATACAAACCCTGCTCAATAAATTATACTTCATAGTTTGCAAGTAGCTACCGCTTTATTGTTGAATTAATGTTTTTCTTCTCTTGGTTTCCTCCACATGGCTCACCTTCATGCCAACCGTATGAAAAAAAACAGGTTTTCTAATACAGAGCTATATAATAGAAGGTTCATCTTTCTCTGAACTGCACACACCAGGCAGATAAAGTTCAGACTTTACAACAGTGCCATGCTGTAGCATGGAGTCCAACAAGAGCATACCCTAACATCAAAAGGGACTGCTTGAGATACTGAGTCCATGCCAAGCAGCCCATGTGTCCAGCCTGGACAAGGTGAGAAACCGCCTACTCTCACACCTCAAAGCACATACACAACTATGCAAAACTCAGGACCTATGATACAGAACGCTGCAAGTCTAAGCTACAATAATCAGGAAGAAGAACCAAAGGCATCACTAATGAAGAGCGTTACCAGAACAGCAGGGAATTTCTTACATTAAAATGCTCAGGTGATATTAAATGATAGACCATAATACACGTTCCAAAGCACAACAAAGTTAATTTGAAAAAAATCGTAATTTCTAGATGATAACATCCAGTCAGTCTTAAATTCAGTCTAAGTTTCACTGTTCCTCCTTTTTCTCCACATACAGCCAGCTATCAGCTGTCAACTAAGTGCCACTGCCTGTGTAAGTTTGCAACCATTAGATAGTAGCACTACATCCAAGAAGATGACAAAGTGACTATTCAACAGAGAAGTGGCAGTCCTGAGGCCAGATGTGAATGGTCACCATTGCTGCTGGCCAGAGTATCTATGTTAGAACCAAAAGCCCTCCAAAGAGCTTCCTCACGAGTTGCCTCTTTCTAAGCGATGCCACGACACTGGCTGGCTGCAGCTGGCAAAGCAGAAGCATCTCTGTCTCCTGCCCAGAGACAAAGTGCAGCCCAGAGTTGGCCAGAGAATGGTTTGACACAGTAACCCTCAGATGCCTCAAGGGGCTACATGTCTTCTCAAGCCTAAAGACTAAGGTCATTACATTGCACATTTCCAGTGGGGTCCTGCTTTGGCACAAAGCAAGAGAGCAAACGCTGCAGCTACACGGTGTGTACAAGCAGGACAACTCCTCCATTCCAGCTCCGTCAGCTCTTTTCAGATTTCTGGCATTTGTCAGGGAACGGTGTTACTGATCTATATCCTCCTTATTTGGCCAAAATTCACTTGTGGTCATCCAAAACATTCTTGCTTAACACTTAGCTAATAAAATGCCCATATACTGTCATCAAAAGAAATAAAACTGTATGTAAAAGCAGCAACAGACACATAAGCTACTTCCCAGACCACTAACAGCTTCATGCACTTTAGTGGTTTTGGAGGAAGAAACTGCACATGAGTGGTAGAGCTGAAGATATCTGAGGAGAAACTATACTGTTACAACAACAGCATCAATCCGGGTATCGCTGATCTACAGCCACCAAGTGCCTCTCCTGCATCTCCTGTACTGCACAAAGCAGGGCGATATCGGATCCAGTCACTCTCCTTCTTACCACAAACTAGGTATACTATATTTTTGTCTCCATATACTGCTTACA
Source organism: Limnodromus scolopaceus (assembly GCA_028565335.1). Classification (NCBI taxonomy): domain Eukaryota; kingdom Metazoa; phylum Chordata; class Aves; order Charadriiformes; family Scolopacidae; genus Limnodromus; species Limnodromus scolopaceus. The sequence goes on from JAOXNO010000013.1 coordinate 18,505,394, forward strand.
GGAAAATGAAATTTTCAGAAAAATAGTTTGAAGTCAGACTATAGTTCTACTTTCGCCCCAAATTTCCGTAGAATGTGAGGAAATAAAGTGTTTGCAAACCTTGCAGTAAGCAGCCTGTCTTCTAAATTCTGACAGCGACAGAGACTGATAAAAACGCTTCACCTTTACAGATGAAAAGCATATCAGAAATGCATCATAAAATTCAGAATGTTACTTCTTTACCTTTTTTTTTAATTATTACCAAAAAAAATCCATAATTACACAAGAAAATGTGAATTCCTTTCTAATACAAATTACTATAGCTACACCTACGGCAGGATACTCTAGTAAACCTGATGTAAGATGAAGCAACCTTCAACTTGTGCTCTCTGCACTGCCTATGCAGTAAATGATATGACTGCTAAGGTAAAATCCACATTTAATTAAGAAGGCTATGTACTGCAAAGTACTTAGCTATTACTCTGAGACACAAACCCAGTGACAGTTTCATAAAAATTGCCCAATTTATTATTCCTGATGAAATAATACCCACCTAAGTATTTCTGCAAGGAACACACCGCGTGTTCAGCTGTCCCGAGTCATTACACTCCCGCGTTAGCCACAGATTGCCACGTGGCAGCAAGCCAATCTATGAGACTACTCCGGTACATACCTGTCAGCATTCCTCTTGTGTAATAAAATATGAATACTTTGTAAGAATTATCATGAGCTATCAGAAGATACAGCATGGCCAATACCCACCCAAAATTCACAGGGTTTTAAAGACCACCAGCTCTAAACCTTTTGCCTGGCCCCTCTCCCAACCCCTATCTTCCAGTTTACATCTGTTCACGAGGGCTTCAACAAGGATCTGTTTAACATTCACAGTAAATATATCCTCAGTATGCTCCCTCTTCTGGAGTTATGAGCTTTTCAAGGAGATGGATTTTTACACCACCATTAATCCATGTGGCACTTTTTATATAGTGGCTGAGGGAAAGCAGATTCACAATCTTCACAGTCTCTCCCACTGCCAAATCTTGATTCCTTCAGGTCCTTGACCTCACATTGCTGATGCAAAAAATTTCCACTAGATGGTGCAGGATATGTATGACATGTAACTCTCTAAATTATTAATATATATGCAGTAAAAAGTATTTCCCAGAGTTTCAGTTGTAATTCTCTTCCCTTCCAACAGAGAGAATTAGTTTGTAAGAAAACCAAAACACCCACCTTACAAAGCATTAATTCAACCCAGGTTATGCGCATGCTGGTTCTCTGGGAGGATAAAAGCAGTAACCCTGAAATCCTATTATCCAGTGAATTGCCTTAAAAATTAAACGTGCCAGTTTATTACCTCAACTAGAAAGAAATCAAAGTCATCCTAGAAAAAAAAAAAGTGAGAAGTGTCTTTTTTCTTTCATTTTTTCTTTTTTTTTTTAGGGGTGGAAGGTGGGGTGAGATAAAAACCTAGGAAGTCCAAAAGAATGCCGAAAAAAAGCTAGTGTTTGATCAGCCCCATTTCAGCCCACACCTGAAGCGCTACTCCGTTTTGAAGCTGTGGCTGTGAAAGGACAGCTTCTTACTCGGGAATCTTCTGCCAGGGACCCGACATAACAGATTCAGCTGTCTGGGGCCCTCAGCCATGTCAGCACAGCACAGCGCTCCATCCCTCTCCCCAGCGCCATGACGGCACGAAGGGGGGAGAAAATTAATTATCAGAACTGCTACGCAAATTTCAACACTTATTCTTCTGCAAGGATTAGTCTCAGATGATCTATGCAGTTATCACTGAGGACTTGATAAGGCTTGGGTACAATACAATTGTTAATTAAGACATAATTTCTTCAGAAAAGTTTGCATTATTGAGTGAGAAGGAATTAACTCAGCTTGACTCTTGGATCACTGAATGAATTTGCGAAGTGTGGAATAAATAATAATATTTTAAAAGAGGAAAAAAATAATCTTCACTTATTTTTAACCTAGGCACATATTAAAATAGAAGCCATTAAGACACAACAGCCATTAAATCCTACTGACATTTTTAGGCAATTTTCAGTGCTGAACAGCATGTTAAGTCTATACGTTGCTGAAAAAATTTGAAGCAAGCACACACGATCTAAAGCAGAAACAGACTCATTCCCCACTGACTAATAATCAGAAACAACTGAATAAATTAAAAGTGGCACAAAATACTACACCACAAAATACTACTGAGCATGTTCTGTAGCACAGGGAGAAACCGAAAAGTCCCCGAGGGACACGGCTGAAACACAAAATCTGGTGCAAGAGGGAAGAGAGCGGGCAGGACCAGTGAAGCAGAGAGGACCTGAAGACCTCTCAGGGATGACGGAGAGAAAGGTCTCCCTCTCTGGGGTGGCAGAGAAAGCCCAGCAAACCTGAGCCAGGCTCTTTCACTGTGGAGAACCCCACACATATACATAAGCAGTACAGCATCTATATTGCTTTCCAAGGTATTTCGATGCTCCCTCACAATCAGGCAAACAAAGTAAAAGTAATAGCTTCAAATGAGCAGGGGAAGATTTTTTTTTTTTTAATTTAGCTTCACCTCTTTCAGCCAGCTTCTGAGTTACAGGCAGTTACAACAATAGTCCACTCTGAAAGGTGCTGCTGCAGGAAGCTCCCGTTCGACTAGACTGACTTGCTGCCACCAGATTCCCCTCCTGCCCATGGATGGCCAAGAAACAATGTTTTTTTCTGATAAAATATAATTGTACGAGATACCGAGCTTCCATTCTCTCGTAAGTGACTAGCCCACAGCCTCACAGACATCTCACCATTCAAAAGCCCCCAATTGCTCAATTCTCCCAGAAAGCACATAATTTAATCTCTCCTATATTCCAAGCGTAAGGTTAAATTCACAAGGAAACTGAAAAGGAAGCAGTAACCACTTGGGGATGAAAAGACAGACAGAAGATAGGATTGTTCAGAAGACAGCCAGCAATCACCAAGTAAAAGGACTGGGAAAGAAGGGGGAAAAAAAGAAAGGGAAGAGGCAGAACTGCACTCAACAAGAAAAAACACTGAAAGCAAACAGAAAAATGGGAGCGAGCTGTGCGAAGGAGAAAAGTATTTTAAAACTTCTTTCCCACCCTTAACAACTAGGATACTAATTATTACTTAAGAATAAATTTTCAAGAATTAAAAAAGTATAATTATCTCGTGAAGACTGCATCAAAGTTTAAACAAAAACTGGTAAATCCAAGTGACTTGTGTAATAAAAGTAACAATACAATATAAAATGAATGCTGGAACAAGCACAATTATTTAAAAAAGTATTGGCTTCCCCACTCCACAAACAAAAATGAGAGTAACATAAGGTAAAAAGGATCAGACGAAGAAAAAAAAGTTAAATTAAATAAAACTTAAAGGTGACAAAACAAAATAAAATTAAAAAAAAAAAATCAAAAGGCTGAATATTCCTATTTTACCACACTGAAAACGTGAAACAAAATTAATGATTGACAGACTACTGCATAAGACTAATAATGAACTATATTACCTTTGAACAGTAACAAGCTACAGTTATTCCTTCCAAACCTGAAAGTGCAGAGACAATACTGAACTCAGTATAAGTGTGAATTACATAAACATTTGACTGTTCTATTATAAAAACACAAGAAAATATCATTACCATATTCTTACGATGCTGATAGAATGGCCTTTCCAACTTTTTTTTTTTAATGACTATTAAGAAATATTTCCTCGCAGTTAAACTAATTCACCACTTCTTTCTATGGAAGAGTGGTTAAGAAGGTCATTCTCGCAGTATCTCGCTCCTCTTACTGCTCCTGTTCTTTGTGGTGTTTTTTTTCTCTTTTTGGATGGAACTCTTTCTCTTCCCTTTCTTATTTCCCTTAGTTTCCCGACTGTCTTTCTCTGAGTGTCTTCTGAGCTCTGTTTTTTCCTTCCTTAGAGGGTCACATCTTACCTTGCCACTTTCCCAGCAAAGCACCCAGCCTTAGTGAGCAGTTCCTTGGGAATCCGATAACAGTTTTATATTTTGGAAGTACTTGGGAGCTACGTTTGAGGGCATTTCATTATTACTTTATAACTCAATGCCAAGCAAGTCAGTTACAGACTCAAATGAAGAGGTCATCCAGCTTTATTTTTAAAAGTCCATGTACAAGACAGCTATACTTACAGAGCCAGACTATCTGGCAGCAGATGCACAGAATTACTTTATCAGGAGTTTTTATCAACAACTGTCTGGAATTCGTGATTTTATACATTTTTAGAATTAACTGTTGTAAAACAGGTAGCTGAGAGGGAAACATAAGCTACTTGCTTACCCCACTTCAACAGAAGTCCCATGGGAAGATTTTACATCGCACTCTCATAAATCATTACACAAGCAACTTTCAAAGAAGGGGGAAGAAAAGGGGACGGGTAAAAAAGCCATTTCATAATAAACTGGTTTTGCGTTACTGCAGGCATCATCCATACCTACCTGAAGAGGGAGCTGGTGTAAGGTAGTCATCCCAGAGAGCTCCTGACAGTACCAAAACCACCTCCAAGAGGAGCATCCTAAAAGGCCACCCTCAAGTTGGTCACAGCAGAGGGGGAGCTGCCACTCCTGTTATAATGTGTACTAACAGGGATACTCAGGAACAGCAACCACTATTTTTACCCTCCACTGTGGTACTCTACACCATATATCAAGTTCAGCTTGTCTTTGCTTCTATCAAAGCCAATACACATGTCCCTGAACTCCTGTTGTCCTTCACTGGGACATCAGTTACAGCAAATTGTTATTCTACCTACACAAAGCTTTCCAGGGTGAACTCTGCCTGTGTGACCACTGGTCCTTTAGCTTCAGTTAATCCTAATCATCCCTAAAAAAAAAGAACAGCAGTTTGCCTGTGAAAAACCTAAGTAGATGCATTTCTGTTTTTAAAAAATCATGTTTAAAAAAAAAAGAGGTAAACTGGCCTTACAGGTTAACCTGTGGTCTGCTTTTAAACCCATCTGCTTTTAACGCCACGAAGTGGGAACAGCATCTTCTAGGGCCAGACTCTGGCACCACAGCTCCAGCACAAGTAGAGGACAACCTGCAGCCCAGAGAACTGGGACGTGAGCAGCATTAGAGAACATGGGACTCCTGGGTGAATAGATTTTCAGATAAAAGTTAAAGGACGCTCTGAGAACAACAAAAAAGATTGTTACACTGATTACATGATACAGAGGAGATTCAGTGACTGGGAGGGAAGAGACAGCCAGGAGAGATGTAATACATCTTGGTGCAACACAGGGCGAAGTGTAAAAAAAATAGTGTGCAAAGAGCGGGACTAGATAGAGCTGTAGACAGAAGTACTAAAAAACAATTTTTTTAAAAAAAACTCACATAAGTTACTCTATAAAGGATTTAACTACCTCAAAATATCATGCTACAGCATTTCCTTCTTCCTATACCATCAGACTACTCACAATATATTATGAGAAGATACAGACAAATAAAAGTCAATTAATGCTAATAAAAATAATTTACTCAATTCATTCTTGTATACATCAAGAGAAAACCATATCCACCGGAATATGGCTGACACAGAAAGGAAACATCAGCGGACTGTGTTCAGCATTACTCTAGAGCATGTAAGTGTCTCAGGCCAGCAGACCTGCCCCAGCCAGCGGACCAGGGCAGCATCTCCACATTAAGTGCCTTCTCTCTGCACTAGCTTGGGGCAGGGCCCTTCTGCTGTCTCCGAAGCTGGTGGACCCTTGCACCTGCAGGTCTCAACCGTTTATCTCTCAAACAGGTTGGCCTCTTGCTGACTGGAAAAAAAAATGGTCAGCTGCAGGGGCTAGCGTTGGCTGTTCAGGGCCATATTAGGACCTAACTAGCATTGCTGGGGTTCACACCTATGCCCTGGTCCTGCTCACTCATCCAGGCATAGCCTACAGGACCAATTTCCAGTCCAAGTTAACATAAAAGTCTATCTTGTGATGTGATTTGCTTTGCTGATGATCAGGCAAGCCTTGGGGATGCCACAGCACCAAGACAATTATGGCAACAATTATGGATAAAGAACAACTCACTAAGCAAACCCAGTACCATGTTTATCTCCAGCACCGTATTTAGCTCCTTTTAATTTATTTGCCAAGTTCCATATAACAAGCAATTATATATTATTTTTTTACCTTTCACACTCTCATTACAAAGCTAGACCCTAATATTTTATTTTTTTTTTAGAGATGTTCTTTTTCATTTCTATTTTAAAATGTCACTCAAATACAATTCTTTGTGCTCCAAAATGTCTCCCTTGGCTTCAGATATGCATTCCAGATATGTACTAGTGCTAA
>JAOXNO010000013.1:18521716-18536782 GCA_028565335.1 Limnodromus scolopaceus
TTTTCCCCCCCCCCCCCCCCCCAAAAAAAAAAAAAAAAAAATCACGTGTGCTTTGGATGGGAAATAATTTCCAACATTTTATAAAATTCCTTTTTAGGCATGACTTCCCTCTTAAATGAAAAATCACAGCTGAAAACTGCCTTGTCTCACATTTAATAGACAGACAAAAGCATATTTAAAACCATGCACCATAAAAAGTTTTATAGTCAAAAGAAAAAAACCTACATTAGAAGCTCTGGAAAAAAATAAGGTACTTAAGAATACATGGTAAGTTGTTTAGGTTCCAAGTACCATAAAATATTACTAAGGTCACAATCATTCATGTATTTTAAAGCAGGCTTTTACAGAATTCCTTAAGAAGACAGAAAAACTAAGAACACCACCTGCTTCCACTCACAGTCCACCCCCCCCACACCCTCCAGACCCACATTATGTCTCATGCACTGCCAGAAAAATACATTTCATGTGTGCCTGCATGATTTTAAAATGTGAGAAATATAAAATATTCAGAGGAGAGATTTTTATAAAGTGTTGTTGGACTCTTACAAGGTGAAAAAAGGAACTATCTTTTAAAATAACAGCAGTTTATTGATAGGAAAACTAACTTTTCTGATAGATGTAATTTTAAATGCACCAATTATAAAATTAGCAGTTAGATAAAGCACAAGCACATTGTTTGTGCAGTACCTGGAGAAAAAAAGGAAAATTCATGAGATGGTGTTCAAGGTGGTACAGTCTCTAAACTATTTTGGATCTGCTGCTACATTCCCAGATTTGAGTAAGGAATGTTACTCTTCATCCTTGCATATGAGCGGGCAGAAATCTCCAGACTTCTAAACATGCTGGCACAGAGTCCAGATAATAAAGGAAGGCTCAAGAATGGTGAGCAGTTTTCTACCAACGACTTTCAAAACTCCAAATCACACAAGGATTAGCCTCATAACCAGTGTCCAATGGGTCTTCTTTTCCTTTATTTACTTTGCTTATATGAGCACCCTCACTAACAAACTTTTCCTCATCTCTGTTACTACCCTAACAGTCAAATGCCATAGGCATCATTTCTCACCTTTAGGAAAAGCAACAGAAGTAGAATAGTTTTAAACCTTTTCTATCTAGAAATGGCTCCAACTTTTTAAAATTACTTTAAGAGTCAAAGATGCGTTTTTACAGAAAAAAATAATTTAAGATGTCCTGTAAATCTGTCACTCATTTAATTCAGGTGTGTCCTGAGGTCTCCTATAATAAAGCAATTAACCAGTCAATGACAGAATATTTCTTGGATGATTATTAAAAGATCAGTAGATCTTAAATCTGGACCTCTCTCTTGTTACAAACGTTCCAACTGAGTTCATTATCAAGCTGACTTCAGGCAGTTAAGAAAAAGAAGAGTCAGCACTGGCACTGAGTGAAAGTTGCATGTGGTGAAGGACATCCTTGAGCCCCTCCACACCTCTCAATTGTATTGGATTTACCCTGGAGATCTACTATACACATGTCCTTTAAAGCATATTAAATACTAGTAAAATAAGGCAAAACTAGATGCTTACAAAAAATCTAGCAATTAGTCTTATGACTGTCGTACACCCTTACCTGCTAGTTTTTATGCCTTTTGCTTATGGTTACTCTACCAGGGACGTCCCTTAGCCCAGCTAGAGCACGTGCCCAGGCAATACTGAACATCTGACAAGCTGTTCTGCCAAGAGGATGCTGAATTTTGAGCAATAAACAGCTAAGGCAGGAACGGTAATACCAAATTTCTGTCATGTGGCTACAAGTAGCTTTACTGCATTGCTTCTTCTAATGCTCTCCTTGTTTTCAGAGGAGCTATTTCTAGGTGTGTCAGGTGAAAACACCACAGGCCTTCTGAAAACTGGTATCAGGGAGATTACAGATTTCTGGAAAATTCTTAGCTTTAGGAACTCAGAATTGATTCTGAAAAATTTAAATGTAAAACAATTTAGGAGGATCTCAGAAGATGGAAAAAGACTGGGCAGCATCTTTTAGTCAATAACTTAGAGTTAACACAAAACATAAAGAAAATACCAAAATTCTGTGAAATTTAAATAATGTGCTTTCAGGTTTACCAAACACCTGTAAAGAAAAGTAATAAGCTAGGAAAACTAGAAACTCCTCTATTTGGCAGTAGGACGAGAGCAGGGAGCCCTCTGCGATGCGGCAGGAGTGCTCTGAAGCAAGGAGCTTTGTAGCCGCCTCCACAGCTATTTGTATCCATTTTGCCTTCAACCAACAACATGGCCAATTACAGGAATAGTTTTTGAAATGTGAATATGGGTGTCCTGAAAACTGGACTGAGACCAATAACTCATTTTGCAGACCCCTAGCTAGTTATTCAGATGCTAATGGTCTTCAGTCACTACAGTCAAGACTGAATTTAAACCAGTACCCTGAGAGAGAATAATACCATTTCCTCACTACCTATCTCATCAGCCATCTAATGTTTCCCAAAGCACTAAACATTTTCAAGTGCAAATATTGCTATACCTTCGACTGTTGCTATGCAACACTGGGTCTTATATTTCCTAGAAAGATGTGAAGGAAATTGGACTCTTGATCCTTAGCTTAACTACTATTACTCACCATCATATCTGCTATACACAATTTAGATTAATACTCATTGAGGAAACTAGGTTATAGTCTTCAACAATTTACTTTTAGAATCTGGGCTCTGGTCCAATGTATTTCCCCCCTCATTTAATATTTAATTCTTTTTTGAACATGACCTGCCCTGCAATTTTAAGAGAAACCATCTGAGTTCTTCTTTCAGCTGTATTATAGTCATTTCGCTTCAGAATTGCTCCCACAACAGTATCAGGCATGTCTTCAGCATAATTATGTTTTATGGTTATAAAAGTTAGCATTGCTGGAATGCAAGAGGACTAAAAGTTCAGTGCACACACAAGGTTCATAATGCAGCCCTTCTCGTATCCGCAGGAGAAAGAATACCACCCCATAAACAACCTCCCCCGCCGCCACAACTCCTCATCTTCAGGCGTTCTGGGACAACAAATCACCATATCAATCAGCATAACTTTCAGAAGTAACAGCAGGAATTTTTTTTCTTCCTAAGGCCAATTATTTGCTCCTCTATAGACGTGCAGACATTTTTAGTAACACTTCTGGATAATCAGCTTTATCAGCCAGATGGTACATTTTTGGAACAAGAGACATGGGCTGTTTGTCTCACCACAAACTGGGGCAATCCATTTTGATAAGAATTTAATTCACAGTTAATACAGATTGTTGGCATCTGGTTTTACATGAATTGATTACACAGAGAAAACAGGTCAAGATCAGCTCTGGGTAAGATGACCAACAGATCTAATAGTGAACTCTTGTGACAGCACATCAGCATGGAATTTGGCTAACCAGAAGTCGTCTGTGCCCCAGCAAGACAGAGCACATTATGTGTGCCCCCCACCAAAGCATTTATGAAAAGGGAGGGAGGTGGCAATACTGGTAAATGCTCTCCCGTTTCACTTGGGTACACATGTCACCAACAGAGTCCTTTATATTGTGACATACAGCCATGCTGCTTAATACTTGTGCTTCACAGTACCTAAGAAGAAATTAGTCAACAAGAAGTAATTATGGCTGATACAGTTTCACATCAAGTACACATATTTCTTTTTCCTTTTTTGTAAAGTTTCAGGATAGTAGATACTTTTTAACAAAAAAATAATCTGCTGACCAGGATAGTTGACAGTTCCAAGAATTGCACAACATTTACATGGTGTTTACAGTAATTTCCAGAGCAATTTTCAGAAAATCAGCTCACCTTATTTCTCTCCAAACTCACACTAGGCCTATCTTTATCACATTAGGAAGCTTGTAAGTGAAACCGTCTTTGGGAAAACATAATTTCAGAATACATACCTAAAGTTCAAACTGCAGATAGATATTGAGAATGTGAACAAAATTATGACCAGACCTCAAAATGTTTACTTTAAGATTTGGCATGCGTACGGTGCAAGACTACAAAATTGATGTATATCACAGAAGATGATTTTATCCTTTGCACAGTAATACACTTGATAGAAAATAGAACATGCATCACGCTCTATTTTCTGTTTACATCATAGTACCTGAACTAGATAATTTAAGAGCAGAGTTATGAATTCAATACAAAATAGACATTTTCCTGCACATCTCAACTGCTTTCTGACAGTGACTCTGCTACAATCACAACAAGAAAGGGAAAAAAAAATGTTTTCCCACCAAGTGGGAAGAAACAGTTCCCATTATGCAGTTTTTTTCATAGAATTCTTTATTCACTCAAAATTAAGAGAGTCAGGTTCCCAAGTCACAAAATATGCACACACAACATCATGCTGTTCGCTGATTTCAAACAGTGAACCCAACCCTAAGCACTGGGGGAAAAAAAAATAATCATGACTGAAGGAAAAGATGACTCATGGTTATTCGAGAAGGAAATTCAGAGGGGTTTTTTTCACTTGCTCTTAGATATTTCACCTTTCACTGTTCACATCTTGCATATTTTTCTGCAATAATGACAAAGGCAAGGGATTATTGGCATTCAAAGAACTAAGGCTGCATCTCTCACAATCACAGGATTTAGAGATGAAGCTGTAGATGGCAACACAAGGCAGCTCAATAAAGTCTTAATAGCTATCAAAAAAAAGTCAATCAAAGCTTTTCAAGATGCCCAACACAGCCGTTCCCAGCAGCCACCTGTGGGTGATACCGTGCTCCTTTGCGACCACGGAGACTGCTATCGCTTCACACAGTGGCAGGTGGACTTCACCAGCCCCACTTCTCTTCCCATGCAACGGGACAGCTTTTCTTTCAAGTTTACAGTAACCAGCAGAAAAGCAGGAAGACACACGTCCTTTCTGGTGCATATGGGAACAGCAGAGGGGATCAGGAGGCAGGGGAGCAGAAAACAAAACCAAGAAAATAAAAGGCCTGCAAAATGTGCTGTTGACTTCATTCAAACAATGCAAGATTCAGAATATTAGGTGGTCAAAAAAACCCCAAAACTCCTTCAGACTGAGTCTGAGTCTTCAAGTCCACTAAAACTGATTTTGGCTGATGCAGCTGTTCTATTGCAGCAGATTTATGTCAGGATAAAGTAAGCCTAGAAAATACAGTGTATCTCTCTAGTGATCTGCACTTTCCTGTTTTGGGTGGATTTTTAAAGCAGAAGTAGGAATTTTTGTACAGTTTAAGATGTAACTTTTATTGCACAGAGGGCTCCATTCAGATATTTTTTTATTTTAATGAAACATGAATATAATCTCTTGAAAGAAAACCAGCAAAAATTGGAAATGGCATTCCAAAATTCTATCTGCCTGAAACAGCCCTGAGAGAAAAAGTGGTTTAAGTCACAGTTAATTACCAAACATAATAACAACATAACTTAAACCTGAATTTTTGTACTTGTACCCCACAGCTGAGGAAGCAGTGCTGGTTTTACACGAGAGCCATCAGGACAGGAGTTTGGAGCTCCCACCAGACACCCAGGACACGGAATACATCATCACTCAGTACATTAGTAGGAGGAAAGGAGGGCCACCCTTACACTCAGCCTCACTTCATACTGGTTTTGCTTTGAAGCAAGTTACTCCCTACTGCACTTTGACAAACACTGCAGTGAATGTGCACTTCATTGCTAATGTGAAGTTCAGGCAGCTAACGTGACATTTCAGACATAAAATCTATTACTTCCTGCATTTTTTAGTTATACAGTAAAATAGCAGTAAGTTATTGTTAATAACTTCTGGCATGTGATCAAAGTACAACAATTTGGAACCCTCCAGAATCTTTCAAAATATATAAATATATTGTAACAGCAGCAAATAATCTTATCAAAAAAGAAAAGCAATGTAGACCTCTGACAATATAAATCTACAAGTCAAAACTGCAGAAGAGACGGATGGGGGGGTTCCGTTTCTTTTCAGTAAGCCTCCTGGCAATCTTTCAGCAGCTACAAAAGGACAAGGCCCACTTCATTCCATCTATTTTAGCATTCTCTGAATACCACAGAAGGCCTCTAATGATTTTTGTGCAACTCGTAATTATTCCATCTTCCTGGTTGGCCTGGAAAATGCCTCCAAAGCGTGCCATACCCTTCTGTGGGGCACTGCACTAAATCAGTCCTCGAAGTCAAGCCCTCGCCAAAACAGCTCTACAATTTCATAGAGGTTAAGGGCAGAAGGGACTATTCGATCATCTAGTCCCATCACCTGCATTTCACAAAACATTACATTTCTCCCTCAATCCCATTTCAAGCCCAATGACTCTTTAAGACACGTCAGAAAATGTTTGTCCTACAGGTGAAATACCTGTATTACAAAGACAGCAGTGATGCTGTAAAATGATGGAGAACTGAGAAGCTATGACCAGAGTCTCAGCACATGGCCGAGATACCAGCATACCTAATCTGGAGGAGAGAAACAAATTCCCTTTAAAGTCCAATTCTTATGACTACATGTGTTAAAAATGTCACATCTTTCAAAAAAACCAGCGCTCTCTGTACAACCTCCAAGCTTTGACTGCTCCCCAGAGCATCTCCTCTGCTGTCGAGAAGAGCTTCTCTAGCTTCTGAGAAGTGCAAAAAAAATCCAGAGAGAAACCCAACCCAAATATATTTAGCCAGCAGCATCCCAGTTACATTAAATCCTGTCTTGGGGAGCTGAACCCACACGCATGAGATCTGCTCACAGGCACCGAGCACAGAGCTGAGAGAGTTATAAGCATTTTTGCAGAAACACAAGCAGTTCTCTTCTGTCCTGTCCGTGGCCCATCGAAGAACAGGAGGATACAGAGGCTCAGATCACAGCCCACAGAGCAACTCGCTGCCTGTGAAAGGAAGGTCATGGCTACCAAAGTCACAGAGCTCTGCTTAGCGGCGCTTGCAAGAAAATCCCACAATTGGTTAATTCAGAATTAAACAGCCACAAATGCTGATAAACAGGTTTAAGAGCATGCATCTCTGATTTTTGGTGTTTATGTTGAACCCCAGTGGAAAACCACAAGGGAACATCTGCGTTAAGAAAAAAATAACAACTAAATAAATAAGAAAATCAGGATAGCTGTGAAAGAACTTTTATGGATTCAACTAAGGATTCATTGTGATTTAAAACAGATAAAATCTAAAAAGCTAAACAGCTCTCAACTAAAAGGCATGATTCTTCAATGATTATATAACAATTGTTTCTTGACATTTAATATACTCCTTTAAAAAAGGGGCTTTAAAAAAAAAGGCAAATATACAGTGTGTACCGCCCTACTTTAAGAAACTAAATGGCAATCAGGCCACTGATTTCCTTAATCAGAATAAACATGCTCTTTCCTTCAGACTGTGTTCTCATTTATCTTGTGCTTCACTCAGTATTATAGTGACAACCATCACTTCTGCTGGATGAAAGAACAATCCAGGATATTACCACTAGCAGTATAAAAGATAAAAATAATAATTAAAAAAAAAAAACAAAAACAAAACCCAAAAACCAGAAAACAGCAAGAAACCTTTCAGTCTCTACATCTTTCTTTGTTTCCTGCCTTAGGTGCTGTTCAAATCCCTCTGAATGTCCTGCCCTCTCCATTTGCTTTCCTTCAATTGACAAGGCAATTTAGCCCAATTTGACTAATAGTCTATACAGGATCTTCTTCCTGCTATTTATTCACTCTTCTCATTTACTGGGGCTCTTGGACAGAAACCAAACATGCCAACATACTGTTTTCTCTTAATACTGTTCCTTCTCTCAGTCTTTGCGGATTCCCCCAGCATACTGAACATGCGGTGTTATGACTACAGAGTACTTTATTATTTGCTACATTATAGCAAAGAATAATACCAGGAGATGTTCTTGCCATCACATCCATATTCACAACTCCCTTCCCTATGTACGTCCCTCGTTCTTCTTTCCCAATTGCAGCTGGAGGAAGGCAGAAATGTAAGAGCTTTGTATTTCAAAGAGAAATGAGTGTACCCAGCACACTCCTAGGATCAACATCATAAATTGGCTGGGTAAGGACAGGCAGATACTAGCATGAACCTATATTTCTTATGTATCCTAAGTTTTGGGCAAGTAGAAGCACCCGGGTTTGTGCCAGGATGCTTATACGCTGCAACAGGAGCAGCGAGCAAGGCTCCTTTCTCCCTTTCCTGCCTCTCCGGACAGCGTTAGAAGTGCCTTGTGGCTCCTGATCACAAAAAGATGAGTTCAGAAACAGCTGCCACGTCTGCCCTGCAGCATAAAGCTGAGTGCTGTCAAAGTCTGATGGGTCACTACCATCACTCCTGGAAGCACCTGCTGGGTAGTACCACACCAATGCCGCCACCATGCAGCAGGGACCAACACATAGCAGCAGGTGCCACAGGGGTCACCTCCAGTCAGGGAAACCCCAATATCGTCATCCACCACCAAAGACAGTGTCCCAGCTCTCCCCTTCAACAGAAGGGCTTCATTCTCTGACATACCTTCACACAAGGGACACACACTCCCTCTCCTCCCCATTTCTGTATAAAATACCTTATACCCCCATCTTGTGGGCTTGAACTGCTCTAACAGTTAAAGAAATATTTTAATGCAGATGAGGGAGGGTAGAAAATATTTAAAAAAAAAAAAATAATCAATACACACTGCCTGTTGAGAAGGGACAGAAGATAATCCTACCCACCTCTGAGGGGATGCAAAGGGACACTCAGTTGTGAGCTTCTGGAGGCCAGCTCCTTTTTGGATAGACTTCTGGCTTTCCAAGGTCTTTGAAAGGAATATTAAATATTTGCTATAGTATTTAAAAAACACTTCAACAATATCAAAGGTCTTCCTATTGTAATCCAGAAGTTTTCTTGCACTTTTCAACTAGTTTTAAACAAAATTCCTTTGAATTTTGTATTGTAGTTAATCAACATTATTTCTGAGGTTAACAAAAATTCCCTTTGCTGCCAATGTCCAAAAAAGTCTAAATGCCTGCACTAAGAACAAAATGGTACAAGCTAAGTATATAAGAACTAGATTATAAAAAACCACCACCATACACAGCCACTCTGTCATTCCCAACCAAGCGTAGCTAATTTGCGGCAATTAGCACATTGGGCATAGCACAATTCATCCGGCCATCAGCTGGGCTGCCAAAGACATTCTGGGTGGTGGTTTGCCTCGGAGCTTATCAGCAGTGCTGACAAGGGATGCCGGTGGATCAGCAAACACCTTCTAAAACATGCAGCAGTTTGGCTGCTGTTTCTACCTGTCAGCCACCTTTCAACAAGCTGTTATCAGGAGATAGAACACTTAATCACAGCTCTCCAACAGCTAATATTAAAGGAGAGAGCAAGATGACTTCTGGCAAACTGAAGTCAGCTGACGTTATCACCCTTTCCCTCATGGCCACCCTGTTCCCCAGACCACTGTGGGATAATTTTAATCCATTGCTTTAAGACAACCACGGGTTTTGGTTTCTCCCATTTCAGTTGCCTTTTGCATGAAAGCCTGGGGCTTAGCCAAGAACGAGCTTGCAGAACTTTGCCTTGCTAATGCAGGATCCAATTCCCCAATCCGTAATTTAAATTTACACTGAATGCTTACTACAAAGGTATCCCTATAAAACATATTAGAGGTGTAAATTTTCTAAGAAGCACCATGTTCTGAAAAATATTCACCATATTTACTTAGCAGCTAATAATTGCTCTTGGATGCATCAAAGACCCATTTACACAGAAAGATCTTAAATGTAACGCGGTACAAACAAATCAACATGACAGATGCAGTTCTTCAGGGCTGTAGTCCTCAGACATACTGGTTTTCTTGATGCTTTTTTTACAGATTTTTCAAAAGGTTTCAATTTTATCCTTTTAAAAAAAGGAAAAAAACCACTCCTCCAAACACAACCTAGAACTCATTTTTCTTCAAGAACTTCACAGAAATTTGATAGCAAAAATGCTTGTGAATTTCTATCTTTTTCATTTTTCACTACTGCTACCTCAAGACTCTAAGCCTGATCTTCAAAACCCATTTTCCACTAATATTTTCAAGAAATTACTGCATCAACAGCCTGACAAAGGCACCCTTGAGAGGTGTGAACGACTACAGACAGGGAGCTGAGTTCAAACTCTTTGATAAATTGGTCTGAGCAAGAAGACTTTAAGAGCTGCACAGAATTGTAAAATTAATTTTCTTGAATCCATTAGCAGATCTGAATAAATTAGTTTTGACAAACAGCACATTCTCACTGACCACAAAAAAAACCCCAACGTACAACACAGAAATGCAGTCTAAAGGCACTCCCGGAGCTGTATGGAAATAAAATAGCTTCTTGCGGCAATGTTTACGCCAGCACACTGGATTGACAGAAAACTAGAGGTAAATTTTCAAATCACAGCATCTACACGCTCTGAATTCAGTAGCTTCGCTGCTCAGCGTTAGCACTGTCACAGCATGCCAAGGATGTGACTAAAGGATGATGGTCCACGTCTGGAAAGCAGGACCGTGCCAGCTTTACACCTCCTGTCTGGGGTTGATCTCCGCATCCCACAGCAGTATTACAAAGCTCAGCTGCCCTCACACCCTACAGCAGTTTGCTTTGATTTGTTAGCAGTGAAGCCAAAGGAGATAGAGAAAGCTGTTCTATCCTGGCAGAAGCCAAACTTTTCTGATTATCTCATCCTCGACAAAAGCCAACATGCGTTTGTCACACAACTGAGCAAGGACAGTGCTGCAGCAGTGACGATTAACCTGGACAGCTGTAACTCTTACTACGAGGAGCCAAAGAGTTGCTAGGACAAACAGCACAGCAGATCAACGTGTACAAGCATCCTGAAGAGGAGCAAGATTAATTTTAAACGGGATTAAATATTTGAACAAATCTAATAATGAAACAAGAAAAGAGACCATAAGAAAAACTGAATGTATGTTAACATATACATGTATAAACTCATGCCACACTGTTCCTCAACACTGCACCCAGAGCTCTTCAATTTTTATCAGTTTTATTTGGTCACTATGTCACATAGAAAGCAACTCACATAAACTCAGGATCCCTCCAATATGGCATTTCACCAAAATAAGAAGTCAACACTAAGTTTAACCAGAGCTTAAAGTGTTCCCTTTGACAGGTATGTAACTCTGGGAGAGGCCACAGCAGGAACTGGCAGAGGGTTCACCTTGGGGGGGAAGGCACTGAAATTCAGGTCTGTGCCCCCAGGTCCTGATACGGGTGCAGGGGAGTGAGCAGCTGAGCCCCGCTCCAGCCGGCGCAGGGGGCTCAGCTCCAGACCACTGCACGCTCGTGTGCAAGCCCATAGCTAACAGAAATGGGAGGAAAAAGAGGCACCAGCTTGTTCTTTCAGCTGCCAAACATAAGAGCGGTGCAGAGCATGAAGGATTCTCATGCATGCAATTCCTTCCCATTGTAATGGGATCCTCAGCTTATATCTTCTGTCCTCATGGCGTGTGCTATGGGGTATCGAGTGCTCTGGGACAGCGGCTCCCCTTTCCCGTGGCCTTTGGGGCACTGCATTAGGATTTACATGCCCCATTAGGACAAGGGATGGGACAGGGAGATGTCCCAGGTAATGCTTCAGTGGTCACAGTCCAGCTCCTGGAACGGAGCAGTTACTGATGCTGAAGGATGCACCTCCAGTAAAGTATCAAGGGAGACTCTTTAAGTCCAGCTCTACACAAACTTTCCTGAGGTGAGAAACTGTGGTTCAAGTTCTGCTGTGAGCAGGGCAGAGAATGGAATTGAAATTGGATCTCTTCCTTCTAATATTTTACTTACCAAGCTAAGGCTTTTTCTGACACACAGTCTGTGGGTCAGTGAAATGTAATGACATACATCAAAAGCAATTATTTTTAAAGCACGTCAATACAATAGCCGTGGAACAGTATCACCAGTGCTTCAAAAGAAAAACGCACACCAGTATTCACATCTTTCATTCATATATTCTAGTGAGACTAAAAGCTCACCTGCTCTAAGATTCACATAAGATATAATATTGGATATGCATGAGGATGAAGACTGCAAGACTTACTGTTCTCAGGTTCCTGCATACAATGAAAAAGATTGATGGGTCCTGGGAAAAGCCTCCCTACACACACAGCACCGTATTTCAGGTTTGCTTGTTGTTTGTGTGGGTTCTCCCCCCCCCCCCCCACTCCATTTTCTGGTCCAGATCATTTGGCTAAAGAGACATAAGAGAGAGTTACCAGTTTGGACAGTTGTATTATTTTCCTTGCAGACAGCTTTAATGCTGTTTGCCATGACCAAAGTGTTTTTATTTTTTTAACTCATAGTGCATCCATACAGAACAACAATACTAAAAAAAAGTACTAACATCACAGCGATAGAGAAGGAGGATGGCTCATTTAAACCAAGTCGCATATTCACCAGTCACGCAAGAGATTTTTTGTTTGGCTTCTCGTATTTGCATGGCAAGTGCTGCCACTTTGTGCATAAAACTCATCCCAAGGGGCCACACATAGCATCCCCCTTGCTTTCAACCAGCAGCACAAACCAGCACTGCACAGCAGAAAGTAGGCTCCCACCTGGGAGACTCCATGTGATGCTAATGACTTTCCTGTTCATAATCGTTTCCCTGCTTTTTAGGGCAAAAGGAGGTAGCAAATGTGTAGTTATCAAAATATTTGTCTTCAGATTTCTGTTTCTAAACATACAATGGATCTAAGACTGAACCTGAAGTACTTAATAATTTTCTATTATAAATAAGGATGTGCCTGACCTAGCTACTATATTTTTCAACTGTATTTGAGAGAGTTTCACACTACGTACTATCCAAAAAGGCTGCTAGCTCTAGATGAAGTGGCTAGAATAACTCCAGAGAGCATTTTTTCTGTCAGAGAAAGTTTAATGTGATTTTGAGTGAACAGTTAGTCACCTATAAAAATTATTTTAATAGTGTGCTGGGCTACTCGGGTCCAAGCTGCACGCAAGAGGAATTGGCTGTCCACCCCTACAGCCCCCTAGGAATTTCAATTATCAGTCATAGATTATGGCTAATTTCTGTGGCAAGCATGCAAGCAGTGCTGAGTTTTACTTATCTGTTGCAGCCAATGAATCTGGTGCAGCTCATTCAATGACTCGGGGATTCCTAGAGAGAATGAATCCTGAATAAAGTCCTACAGCTACGACTTCACCTAGGTAGAACACATAGAAGAGTGGTGGGCAGAAATAAGCTGCTAGCAACTTTGCATTTCGTTGCTTGTTGAAGTTGTTGGGGTTTTTTTGCTATCATCTAAAGTACCATTAAATGATGGAGAGCTACCATTATTTATTAATTGGGTTGTTAATTTAAGGATCTTCTTGGACTGCACCCGTAAGAGCAAACACTTGTGCATAAATACAGCGCTGTAAGT
Organism: Limnodromus scolopaceus; assembly: GCA_028565335.1. Taxonomy (NCBI): domain Eukaryota; kingdom Metazoa; phylum Chordata; class Aves; order Charadriiformes; family Scolopacidae; genus Limnodromus; species Limnodromus scolopaceus. The sequence continues at coordinate 18,535,075 of JAOXNO010000013.1, forward strand.
AAGACGTTTTATGTTTAATTAGGTTCTTGCAGTGTTAATCCATGATTTCCACTGTAGGATTAAATCCTTCCTATACAGAACCCCTTGTTAGGAACACTCACAAACTGCACCTATGATACTCATAAATACCTATTAGGAGACGGCGCTTTTCAGAAAAGGCACATAGAAGCTGTGCTCCAGGAATAATACCCATTTCTTGTGAGCCTGCAGATGGAATTGAAGTTACTGATTTTGACCTCTGATGATCGCTATCGTGCACAATAGCATTAGCAGAGGTATTCACAGCTAGAACACTCCACCAAGACGAACAGTTCCCAGTGCAGTGCTTCCCCTGTTCTCATAATGCACATTTCTCACCCTGTCTGCCAGAATCCAGATTTGTTTTAGTTACAAGACCATCTGTTTTTTGAAAGGCTTTTTTTTTCTGGATGACAGATGGATGAGGTTCAAATTCTTGTTGTAACCAGCAATGAATTTTTACAATTCATTGTCTCTGCTGCTTACTGTCTTGCTTTAATTACTTGAAAAGAAGAACTCTCATGGGGAGGGGAGAAGAAGTTTTCTATAAAATGCATGAAGTTTTTAAACCAAAATAAGCATATAAAATACATTTCTGATGCTTTAACTACAAATAGCTAGCTTCAGGTTTGTAACCTACTTCTGTAATCCTGTATTGGCTCAGGTTTCTCTTTCATGTCCCAGAATAAAGGGAAACAGAAGCAGAGGGAGTACTTTAAGGGGCTATCTACAGTGTTATAAGCGTCATATTTTCCCCCCCAGAGTCTCACAATATCATCTGGCTCTTCAAAGTCTTAGTTCTTGAAGTCTGGTGTTTGCAGAAGAGCCACGCTTACTTTTCAAAACCTCACAAAAAAACCAATAGACTTCTAGCCCTTAGTATTTAAGGAATAAAAACTTCAAAAGTTGGTAGACAGATTTATGGGGTTTGCTTAAATTCTTTCATATTTTAAAAACCTCACCATTTTCATTTCATATTTAATATCCTTTTCTGAAGTGACAAGCTTGGAATACTAAATAAACCTCCATGATACCACTAAAATATGGTATAAAAGAGTCGCCACTAATAACATGCTGCCAAACCTCGATTCACAAGCCCCAAATTATACGTCCACTAGCCACGTGTGCCCCACTACATACCTCAGGGGGAAGGAGGCGTTGGGAATCGCGTCACTGAGAATAGCAGGATTTGGGGGCCCCATCGCTGACCATGGCTGTATCAGGTTTGCACCCTGGTTTCAAACCAACATCACTACGTTGCCTTCAGCCTCAGCACTGCTTTACTTATTACCCCATGGTAAGGGGCTGGGATTAACCGCTAGCCACCGCCCCATCACAGCTCCCCTGCCAGTCATGTATCCCCGAAATGTGATGCACGCTTGGGTTGGGGAGAGCTTCAGGCAGCTGAAGAGCCCCACGTTGGCTACTCTACTACAACAGGGATCTAGGCTGTGTGCAAATAGGGAACGGAGGGGAGGAAAGCCAAAGAAGAAATAACTGAGCAGAATGCTAAACAATCCTCTAGGTTACGTCCCTAGGTTATAGAATCGTTTGAGTTGGAAGGGACCTTAAAGATCATTGAGTTCCAACCCCCCTGCCATGGGCAGGGACATCTCCCACCACACCAGGTTGCTCAAAGCCCCATCCAGCCTGGCCTTGAACCCCTCCAGGGATGGGGCATCCACAGCTT
>JAOXNO010000013.1:18536882-18552237 GCA_028565335.1 Limnodromus scolopaceus
TGTTGCCCCTTGTCCTGTCACTACACTTCCTCGTAAAGAGTCCCTCTCTGGCTCTTCTGTAGGCTCCCTTCAGATATTGATAGGCTGTTGTAAGGTCTCCCCGGTTATGCTGCAGACTCATTCCATCTGTGAAAATGTTTCACAGTGAACTACATGTTATGTTTACATTAATTTCTTAACAATAAATAAGTGCTGCCTGTACAGCCGCAGGCACCAGCCTCACCATGTTCCTCCCATGCCCCTCTGCCCGGTGTGCCAGCCTCACACACACACACTGCCGAGAAGGGGCACAGCCGGATCTCAAACCGGGCACAAAGGCTACAGAAAAAAAAAATCAAGCCCAGATCAACAACATTTGGAATCTCTGTCCTTTATTATTCACTCACTAAGGAGCCTTTGTAGGCTTCAGCCTTGGTTTCAATGAAGCAACTGTTTCAAGAAGAGAAGAAAAAAGATGTAGGAAAGGAGAAACTCTAAGAAGTACGGGGAAGCCCAACAGCAGAAATAGAAGTGTAATCCAAGAAAAAAAAAAAGAACCATGTTTTTATTCCAGTTGGTTCTTGATTTCCCAGAAAAACCAAAAGCAGATGCTTTAATTTACTGTTCCCATAGTACTGTTTAGTGTGCTTTCATCTATTTCCTGATGTTATTCCTATTTTCCCCTCTCATTTACTAATAAAAGGAATGAAAGATCACAAATAATATAGACAGGAAAAAGTGACAGATAGCCAAGCCATTTTTCATCACGTTAAAAATAGTTTTCAAGACAAAGTCCCTACTAACCATGTTCTCTTCTGAGAATGAATAAAATAATCTGCTCCTCAAGGTCAGTACAGTCTAGATGCCACCAAGCCCTCTAGAACTACCTGGTTTGGGTTTTGGTTTAATTTTGTAAGTTTGAAAAAAATAAAAAAGGCACTCTAAAAGCAAGAAACACCATATTTTGTTTACATAAGTATTTTCTTGTGACAACAATGATGATTGTTCAACACTCACATCCACTTCTTTGTAGTCTGAAGCTACAACCATATTTCACACATTCCTTTTAAACCCTGATTAATTGAACAGAAAGAGTAGGCCAGAAAGAATCTCTGTGTTGAAGCTATTTTTCCTAAAGTTATATTGGACCCAAAGTAGCCATGATAATATATCACAGGAGCAATTTATTTAAAATTAAGATTGCAATAAAAATGGGAGAGAGAAAAGTACTTGAACAGCACTGACAAACTTCACTGGCGGAATGTTTTCCCCATCAGTCTTATGATCAAAATTCCAGCACCGAATCTTTCTCCTGTCTTTTGAATGCCAGGATATGCCAAAAGCTAATTTTAAAAGCAAACACCCACAGAGGTTACTGGCCAGTACCTGCTGCATTTCGCAGTGTGCTGTCTGCCTGCGCATCGCTCCTCTCCACCACACGCTCTCCTGTACTTGAGCAGCACCAACAGAGCTGCATGCTGGTCCTTGCACCTCACCAGACATTTTAAAGAAAAAGTTGATAAATAGTTTCTTCCCTCAGAGGCCAAATAATCTCTAGATACCTCAGCAATGGCTCACTTCACGGCAGAAACTGTAAGGGAGCTGCAGCTAACGCTCCCAGTGGAAGTTAAGTAAACCGTGGAAGTTAAGTGATGCTAGTGACCCTCTGCCCCAGGCTGTGGCCAGCAATAGGAAACCCCTCAGGAGCTTCATTACAGGCCCCTCAGCCCTCCTGATAACCAAAAAGATTTGGAATATTTCAGCCACAGAGGCCGGTGAAAGGCTTAGGAGTGAAAAACCAACCAAACAGAAATCCCAGAGAGAAGTCAGTGTGCTGACTTCTGGGATGGAGCTTTGAGTGAGAGAGAAAAGACTTTGTTAGGGATAAACACTCTGCAGAGGAGGGTTGGACATACAGGATGGGATATCTCTCATTCCCCTGAAAATGGTGATAGATAACAAGGGAAAAAAACCCACCTTAACGGAAAAATGCAGAAGTGAGGAGCTCATCCTAGGTTCAAACAACCAACACATAACATTACCGAAGACCGGATCTGTCTGGTTTGGACTGAGGGCCCCATACACAACAACAGACTCTTATGAATTTTAACCCTGCAGGGACAGCAAACACCAACTGATCATCAGCTGGTGCATGTTGAACATAGAAAACTTCATCACAGAAACAATGAGAAATCTCTCTCTCCTATCCTGATACAGGGTTCAGTTCCCATGTTCTTACATTAAGGGGATGGACATAAGTTTAAGATCATGGAAAAGTCCAATGTGTTTCCCTAGTTACACTCCCCAACACCAAAAATATGTGTTCTTCCGCAGTTCTCACTGAAAGAATTAGCCATCCTCCTCAAGTTCATGAGGGCCCAAAATGCACCCTCTTCCATTCCAGGGGAAAGTAAACATCTTTCTTGGAAGGAGTAATCAGGTGATTAGAATGCAAGATAGTTTTGCAGCTAATGAGGAACAAAGATGAAGAAATCAAGTAGTTCCTCAAGATACTACCCCAGTGGAGGACTGGCAGTGTTAAAAGACAACATTCCTCTGTTCCACAGAGAGTCCTGTAAGTCCTCCTGAATAAAACAAGGGGGGGGAAAAGGAAGATAACAGCTCTGCAGCTGTTGTCCAGGTAGTAGGAATCAACACCCAGGTGGGTGAGCCTGATTCTCAGGCAATGTGCTCTAGGCAGTTTTTATCTTAAGATGCTCCTGCCCTGAAAACTGGTAGAGGCTCCTTGCCTAAGGAGTATGAGGCTCTGGGTCTTGCTGTGAGGCATCGTGCATTTACTGTGTTAATGTTACCCAGGTCATGCCCACAGCAAGTGCTAAGCCCAGCTTCTCAGGAGAACATGATGGTAGACGGTCTCCTTATTGATATTTCAGTGGAAGACATAGCATTTCCATAGTTTGGGGAGGGAGGGGATGGAACTATCATCTCAGATAGCAAATAAATTTAAGTCTCCAGATAAAATAGACATCTTTATGTTCTCACCAAAAATGTAGGGCAGTGCTGAGGGCTACAGACCTGAGGCTATTGAAAGTGGTAAAGGAATCTGCTCCAGCATGGAAAAGATAAGGAGGAACATGGGCCCTCTTCATCACAGCTGTGTCCAGCACATCAGGACCAGGAGCTTCTAAGAATCACATCTTGGAGCACAGAAGGAGATAAAAAGGGTCTTGCAGCACTCATTTTTACAGACCATCTGCCTCTCTCAGGACCTTTCAGTCTTCAGAAGAATCAATTTGTAGATATTATTAAATGTATATATATAAAAATGGCTGCAGAGATAGGGAAAGGCTCTTAGCGCCAAGTCTCTTGACTTGCCAGGTCTGAGATGGAAATCAAGTAAGTATGTTCACACATATACACACACACTTTTTTAATATTTAAAAAAAACCCCAACAGGATAGAGCTTAAAAGATCAGCAAATTGAACATTTGCTCAGGACGCAATTTCCTCCCATACAATACAATCACCTCATGAGAATATCTGCAATACAAGTATCCCATCAAAGAACGGGCAAAATTTACTTTTATCCCAGGAAGGAAGGGAATTAATAAAAAGGAGGGAAGGGCTGGTAGAGAAGTGCTGTACAGCTAGGGTGTTCCCTCTTGATTAACATCCAAAGAAAGATGAAAGCAGAAAAGAAATGCAGAAACCACAGACCCCCAGACACACACAAAAGAACAAGGAGAGAAAACAGGCCTGAGAGCAAAATTGGCAAAAGGAAAAATCCATAAAGTAAAAGAATACCGACTCATTCTAATGACTGAAAGTGAAAATCAAGTATCAGATACATCTGGTTTGCTTGTGCACACAGGCAAGACAGGGTGCAAGTGCCTTGTGCGTGCTGTAAACCCACCTTCAAGTTGAGCACCTGCAATACAAACACCCAACTTGAATACAAACACAGCGATAAGGACTCAGAAGGAAAACCTGAAGTGAAAAATACCAGACGACCCAGGAACACATGCACACACTTTCTTTTCCCACAGGAAAAACAATAGTTTGGAAAAACAGCTGCGAGAACAAAAAAACCTTCCAAACATGCAAGTTTGATAAGTGATGAGCATTTGATGAAACTAGCAAATACAGGTAGTGATTATCCATAGCAGTGAGGGTAGCAGCAATAATACAGCAACAAACAATCACAATATTCCCCTTAGCCTCCTCATTTTTACAGGATTCTCCAAGTACAAACCTGGGAACAGTGCAGGGGAGGGAGAGGTGTAGTAGTGCCAGGTTCATGAAGCTTGAGCTGCTCGACAGCCTTCGCCCCCTGCTCCTCAGCCGCTCCAGCTGCTTTTTTTCAGCTTATAAAAAAAATCATGTCCCTGGACCCAAGATGGAAGAAAACTCTCCAGCTCAGCTTCAGGGATCCAGGCAGGTTCGGGCAAAGCTGGGGAACAGTCACGCGCTACAGCTCCACTCCACTACATAACCATTTCCATTTTGAAATTAAGTTGCCCAAAGTGGATCGGTGTCTTTTGATACTACCAAACTGGTTAAAACCAGTTATCAGCATAAACGATAATCAACCTGCAGTGAATGGCAGTCATGGCTGGATGTAAAAATCAGCTGACACAAAAAAATAAAATAATCTACTGCTGGAAAGGCTCACACATAAAAGCACCATTAAAAAGAACCATAGGAAAATTCCTACCAAACTAAAACCACTCTATTCCAAATAAATCAATAAATAAATGAAGCAAACAACCAACTGTGGAAAGAGTTTAAAAGAAAAATACCTCTGAAAAACAGGTGTGCTTAAAGCAGATACTAAAGGTTGGAGTGGCACTAACCAGATTTACAGGGAAAGACTGAGACACCACCTTCCCAGACCCCACTTCAAAGCTTTGCTGCCTCCCAGCTTCAGTTAATAGCGAAACCCCAAAAGTATTTAACCTACTTTACAGAAAAAAGTAGTACCTCACATTCAAAGAAGGTGTCTTGCACAGATTCAGAGCCTGACCCTCAGAACCTTAAGCATAGCAGAAAGGTCAGTTTTAACTCGGTCTATCTGTAGGCAGCCAATAATGAATGCAAAGCATGATTAACAGAAACAGCTTCAAATGTTTGAGCTAAACGTGGTGGTTCAGTCTCATGAAACCTGGTGGCAAGGTAACTCCACTAGCAAAATCTCAAGGTGAGAAGGAGGGGTTGCTGCCAGCACGTACCCACAAGGCAAGCAAGAGTGCAATCCCTCCAGGGCACAGAGGGCAACCATGGTCCTCGACACCTTTATTCCCCAAACAGGACTTGATCAGAAGTTAAAGTGACTGTTACTAGCGTATTGGTGGTGCTCTGCTGATAACAGTTTTGCAAGCTGCTTCCTATCAATAAGGGCACAACAACAATTCACGTTGCTTCACAGCCACAGCGCTCACCCACCCCTCAGGCACCGAGTATTCCCAAGGGAGCTGCCCCAACGCAGCACCCCTCCAGCACCAGAACAACAGCGCTATCAAAGGCCAAAGTTATTTAACAAAATAAGTTGTTAGTCCTGATCGTGCAGACAGAGCCCTCACCCACGTAGTCTCCGTTTCCAGGGGAAGGCAGGACAACAGGCTCAACACACTGTCCTCTGTCTAGAGGCCCGTGAATTCAGAAAAGCCTCTCCCTCTCATTCATCTTCTCCCAAACCAGAAAATGGGACAAGATGGGAAACAACTGGTTAACAGCATGACTTTGAAAGATCATTTCCTGAGAATCAGGCTATTTTTCAAAATCAGCAGCATCTTTGCCCATTAATTCAAACACTGACAATGGATGTCAATCACTGCATAAATGAGCTGGTACTTGCTAGAGAACTACAGGAGAAGACTTAAAGTAGCAGCCTCAGGGAATTCAAAGAACCAAAATGCAGTCTTGTCAGAGCATAAATTACATCCAAAAGTCCATCAATAAGCTACAATTTTACTAAACCAAAGGTCTGAGGAACAACCCCAACATCAGCCTGAGATATCTACATAAAACAGGATCATTTCTTCCCAGCTCGGCCTGGTGTATTCAGGCTCCCGACTATCCAAGAGGATTCAGCTGGAATGTTCTTTGTTGTACAAAACCAAGAGGCAGTATTTCTTTGTTTCAGGTACATCTCTCCATCCTGCCCATATATACATAGAGTTAAAGCAAACTGTCAGATGCCAATCAGTACTTTAGTTGTCCTCCCCCTTGGACATACAGCCCCGATGGATTAATTCCTAGAGATTCAACTTAGACCCAAGGGACTTCTTGCCAGGGCTATTAGGATAAGGACCCAGGTCCAGAAGTCCACAATTGTGCCTAACAGCTGATAAACCATCCATAAATCCACAACCACTGATACGTAAATGTCCTCATTTATTCCTGAAAGATGAGAATCATAAGCAGTGTTTGCTGTGGCTCAGCAAGACTCCCTAGCAGACATACTGATCTATAGACTGATAAAACCATAAAGAATGGATGGCCCAATTCCAATTTAGGCACTGAAAACAGCCAAATGCCTTTCTTAGAGGGTCAAACAGGAGGTTCCAGCTCCCCACTGCACTTCAGTTTTGCAGGAGGAAAACAATTCTACCAGAATACTGCATAGAGAATAATTATTCCAAAACAGGTAGCATTACCTAACAGATTTTAGCAGTACATGGAAGATGTGATGGGACTCACAGTGTGTGAGGGAAATCAACAGTATTTAAGACACAGAAGACAATGATTTTCCAGAAACCTGTTGTTTTTAAACGAGGGGAGCAAGAGGACATTCCAGATGTACCTCCTCTAGGCTACCTTCCCCACCTGAATGCTTACCTTTTGTATAAAAAAAAAAAAAGGGGGCAGTGAAGGGACAACTCACCATCTTAGTGAACATCTCCAACTCCTACCAATTCAGGATCTACATCCCTCCCCATGCAACATATAGCCACCTCTCCAGAGGAAACTGTCTCCCAAGCGTATCAGAAATTGAAGAAAATGCACATGCAACCATCACTACCCAGCAGACCATCTTCTCCAATGTACACAAAGCCAGGAGAGCACAGTAAGATGCCCAAGAAGGGGGCAATGAAAGCAGCCCACGTCACCGGGTTGGGTCTTGGCTACCAATGTGTCTGAACACAAGCGAGATGTGGGCAAGTACCGGGGACAAGGTTTCACACTTACCCAGCTCCCTACAGGGGAGCACCACGCTCCAGCGGGACGGCCGGGTAGCTCTGCCATGAGGCATGCCGGGGCATCGCAGCACAGCAGCTGTGGCTTCTGCAAACCTAAAACAGGAGAGAAAAAAAGAAAAAAAAAGAAAAAAAAGAGTGAGTCGAGAGCGAATGTGCCGAAGCCCTTTTTGAAACCAGGACTTAGAGCCTCCCACAGACAGCTGCGGCATTGCCACAGCTGAAAACCCTGCAAACAACACATCATCAAGGTTGACTAACCAAAACATTGTTTGTTAAAATGCAATTAAAGCTGGAAGTACGAGCAATTTAACAGCTATGCACACCAGAAAATACTGCAATGATCTCAAAACCAAATATTTTTAACCCAGTAGCAACGCTCTGCAGCAGTTGCTAGCAAACAGCTGATCAGATTTTTAAAGCATCAGCTGCTCTTCAGTGTTTCATCACAAGGCAGTTGACACAAGCCTGAGGAAATTATAAGCTCCCAGCATTTGTAATACTATCTTTCAGCTTTATTTCATTAGTACCCATTTCCAAGCTTCCTCCATTTGTAAGTTACTTTTAGCCATTTCAAATAAAACTTTTTACCTTTCTTGCTTCTAGATATAAAGAACAATAACGGTATTTCCAGTCATTCAAGAATAACAACATGAGTTCAAAAATTAACTATGCAATTAATGCAATTTAGGTTGAAAGTGATAACACCCTGAAATAATCAGCATTACCAAAAGTGCACCAATTACCCTAAATCAACCAGAAGGCTGAGAGACAATTATGCAATTTGTCCTTTAACTTGCATCTGACAGCGGTTTAAGTTACATTTCCTAAACTTAAGATCAACAGCCCATATTCACAAAATCTTGTAGGTTGATAATCACAGCCTATGCTCTCTCAAAACTTTAAAACAAAATTATTTTCATGAACACTGCTTAACAGTAGGGAAGTGAGACTCAAACTACCCAAAGAGAAAGCAAAAGGCAGAATCCCAGTGCCTCAGCCCCTACTTGCTTCAGTTTCCCAGCAAAAGAGTGTGGCACTGGAATCCATGTCAAGATGCAAGAGTGGCATTTTTCAGAATGAGCTCAGACAATCTGTTAACGAGAACAGCAGATTCACATCCAGGATTAAAAGGGCTGACGTACTCGAACACATACAGGTAAGCGAGCCAGAGAGGGTGGCCAAGTTTACGTCTTCCAAATCGAGATTGACAATATCGCTTATTTAAACCTGAATGCAGTCTGCACAGCCACAACTGGCGTAATCAAAATCTTTTGTATAGGCGATACTTGATGAAATTAAGTTAATTTTCACTATAAATTTTAACAAGATTTACTGGCTAAGAAAACATATGAAATATCCTTTATCCAAAGATTGCTGTAGTTTGAGGAGAACGCAGTTCATTCTTCATATGAAACAGAAGAGGCTAAATTGCTTGAACACAAAAGATAACTCAAATTCAACTACCAAGTTGTGCCCAGCAACTCTGTAATAATTGCATACAGAACACAAACATGCTTTGTTCAGAACTCATAATATCTAATCAGCTATAATTGTAAATTTTATTTTCCATTTGTAAATTACCAAGGGAGCTAACTAGAGAACAGGGGATGTAAAATAATATTCTAGCTGGGGATATTTTGTTAACACATAAGCCTCTACCCACCCCTTCCCTAATGTCTGCAAGGCTCTTCTGCATCTGAACATATTTTAATTGTTAGCTTCTCTTTGAAGGTATTTCAACTATAATGTGAGCAATGCTCTAATGAATTCTCAGCCCTGTACTATTTTTCCAAATAGTTCTTTTACATCATCTACAAATTTGGATGCCGACATGTAGTTTCTATACTCATGTGCATCTCTGTTTGTAAGGAACATCAATATTCTCATCAAGGGACATGTTTCTAAGCTTTTTAAAAAGAAAAAAAAAAATAATCCCTTCTGTGGGCTTATTGTTTTCTTACATGAACCCGTTTTAGCACTTAACCCATCTCTCCCTTCTCTGCCTGCCCAGTTCTGCTAAGCCCTACAGCTCCACCAGCAAGCACAGCTGTCTGGAGCCAGGAGGGGTGTTAGTGGGGTCTGGCTGGTGGCACAGCCCAGGCCAACGCACTCCACACCTCTTATTTACAAGGTTCCTCCCTTGAGCAAGCAGATTTAGTAATTCACATCCCTCTCCAAACTTGCCTCAGCTAACACTTATTTTTCAGATTCCCAAGTAGTTACCCCCATCTTGAACTCCCAAAACCCCACCAAGAGCTGCACTAGAGACTGCACGTGCTGGGCACCTCAGCAGAAAGCAGATGTCAGTCACCTCATGCTTAGGTCATCCAGACACCACAGCTCTTACTGCTTCAGGGAAACTTCTGACATGGTCTCACATCATGCCTTCCCTATGACAGTGTCTGACTACGTCTTGCCACCAGTTAAGGTCCCACTGTGACAAGGACTCCTCCAGAAGGACATGGGCAGTGCACATCATCGCATCCACCTTTGTCTCCAGCTCCAGCAGTGACAGACAGATCTTCCAGTGATGGAAAACTATTGTCAGCTGCATCTGTAAGCTGAACTATCCAAAACCAAATGCAAAAGAGGACTAATATAAGAAGAGAACCAAAGGATACTGGCCTGTCTTATGAACAGATTTTTAAATTTTATTTTTTTTTAAATAAGCTTAAAAGTGCTTCTTCAAGGCGAACAGTCAAGGGAGCCAGTACCCCACTTTTACCAGCCCCTCTGCAGGAGTCACACCAAGCTCACTGAAAATGCAAAGGCAAACAAGGAGAAACAGCCAGAAATTCCCTCCATTCCACATCACTGACAAATAATATATAGATGGGTGGAAGAATTAAGCCATACTTAGCAATCTTTTTGACTCAGGCAGTCATCTTGTGTTCATTTAAAAAAAAAAAAAAGCAACCATTTCCAGGTTGTAAAAAGCCAATGACAAAAATGTCACTTCTCTGAGAACAGCAGCTGACAATTTTATATAATAAATAATGCTATTTTATAGTAACAAGTACAACATCAGCAACACAGCAGAGTTAAGATATTAACACTGACAGAAGTTATCTCTGTTCTCTATTAATCTGCATTCTTTACAGATGGTTATTTATGAAAATTGAGCATGAAGCCGAAAGGTTATCTATGGCCATATTAGCAAACATCTGCTTGCAATTCTGATTTCATGTTTGCATGCTATTCTTGGAAAAGCAGCCATTTTCGAGAAGTACCAGATGTGACCAAGTGTTCTTCATCGTAAAATATTCGTTTTAGCAAGATAAAAGTTCAGTGAAAAAGCAAGGCCAGGAAAGAAATCATATTCTCTGAACACAGCGACTGCCTTACACCGCTGCTGCTGAATACTCCAGGGAAAAAGTGTTTCTGAAGGGGAAAAAAAGCAGTTTATTTAGTGTGCCACTGCGGATAATTACTCTTCATTTTTAAATATGAAACATTCAAAGGAATAAACATGAACTCAATTTCAACTTTAAAAGAGAGAAGTTATGCCTTACATGAACTGAACCACCTATTTACTGTCAGGCAGCAGGATTTACATGGTACCCTTCAGTTTCCAGCATCAGGAGCTCAAGCAGCCTTCAAAGAGACTTTAGGGATCTCGACTTACTCTCTAAACGACCTCACCAAGATCCTTCACAACCTACAGCAAGGAAGAAATGGTTAACTTTGGGCTGGGAAGGTATTGCCCACAGCTGGCTCTCAAGGGAGGCTATATGAGGGAATTAATGTAGACTGAACCAAGGAGGGAGGCATTGTTTAATTCTAAGAGCCCCACTATGCTAGTCCTTAAAAATAATTAACTAAAAAAAAAAAAAGAGTTTCTGTACCTTCAAAATACTTCTTCATTATGTTTGATAGCTACACCCTTTGTGTGAATAATACCATTCATCCAAAAGAAATTTGTCCATGAAGTTGTCAATATATTTGTATTACAATACAAAATGAAATATGTACCCGTATAGCTCAACTTTAAATTATTTTTTTTTAATATATATACACACACATTTACAAACACATCTATTGTGTTTATAAACTATTATGGACTCCTGTCTTTGCAGAGACAGTGCTTCTGAAATTAAAGAAAAAAAGTCACAATGTAATATTGGAGAGAATAATTACAAGCTCGGCCACCAACACTTACTGGCCTGATTTGAGGGCTTTATTACAGAGTGTCATTTTAAATAAGGAAACCTGAATAACAAAAGAAAAAAGAGCCACCCACATGTCCATCACCATCCCCTCAAGTAGTTCAGACTAACTCTGCTAGGTTTGAGAATTACTCTTGTGGTACATCCCTAATGAATTTTCAGAGGAAAATGTAGACTCAACTTTGGGAAAGCTCAGCTTCCCTAAATACCATATCACAAGAAAATATTGCACTGGCAAACATCTTCAGTCCACAGTTCTAGTTTTTTCTTGGTCTTTGTTTTGGTTTGGTTTTTAAATCAGTTCATAGATTTAATTTAATCCCAGACTGGGTAAATGACAACACTCATAACATTTAAAGTAAAACTACAGGGGACAATCAAAGACCTGCGTTATTAGTTGATGCTGCTCATATATCTTTTTATGTGAGGAACACTGATTATCACAAATCCCAAGTATTAAAAACTCATAAGTTATCTCTCTACCTACAGAAGGAAATAAAAAAAATTAGAAGTGTATTTTCCCCTTTTTGCTTCCCCTTCCCTGAAGCACGAGAATTTACATAAGGGGCAAATGACACAAAAATTTGCCACCACACATACAAGAGGCAGGTCTAAGAACCCCTCTGAGAGCAGGGGACCCTGCTGAGAGGGCAGTTAGGCCATATAATATGCTATATGAAAATGTAACTCATTTATCTGCATAGCACATAGGAAACTGGGGAGAGCCTGTTTCCCCTCCCATCCACAGCAGAGATGATTCCTGCAGCCACTGAACAAAGCGCAGAGCGTGCCTTAAGCTGCCTATGCAGGAAGCCAACAGCTTGAGGAACTCTTCCTGGGACCAGCAGGGGCAATACCATGGATAAATGCAGAAGCAAACACAGCAGCAATGGAGCAAAGGCAAGAAACAGAAGCAACAGAAATCATCCATTTAGTGCAAAAAGCACCAGCAGATCTGAAATCCTTCCAAGTCTCTTCAGAACGATGCATGCTTTTGTAAACAGAAGTAGCTCTTAACATACTTTCCGCTTGAAATGAATGCCTCCAAATGGAAGAGTAAAGCAGAACAGTTTCTGGTTTGGACACATGAAAACTTCCAAATGCCGTTCCTTATGCACCTCTGCTCCCTTGACATCATTTCAGGTGCAAGTCAGGGGACCTGACACCCCAGTCAGATGGGCAAGTCACACACACAAGTGGTACATTAGCTACTGTGCACAAAATTCACAGACTGGTTTGGGTTGGAAGAGACCTTAAAGATCATCAAGTTCCAACCTCTCTGCCATGGGCAGGGACACCTCCCACCAGACCAGGTTGCTCAAAGCCCCATCCAGCCTGGCCTTGAACACTTCCAGGGATGGGGCAGCCACAGCTTCCCTGGGCAACCTGTTCCAGTGTCTCACCACCCTCACAGGAAAGAATTTCTTCCTAATATCTGATCTAAATCTCCCCTCTTTCAGTTTAAAACCACTACCCCTCGTTCTATCCCTACACTACCCAACAAAGAGTCCCTCCCCATCTCTCCTGTAGGCTCCATTAGGTACTGGAAGGCTGCTATAAGGTCTCCTGAGAGCCTTCTCTTTTCCAGGCTGAACAAACCCAACTCTCTCAGCCTGTCTTCATGGGAGAGGTGCTCCAGCCCTCTGACCATCTTCGTGGCCCTCCTCTGGACTCGTTCTAACAGTCCATGTCCTTCTTGTGCTAAGGACTCCAGAGCTGGACACAATACTCCAGGCACCGTCTCACCAGAGCAGAGTAGAGGGGCAGAATCACTTCCCTTGACCTGCTGCAACTCTTACTCTGACGCAGCCCAGGATGTGGTTGGCTTTCTGGGCTGCCAGCGCACATTGCCAGCTCATGTTGAGCTTCTCAAGTCCTTCTCCTCAGGGCTGCTCTCAATCCATTCTCTGCCCAGCTTGCACTTGTGCTTGGGACTGCTGTCACCCAGGCGCAGGACCTTCCACTTGGCCTTGTTGAACTTCATGAGGTTTGCATGGACCCACTGCTCAAGTCTGTTAATGTCCTTCTGGATGGCACCCCTCCCCTCCAGTGTCTTGACCGCACCACACAGCTTGGTGCCAACACTAAAGTTGCTGAGGGTGCACTCAATCCCACTGTCCATGTCTCCAGCAAAGACGTTGAACAGCACTGGTCCCAGTACCAACCCCTGAGGAACATGACTCGTCACCGGCTTCCACTTGGACATTGAGCTGTTGACTGCAACCCTTTGAGTGCAGCCATCCAGCCTGTTCCTTATCCACAGAGTGGTCCATCCATCAAATCAGTGTTTCTCCAATTGAAAGACCAGGATGCCATGCAGGACGACAGTATCAAGCACTTTGCATAAGTTCAGGTAAATTACATCTGTTGCTCTCCCCTTATCTACCAACACTGTAGCATCATCACAGAAGAACATCACATTTGTCAGGCATGACTTGCCCTCCGTGAAGCCATGTTGGCTGTCACCAATCACCACCTTATTTTCCATGTGCCTTAGCAGAGATTCCAGGAGGATCTGCTCCATGATCTTGCCAGGCACAGAGGTGAGACTGACTGGCCTGTAGTTCCCCAGCTCTTCCTTTTTTCCCCCTTTTTGAAAATGGAGGTTATGTTTCCCCTCTTCCCCACTTCACCAGACTGCCACAACTTTTCAAACATAATGGAAAGCTCCCTTAGGACCCGTGGATGGAACATCCGCATTTAGCTATGGTCCCTTGAAATCAGAAATCTAGTTGAAAGAGAACTGTTTTCAGTAATCAGATAAACTATAAAGCTATTATAAACTCATCTGGTTTAGGCAGGTCTCTGCAATTCTTTAAAATTCTTAAGGATAAAGAATACCTCCACTGAGCTCCTCTTGCATAAAAGAGCAAAGCAAGAAGTTAAACAAGCGCAAAAATCAGGGTTCCCTTTAGGGGTGACTGGGGCAACAGATTCCCATCAGGATTGTCTCCGACTAACATAACCCAAAAAAGGGAAAGGATAAACGAGACTTGTGTTTTAAATATTTACATCGCTGTACCTCATGTCTTTACATCTTAATAATGTTCAGCTTACTCTGTGCCCTTTACGGATATTTGTTCAGAATTTTTAAAATGTCAGTCATAAAAATAAAGCTAGGAAGGAAAAGTAAAACTTTATCATTCATTAAAAGTTGCCAGCAACTCTGGCAGTCTGCTACACGCCAGCAGCCTGTGTAAGAAAGAGAGTTTTGTTCTTGCCCCGCACACGACGCCCCACGTAACCTTTAAAGCTCTGTTGGATACATAAAATAGCATTGAGCCCAGAGCCCCGAGAAACAAGGCCCTGCAAATAAGAGAACCAGGCCACAGATGTCCTGTCAAGGACAAATCCTGCCTTGTGCGCCCAGCCGAAGGCAGCCGGGGCCGGGAGGTGCCCGGGCAGAGCCGCAGCCCCCACCGCCACCCGCCACGCTCTCTCCTGCGGCCGAGAAGGACTTCGGCAACATCCCAGCTCACATCCCCCCGCCCCAGCAGACGACACCCCCAGTTTGGTGAGGGGCAGCAGATGCTGGACTCCTCCTCCCTGTGCCGCAGATCTCATGCTTGAGCTTCACAGAATCGTCTAGGTTGGAAGGGACCTTTAAGATCATCTAGTCCAGCCACCAACCTAACTCTGACAACAACAAAAAAAAAAAAAAAAAAAAAAAAAAAAAATAAAAACACCACACCAACACTTAACCATATTCCAGAGCACCATGTCATCTCCAGGGATGGCGCCTCAACTCCTTCCCTGGGCAGCCCATTCCAAGGCTTGATAACCCTTTCAGTGAAGAAATTTTTCCTAATATCCAATCTGAACCTCCCCGGCACAACTTGAGGCCATTTCCCCTTGTCCTGTCGCCTGTGACTTGGGAGAAGAGACCGACCCCCATCTCTCTACACCCCCCCTTCAGGTAGTTGTAGAGAGCGATAAGGTCTCCCCTCAGTGTCCTCTTCTCCAGACTGAACATCCCCAGCTCCCTCAGCCTCTCCTCATGAGACTTGTGCTCCAGACCCCTCACCAGCTTCGTTGCCCTTCTCTGGACCC
>JAOXNO010000013.1:18561613-18592225 GCA_028565335.1 Limnodromus scolopaceus
AAAAAACAAAGGTCACCCCCCCTCCCCCGGGAAAGCAAACTTTGGGTACCACTCACTTCCGCGGAGCAGGGCGGAGGGGAGCGCCGGGATGCGGAGAGCCGGGGGGCGGCACGGAGGCTCCGCCGGCTGCAGCGCGCAGGGCGGGCTGCGCGCTTCGTCGTCGTCGTCTTCTTCTTCTTCTTCTTCCTCCTCCTCCCTCTCCCCGACGACTTTCACTTCACCTGCGGCGGGGCAGGCGGCTCCGCAGCTCTCCGCGGGACTGCAGTCACTGCGGCAGCGCCCTCCCCACCCCGCGGGGGGGAGCCGGGCCGGCGGGGCGGGTCGAGCCGCGCAGCGCCGCGCAACCCTGCGCCCGCTCGTCCCGCCGAGGGACCGATGGGGTGGGAGCTCTGCTCTGGCGGTGCCCGCAACTCCCGGAGGGGAAGGCAAAGCGGGAAGGAAGGAGGGACCTCTGAGGGTGCCGAGGGCCGTCCCGAGCCCCACCGCGGGCGCAGAGGCTGCGCCCCCCCCTCCCCCCCGGGATCCTTTCCCCAAAGCGGCTGATTGCCTGCAGCTGCCGGGTAGGGATTGCCCCCGTGCTGTCAATCACCTCCCCGGTGAGGGACTATAAATATTTATTAGGCATCCTAATAGCTGCATCAAGCTGAGCACTTCACTCGGGTGGCTCCTGTGACTCAGACCTCCCAAAACCAGCCTTACACGTGCTTTGTTTCAACTCGCTCACGCACTGCCCCCCGCCCCCCTCCCCGCTTGGCTCCGCACCGGGAAAGGGGCTCCTGCCCACAGGCAGGTGGGGAGGTTTTGCGAACAGGGCACCTGCGTGTGCCCCAGCACCTGGAACCTTCCTCCCTCCCTCCTTCCTTCTTAAGGACAGCCGAATGTTTACTGGCTTGTGTGGTTTCCATCAGAACATAGCCCTACAGTGAGGAGGCGACTGTCTTCTTCTCTGGGAGCGTCGCATTAGTAGACCTGTTTGGACAGGGATTTCATGCTCTAATCGAGCTGTGAAAGATATTTTAAGCAAGACTCTGAATGCACAGGGAGCCCTGAAAATAAGAAGCTAATCTTGGATGCAGTTAACTCCATAATCCCTCTAGAAAATGAGGATAAGAAATCATAGAAACTTTCTACAACTGCATAGGTGTTTAAAAAGAAACAACCAAACAGAATCTCTCAAGACAGAAAAGTGTGTATTAATGAAATACACTGAATTTGTCCCTTTTAATTTGTTTTTCCCCCTTAAAAAAAAAAAAAGAAGACTCTTGATGCTGGGTGGCATACAACCACACTGATAGGAGCTCCCCAAGCTTGCAATACCTCCTGCAACATCTGCCATCGTTGTAAATTTTGCTTATCTGAGGAATTTTAGAGGTAAGGTGAGAAAGATCAAGCACTTAAACCCCCTGATTACAAAGGCATAACCTTGCATTTGATTTTGATTTTGATGGAAGGTGGTGCTTTCATCTTGCAGGTGATCTTTAAAAGGGAATCAGGTAGTAACACAGTTTTGGTTTCTGGTTTTCTGCACCTCCTGTTCCCAACCAGCTGACACTTCTCTCTGGAAACTGGACATTCTGAGCTTGACCCTTCTATCATGAAGTGTATAGCTTTGCCTACATAGTGTGCTGGAGAAAAAACAGCAGCTATGAATCTGAATAATCCCACTTAAACAGGAGTTACAGCTGCGATAAAGCATCATTAAGGTATATTCTTCCAAACATCATGCATGCTAATATGAGTAAATAACTAATTGGCAGTTTGCCTATCTCTTTTAGAGATTTTAGAGTAGATGATTTAGAGGGAGATCCTATTACTAGGACTTGGTTTTTTAAGTATGATACACTGCATTTCTGCTTGTGGGAAGAGGTAGTACTTCTATTTGCATTATAGCAACGCACAGGGGTTGCAGCTGAACTGAGACTCATTTGGGCTTTCCCCTGACCATACAGACAGAGCAAGAATGCCGGTCTTGGAGGTTTACAGTCCGGACTAAGCAGATAAGACAGGCAAGAGATGGCAGGGGAAACAGAAGCACAGAAAGCTGAAATAATTTGCCCAAGACCGTGCAGAAGGTCTGCAACGGTGCTGGATGCAGAGCTAGTGTCTCCGATTCAGCAGCCCCTACAGCAGCTCCAGAGATTCCAAGTGTTGCCTCAAATGATGGACTGAGCACAGTCCTGAAAATCAAATGTACAAACCGTGTTTTTAATAAAAGTGTTTGTTGGTATGGTGCATTAATTTATTGAGGTTTTCTTCTTCTTCTCAACAGCACTAAGCACTAGGAGCAAAAAGTGTTCAATACAATCTCATGCTGCTGTCCTGAAGCCAGGCTATTTTAATGGAGTTTTGCCCTTTCTTGTTAAATTTACCCATTTCTTGCTAAATTGCAAAATTAATGAATTAAGATTGGGTTTCCCAAGCGTTAGTGCAAATTATTGGTGCTCTACTGAAGATACCTGTGAAAGGAGCAATTTTTGAATGACATTTGACTTTACACGCTGGAAATAAAAGTAAGTACCTTTATGCCCTATATGCCCTTATGTGAGACATAATACCTACAATAATGGTAGCTTAGTTCTTGATTGTAATGTTAACTAAATTGGTCCAGCTTTGAATTTTTCACTTAAAGCAATCCTAAGGACTTGTTTATTATCTTTATTTTTAATGCCTCTTGGGCTGGAAGTTCCTACAGTAGAGAGTGCTTTTATGCAGATACCAAGATGGTGAATACTCTGAACTGGGATAACCCTTCTCTACTGGATACAATCATAACATTAACAGTATCATTATAATAAACCAGGAAAAAAACACGCCTTTGCATTTAGCAATGTTTCAGATGGTTTCATTCAAAAGTAGCTGAAATGATCTACCTCAGCATTTTCAAAGGAAGCTATTCAGTCCAGCTGTGACTAAATCTGTACCATTTCTTTCCAGAAGGGGAAGAAGGAAGCTGTGAGGGACTGAAAAGAAGATGCTGCCCAGCAAGCACCCAGCTATCCACTGCCATGTGCTGGATGAAGAGGTCCTGCTGTGGAGCTACTGCTTCGCAGCACCCACAGAGTTCCTGGGAGGTCCTTTCACCGACACCACCAGAGTCAAGGTCTGCTGCTCTCCCACAGGTCACTCCTCGAGCCTTGCCAAATGGGGCAACTGATCCTACACAGTATTCTCTACAGGCCAAATTACCTCATTTTATAGGAAAAGCCCAGTGATGTCCATCAGGTTTAGTACAGGACCAAGACCCCCTGTCTGTGTTGGCCTAAGCAGCAGGTTACAGCCCAAAGCCTTCTAAACATGTAGTTGAAACAACTTATTTACACCAGTGGTAACTGCAGTGAAGAAATCCTTGTCTGAGGCTAGTTCAAAGCCATTATGAAACAATTTAAGATGACCATAAGAAAACATATGCCCAGTCTTCACTAAATTCTTGTGAAATTATACCTTACGTTAAAATAATGCATTTCCATCTGCAGGCAAGTACTAGGCTTTCACGTACTCCTATTGAAGTAAACAGTGTTTTTTCCTATGGGCAGAATAAGGGCCTTAGAAATGCTAAATGTACCATCCTCCCTGTTTAGTGGGATTTTTCAAAAGCAACTGCTTTTCAGCATTTTCTTCATGTAAAGTTAATTATTTGATATCTTTGTTAGCTGTTACATACAGCTTCTGTGACAGCTACAGACTGCAAGGTACTGATATGCAGCTGTTCCCAAGTGGAAAGCAGTAAGCAAAATGTTGAGTCAGCTGGAGATACTCCATTTTAAGATGAAGATCTACTTTTTAAAAATATTTGGTACTGTGACAGGGTTCTTGTGAGAATGTGTTGTGTGTCACTAAGTATCCCATTTATAAGAAAGTTCTCATTCTCAATGACACCATGAGAAATGAAGGGAATTATTGTAGATGTGATATCCATAAAATTTCTGCATTCACTGATTTTATTGCTCTATTGTCATCCTGAGACAAACATGAAGTTGCTTTAAGTTACCATTACATTTAAAACCATTCAGCCTAAATACAACACGCCTCAATAATCCCTTTTGTTTTCCAGGAGTTAAGTGGAGATGGGGAGTATTCAGAACAAAGCAAAACAAAAACAAAAAATCACAACTTACCAAAAATGTTACCACTTTACAAAAGGAAAGAAAAATCTGACACTCTATTTTCTGTCTTTCATCTGCTCCCCACTTTCTGCTCTTCTACAAAGGAATATCTAACCTTTGTGAATGGGGACTTGATCTCTGCATCTATGCAGTGACGTTCACGCTGGGCAATGAAGTATTTCGAGATACCTGAATTGATTAAATATAGGATTGCGCTGCTGCAGAACTACTTAGGGAAGGCGCAGTTCCCAGAAAGCGCCGTTCGCAGCAACACAGAGCCACTGCAATGGAACCAAACCCCTGGGGAGGCTGCGAACTTGCAGTTCAGCTCCCGAGCCAAATTCATCCCCCTTGCAGCACAACCTGGCATCCACGTCAATGAGGAATTCATTTAATCTTTTACATTTTCCCTGGCTATAGCGTGCATTTGTTTTAATTTCTTTCTCGTGGAACAATTTTTAGACTTTATTTATATTTTCCTGGATTTAATTCGGATCTCCAAGCAAGGAGCTCTGCAGAAAAAACTGTCCTTCAGAACTTTCTGCATTTAAGAAGAAGGGAATACTGCAACACACGGTCTCATCCTGGCAACATTCTCCCCCATCTTGGAGCAGACAAACCTCCGTGAAACTACAAGCAGCAGGGAAAAAAAGAGATTTTTAGAAAAATTAAGAAAATGCACACAAAACATTTATGTTTATCAGAGTGTCATAGAGTTTTGTAGAAGTATGTAAACAAGCACTCAGCCATTTTTAACAATGTTTTAAAGCAAGACCAAGGTCTCAAAAATAATTAAATTCCTATGAAAATCAACTCTTTGAGTGTCCACACCCAAGACAAGACAGGCAAGATCCAGCTAATTGATGTCCAGAGCAGTAGCTTTTCCCATGGTGGCTTTTCCCTGAGCTGCAGGTATCCTGGAGCACTGGCACTTTCCTGGGCAGCTCTGTGAACTGCTGGAAAACACAAGGTCAAGTCTGTTGCGAGTGCCCAGATCTGGGTTTTTAAATGAAGGGTCCTTCATGTCAGCTGGGTGGACACAGGTAGAGTCCAGACAGGGGGTCAGGGAAGCATCTCTAGCTCTAGTGCCATCGTCACCAATATCTCTAATGCAGGTGTTCGTTTGCCACAGGCTCCTGGGTCTCCCCTGTGAACCTAATCCCAAATCTGCCTTTTTCACTGCTTCAACTGGAAATAGCCCTTATTATTTCAACACCAAATGGTGGTGGTTCTTTTTGACGCCTCAAAGAATTGGAAGCTTCTTTTTGCCTCCCCCCACCTAAAGTATTCCTTTGTTTTTGTTTAAGCCAAAAAAAAACCACAAACCCTGATTACTCCTTTGCCTATTTTGGCACTGAAGTGGGGCAAGGCCATTTTCTGCTCTTCCTTGCAATTCAGTTTCAATCACTTTACAGTTTAATTTACCTACATGTTTTCCATGCATTTCTGAAGAAGACTGGGTAGACTGATGCTACATGAATATGATGACCTTCAATCATCTAGTTTTGAATAAAATATATTGAAGAATATATTAGAAAATGCAAGACCACATAAAAAAAGACCTTTTAGGTTTGATCTCTGTATTGGACTGTGTCCACTGAAATTACATTAAAATGCCAAAAGTCATAACAATTCAATAAAATAGAAATGAGCAATGATATGTCAGCATTAACAGGAAGGCAACCCATATATTCTCAGTTCTCTTCCCAGCTAAGTCAGATGTTCTGCTGTTGGCTTCAGTGGAAGTTGATAAAGTGTAACTGAGAGGAGAAGAGTAATAAGAGGAATATGTTGAACAATCAACAAATATTTTTGGTAGGGTGTTGAAAGCTCCTAGATGTCAGTCTTCTGGGGAAGGTCAGAGGATGGGGACAAATCCTGTACCCTTGTCTTCACTAGCAACTGTTGGTTCGTAGGCTTGTTAGATGCTGCTGAAGCGTTGCCAGCCATGGGTCTGCAGCAGCAATGGAGCAGCAACTGTTCTGCAGTGTAGGCAAGATGCCAGAAAGAGAGGAAAGTCTATGTGTACATGTTTGTTTTACATGTTTGTTGTTTATATACATGTTGCCAAGAAAGGAAGGACAGCTAAACACTCGATATAAAATAAGGTTATGAAGAGCAATGCATAAAAGGCAAGCCCACCTTCTCCTCACCTCTGCAACAGGGATTAAGAAGTGTTCTAGAACTACCTAATGCGTGAACGCATATTTATGCTGCCAAATTTTCTCCTGGAAAAAGAGCCGTGTCTTTTAGCCATGGTTTTTTAACCATGGGTGAGTTTTGGTGGAAAGCTAAAATCACTCTTAACTATTTCATTTTTAATGGTTTGATTTTAGAGGTGCTATAGATAGTTTTTAAGGCATTTTGAAGCCTATCAGAGCCTGAGCTGTAATTATGATCCTACAGGGATCCCATGGGGGTCTCATAGAATTGCGCCTCTGGTAGAAAAACTTCTGACTGGGGATAGAAGCATTTCCTTGCAAAGAGACACTAAGACAACTAGAAGTCTCCAGTTTGGAAAAGAGATAAGTGGGAGACTATAACTAAGGTTATATATGAATAATATGACATAATGAACAATATGAGGTAGAAAATAAGAATTTGTTATTTCCTCTCCCTTGTAATTCAAGACTTATAAATTAGCAGTTGAAATTATCCAGCTTCAAGTTTAAAATAAAAACATGGAAGCACTAAATAAGGCAATACCTGACTCAGCCTGAAATAAACATTTGCAAAAATAATTTAGACAGTTTTTTTCAACCAACATCCAAGGAGGGCAGCTGAACACAGGGCCATGGAGGCAATGTTTGTCCCTAAACTGACAGAAATTGCTTGCATTTTTGTTTATGCTTACTTTATTCGTAGTGATCTGCCACTGGTAACTGTTAGAGGCAGTATATTGAGTGAGGTGGGCCTGTGCCCTCCTCCAGTATGGTTGCTCTTACCTTGTGATTAAGCAGGTCCCAACAAAATAGAAGAACCTGTGACAAAACGCTGACTGGTGGTGTCTTTTTTGACTTATGGAAACCTATGACAGACACATCAGGCACAAAATGATGGGCTTACGCATTTATTTCTAGATTTATAAAGTATTGTGTTTTATATTTCAGGTAACTGAGCTAATGCCCTGTGCAGCAAGTATCTAAAGATGAAGAGCCACTATGAAAACATGAAATCAACTCTTGGAGCTTCCAAAAAATAAATTCCCAGAAAACTGGCTAATGGCACGAGCTTCATTTTATATACTCAGTGATGAACTACTGATCAATATTTCAGGATAGTTTATGAATACTGACAATACCTGCTTGGTTTATAGGGATCATTATTTCCAAAAGGCTAAAGAAAATACGCAGTACATCAAGACTGCATATTTGATTACTACAGGAAATGAAGTACTAAAACTACGTTTCTACATAATTCACACACAAAGCCGAGACGAAATGCTGTCTTTTGAATGGTGACAGTGATGACACGATTCAAAGCTTAAAAAAATGTAGATTAGACATCCATAACAAATAGTAATACATTGAAGTAGCTTGAAAGGTTCTGGGCAGAAAAAGTCTCTTAAATTGTATTCATGCCTTGAGCTACATAGGCAGGGCTCACACTCTAATAACTATACTGCATTTCGTATTGGTCTGCAGTTTATATTGGTTCTTTGACTTTTGATCTATAGAAATTGGTCAATGCAGCATTTAGTTATGCCTGGAGAACTGCACAGGCATGTTTGGTCACCATCCTGTCCAACACCACAGGGTTTGCCATCAGAAGGCTGCCAAGAAACCAGTTGTAAACTTGCAACAAAGTCCATGTTTTCCACCTGTGCTGATTTTGGCTGGGTTAGAGTTATTTTTTTTCACAGTAGCTAGTATGGGGCTATGTTTTGGATTTGTGCTGGAAACAGTGTTGATAACATGGGGGTGTTTCAGTTATTACTGAGCAGTTGTTACACAGTCAAGGTCTTTTCTGCTCCTCACCTCACCCCACCAGTGACTCAGCTGGAGGTGTACAAAAAGTTGGGAGGGGACACAGCTGGGACAGCTGACCCCCACTGAAAAAAGGGTATTCCATAACATATGACGTCATGCTCAGCATATAAAGCTGGGGGAAGAATAAGAAAGGGTGGGACATTCAGAGTTATGGCATTTGCCTTCTCAAGAAACCATTACACGTGATGGAGCCCTGCTTTCCTGGAGATGGCTGAGCACCTGCCTGCTGAGGGGAAGCTAGCTGGAGTTAAACCACGACACCACCATTTAGAATACCCACTCTAAAACTTACTGCTTGACAAAAATTTCATCAAGACACAAATAAAACACTTTTTCCAGCTGAAGGCTGCAGCAGCTAGCTGTGGCAGAGGGAACAGAAAGAAACCTTTCCCACTACCAGAAACTCCAGCAGTTTCACATGCCCAGCTGCCTTGCCATGGCTCCTACCTCACCCGACAAACCAAATCGTTTTGCCAAGACTGGGATAGCCCCCTGCGCACGTGTGGTTTGGTGGAAATGCTGTGTATGTGCCTTGCTCTTTTTAAACTGTAGAGGTTACTAGGTTTCTCAAGGCAAACTCTCCTGCTTTTTTCTGGCTTTTAAGCCTCACCTTATTTGCTTTGCCATACAATTGCTGTGGGTAAATAAATAACGCCGTAACCTAAACAGGTATCCTTTCAGCACCGAAGACCACAACCCTACTGAAATCACGACGACGCACCTGAGGGCTGGTACTATTGAAATGTTGTCTAGGTTTCCCAGAGGCAGCCAATGCACACCCAGGTTTTGGCCACACCAGCTCATTGTATTTATTTATTTTCACAGGAGAGTAGGCTAAGATGGAAAATCTAAGAGGAAGGTAAAGCCATTTGAAAAAAGTAAAAAGTGTTTTTAGTAAACAGGAAAGTGCTGTAACTCGGTGGTTTTAAGATGACTGACTTGTAATTTCAATATTCCATTAGCAAGAAGTTTTTAGAGGCGTATTTTTCCTCTTAGGTCTGTAGAGTTATTAGAATATAGCAAAATTATATGAAAGAACGCTGCACACAAGGAAATAAGAACAGCTAATGCAAAATATCAAATTAATATTTTATTGCAGGCAAACGAGACACTTTTAAAAATGATGCTATCTAGTCAAGCACCCTTCCCAGTCTGAGAATGTGGTGCTGTCTTTTATATACCTGTTGGAGGGACTTAGTTTAGCTGTATATGTATAGTCTTTGTTATCAGATGCCAAGATGTTGGCCACATGAAGGAAACAAACTAATATGAGGTCAAATAAAAAAAATCAGGGAGGGAAGGATATATGAAAATGTTCTCTAAATTGACTCCTTCACTTCAGGATTACAGACAGCCTGCACTATTTTGATTATGCTCAAGGACTTGAAAAGCATGAAGCAAAGAGTATGGTGTGCTGCGCACAAAGAAGAGCAAAGGCACAGCAATTGCTCGTGTCCTCCGGGTACAGGATGAAATTCACTGTTACGTGCATCAATCATCCTTTGCTGCAGGGCCTTCCGAGGGGTACGACGTAGCTTAATACAAAGGAGAGAGACATAACTATTTGTCTACTTGTTTATGTTCTGTTGGCTTATGGAATGTCTTGCAAAGGATAAAATTCATGGCACTGGCCCACTGCTATGATTGCAAACTCACCTTGCTGTTCTCTACGGTAGCACTTTGCTATTTGAAATCCTCCCCGGACACAGACTGATATTCATTGCTATACCTTGCATTGCAAATTCAGTCAAACATTCTTATGGGACCACTAAAAGACATGCAAATATTGTATTTCTTCAGAATTTCAGAACATGCTAAATTACATGGATGCTATCACAGTGAGTTTTCCCCTAAAAATATTTATTTTGCTATTGAAAGGAAGAAAAAACATAACACAACAGGAGGTGATGCTCTTACAGAAAACCCCCAAAAAACTAATCTGTCCAAATCCTGTTGCTTATCTGCTACCTCATCTGAGGAAAACTGCCAGTGAGGCAAACATTTGTTCCAAGCACAGAGTCCCTCCAGACTCATGTAATGGTTAAGCAGGACTTTCTCAGCAGGAACTTCTATAAATACAGACAGCCTTTGTTAAAGGTATGAGGCAGGTAACAAACAGGAAAGCAAGGGCTACATACAGGTGACAACTGCGATTGAAATGATCTGTGCCTAATAGCTATCACTCATGTAAAACCTTCGGAGCTGTAGCTGCTACAGGTGATAGGACACCTTCAGTTTTTCAATGCCCTCATCCCAGATTTTGGTGGAAACTAAAGCCATGGCTCATCCTTGTTTCACTGCGGAGCAGTGAGCCCAGGAATGCTATTTCTTACTGAATATTCAATATTCAGAGAGAATGCTCCCATTCTCTTTACAGTAGGAGCAAAACAACAGTAAGAAATTGAAAAGCTGCACATTTCTACCACACGTACCTCTGAAAATCAAACCCCATTTTTAACACACTTTTGTCCCAACATTAAGCACAGAAAATGACAAATTCTTTACGCTTGTAGAATATTTTGGGAAACTATACACATGTGAAAACTTTGCTTTCATTTTAACTTGAAGACAAAAGTTGCTATATTTTGCCAATCTCTGTCCCTTTTACTCACTTATTCTCTAACCTTACTTGGTTACTTGTCTCTGTTTAATGTTTATTAATATAGACTGAGCTTGGCTTTTTTCTGTTCTGTGGCTTAATATACCAGAAAAATAAAAATGGCTTTACTTTGAACTTCATGTCTTTTCAGCTTTCCTCATTAAGCTTCCGTCTAGTTTCTCTATTTTGTTATACCAATAGATTCATACATATTTTAAAACACAGAACTTTAAGATCTTATAGGAATTGTTTAGCCAAAGAGAATTTTAGGAGAATATTCAGGAGTATTTGGAGATGTTAGAAATGGAACTTGAGTTTATGACATTAAAAATAAGGTGTATTTATTCCAACCCAGAATTCATTAAAAATGCACAAGTTTTTGCTGAATTATAATTTTATTTTTGTTATAAATCAGCAAAACACATAGTTACTGCTGTCGATAAAAGTATACAAGTGTTGGTTGTCCAGTTAAGGTAGTGATCATTTCAAAATCAAATCAAATTTCAAATTTAAATCATCATTTGACATCAGATCTTCCAGGCTCTTGTAAGTACCTGAAACCCCATTTGTTATTTGACTGCCTCTGGTTTGAATCCTGACAATTTTTCCACAATAGCAGCCAACGCTAAGCGTGTTGGTATTTTTCCTACAGTGGGCGACGTCTCTAACATGACAGATGAGCAGTTTATTTCACAGGTTTTGCAAAGCAACTTTCAGGCAGTGAAGCTTCACTGACCCTACTGACTTGGAGTGTATTCAAGCCAATTATGTAAAAGCTGAACGTCATTGCCAACTCCGTTACCCATCCAGCTCTTTCTGTAATCAGATTATCCAATTTTATACAGTTTCTGCACTGGCCACTTTTTGATTTGAGTTCACAGAGTGAAATTCAGAGATCTTTTTTTTCCTCTTTCCCTCTGTATAAAAATGTTAATATCTTGAGAATGCGTCACACAGAGTAAAAAGATTTATATGAGTATAGTGCTAAGATGAATACCACCCCTGAGATGTGCCGGTGTTTATTAATAATAGGCTAGTTTCAAGCACTGAATGTATTTTCAGGTGACATAAAGTGCCTTAGCAGAAGGCTGCTGTTGTGCAGAGCAGCCTATGCCTGGCAGCCTGTTGGGCTGGAATGGATTGGGTTGGTTGGATAAGGCACCTCTCCACGACCATTAGGAGACTCACTAATTCAGTGTTTTCAGTTTATTTGCAGATTCTGGAAATAATGGACTGAGATATCAAAGTGGATTATCAATTTGGCTGAATTTGTAGATAATGAAGCCTCATGTTTTGAGGTGCCAGGCACCCAAACCCATTATTTGAAATCAATGGATTATGGGAGTGTGTGTGGTACCTCTTAAAATTAAGTCCAAAATGAATTGCAGATGTAAAACCAGCAGCAAATAATTAGTTTGAGCATGCTTCCAATAAAGTCAATGACTATAGCTTTATTGATGTTATTGGGCATGAATCAAGCTCCCTATCAGGACTATATCCAACAATTCAAGAAAAATGAACAATTTCCATCTCATTTAAAGAAGCTTTGTAATACATTGTTACACCTTACCATGTAGTGCCTCTATCAAGACTCTTTGAAATTTCCTACATTAAGACTTGTGCATACCAAGCTGTTCCTGCTTACTTTTGCAAATAGGTAACAAAGCTATACATTTTTTAATAAACAAGTGCTGGATATTATTAACATTATTGCTTTGAGATCCACTCTGCTTATACTAAAAAATGGCACGGATACATTAACAAGGTAAGTTGCAAAGTCCTCAAGAAATGTAACAAATTTTGGCCAGAGATAAATGCAAGACATACTGGCAGCATCTTATCGAAATCTACCACAAGACACAAGTGCATTTAGTTGCTGCCTTAGCCCATATTCACCTCCCTGGACCAGCCCCAGCAGAAAAAGATCATGCATGTTTCAAAGGGGTCTAAAGGGGTTTCCTTGCATTCCTCCCAAGCCACACTCTTTAGGAGCAAAGCATGGAATTTAACCCTTGGATACGGAAAGAATGTATTTCCAGTAGTGTCCTAGATGTTCATATTTATGTGTGTTGTGGTTTAACCCCAACCAGCAACCAGGACCGTGCAGCCATTCACTCGCTTCCCCCTCCGCCCCCCATAGGGGTAGGGAGAAAAAGGAGGAAAAAAATCACCATGGGTTGAGATAAAGACAGTTTAAAAATAATAATAACAGTGGTAAGAGAATATACAAAATAAAGTGCTGCAATACCGTTGCTCTCACCAGCCGATGATCGGCTGTCCAGCCTATCCCGGGCAGTGATTGCGGATCCCTGCCCACCAGCTGACCCCTATTCACACACTGAGCATGGGGTCTGTGGTACGGAATATGTCTTTGGCCAGCTTGTCCTGTCTATGCTCCATCTCAGCTTCTATGGGAAGCTGAAAAAGTCCATGACTTAATATAAGTATTACTTAGCAACTACTACACCAATGTGTGTTATCAATGCTATTCTTACTCTAAATCCAAAACACAGCAGCTACTAGGAAGAACATTAACTCTATTCCATCTGAAACCAGGACAATGGGAAAAAAAAAATATTTGAAGGTCAATTTGAGTTGTGATAATTAAAATATCTGAAGTTTGTTTCAACTATTCAAGAATTCAAAACGCATCAAGGAACATAAGTTTTTAGTTGTTCCTTTTGGCCTGTAAAACGATCACGTCAAATCTTTACCTAATTCCTTGTTACAGAGAAGTAGCCTGTCCTTTATGTCTGGGCAGAGTTGGACAGACGCTGTGATTGTTCAAGAGGGGCACGGGGACTCAGGTGCAGTAGCAAACAACCCCATGTTCAGAAGCTCCTGTTAGACTCAGTTGTCCAGCCCTCCTAAAAAAAACCAAGCAGTGGGAAACTACTACTGAGAGATCGTGCTCCTGCATTTTGTCCCGTCCTGAGCAAAAGCTGATTTGTCCTGGTCCCTGAAGCGCTTATTGTGGCACATTGGAGCAGCATAAGGTGTTTATTTACGGCTTGGGACTGGTCTGAACAAGGAGAAAAATGTCAGCAGTCTTCCTTTGCGGTACTAGGTCTGAGACGATGTGTTGTTAAGTGCTGAGAAAACGTTACATGTTCTCACCTTGTCTGCTGGGTAGTTTCTACGGGAAGCTCACACACACGACTATTCGGGCACAGTAAGAAGTTGCCTAGAGTATTGTCTATTTGTATGACCCAGAGCATCATTTTTGCAGCCCACCGTGCTGCCACGTGCTGTGCTGCCCGGAGCAGGCAAGCCCAAAGCCTTCTCCTTCCCCGAGAGCACCGCAGAGACGGCCAACGGCAAGCACTGCACCCAAAGCCACAACGTGTCTTTTGGTCCCTTCTCAGGGCCCGGTGAGCTGCTTCTCCAGCTTTTTGCCTGTTCTTCCACCCCCCAACAGAAAACCAAACCAAACCAAACAAACCCCACCAAATAAAATCTAAACGGGTATATGCAGCAGCAGCAAATGCATTGTCTCACCTTCACCGAAGCCAGCAGTCTCAGGGAAACTCCTCTGGTTAATGGTGAGGCCTCGTCACACAGCCCAGTGCTCTCACTGGGAAGGTATTTCCTACTTAGAGGAAACAGAACAGTTCATTGCATAAGCCACCTCGTTCTTATTTGCAGTTTTCTTTCTTTTTTCTTTTATTTGTGCTTTTTTAACCTGTTTTAAGTTATCTTTAGTTTAATTAAAATTAATTCAAGAACCTAAATGACTTCAGATCTTACAGTCCAATTCTATTTTTGCCTTATTTCGAAGAATAACTTTAATTTTAGGAGAGAGAAAGATCACAAAATGAGGCAAGTGTGACTGTTCCTTTTCACAGAGAAAGTAAAAAAATCTTTTTATCACAGATCTATGCATTAAGACAGGCTCATTTTAAAAACTCTCCTTAGACTGTAAGAATATTTTATACAAGGTAATTCAGACACCTTTATGTAATGCAAAAATTTGGCTAAAGTTAACATTCATGCAATGATGGAAGAACATATACTCTTCTTTTTTTGATTTTTTTAGATACCTAGTCTGTAAATATTCAGACTCTTCTGGCTGGGAGAATTTTATTACCTGCATGTGTAGGGGAGTTGGACTAGATGATCTCTATGGTCCCTTCCAACTCTAAAAAAATTCAGTGAAATTCAGTGAAATTTAACGGATTTGATCTTTCCCTTGTCTTCAGTTTGGGGGAAATGAAAGTCTTTGCTAACTTCCCAGTTTCAAGAGAGATGAATCAGACATTCTCCTAGCATTTTCCTAGGTGGCCACCAAAAAGAAGCACAGGCATAGAGGGGAAGCATGTATCACCTTTTGTCTGTTGGCATCTGAAAGCTTCATTTCTACAGAGGATGGGGGCAGGAGGTAGGGAGCGGGGGGAAATCCATGTTTTAAGTAACATTCAGCTGTAGCTTTGTTGTGTTGATTAGTCATACAAAACACATACAGCAAAAAAAAGCATTGGTGCACTGGGAAAACTGAATTCCTGTTGAAAAAAACCTCAGGTTATAGTTCATGATGTACAACAGTTTCATGGGAGAATGAACAGCCCAGGAATCTGAGAAACAACTGGAGTGTAAGGTACATTTTAGAAATATCTGTCCTGACAGTGCTGGAGTAAGATGATCAGCAGCCCTGTGTCTGGCAAAGTCTTTGCAGGGTTTCAATGAGAATAACCACGCGGCTCCATGTCTTTTTGTTCTGAAGACAGCCTATCTGTTTGCTGCAGCTGAAAACTCTGACTTAGAGGTATCTTTCTTTTTTGCCTCCTGGGTTTTGTTACCAATATCTCGGAGCTCGTTCTCACATAGGCTCACTTCACCGATTGCTGGCTTAAAAAACAGCATTTCAATAAAAAAAAAATCCCCTGCCCCCAAAATTATACTGTGATGTGTGCCTCATGATTAAAGAGCGCTAGCTCTGACAACTGTATTTCCCAGCTTTTCTAGTTCATGGTACAAAATCAGATCCTTAAAAGAGCTCCCTTTTTCCTCCATTCAAGACCCCTCTCCCCAGACTCTTAAGTGTTTCACGTAAGATGGGCCATGAAATAATTAACCATAGTTACAATTTGCTGGATGACTTTACGCCACTTCATGTAAAACTGACCCACTCTCTTCTATGAGATTTACCTGAAACTGATACCAGGAAGAATATTAACTGTTAAAAAATCCAGTGCTCTCCAAACAAGATCAAGGAACGTGGCTCCCCCGTCCATGGCCACCCTTTGCACTCTGTTTACAGAGAAACGTGTTGGTTAGATAATCTGTCAACGAGATGTTTGCTTTTTTTTCCATAAATTTAATTAGGTTTTGATAG
This sequence comes from Limnodromus scolopaceus, assembly GCA_028565335.1. Lineage (NCBI taxonomy): Eukaryota > Metazoa > Chordata > Aves > Charadriiformes > Scolopacidae > Limnodromus > Limnodromus scolopaceus. Next base: position 18,577,637 of record JAOXNO010000013.1, read on the forward strand.
ATTCATCAGTTTTCATCTAAATTATTTTTGGTGAATTCTAATTGGCTCCTGCTGTGGCTTGGCAGCCGCATAACTGATCATATGCCTATTTAATCCACTCATGGGATATTTAACAAATTGTTAGCTATTTCACTGTGCACTGAAGTGTAGCTTTACCAATTCTTTTTTCCTGTCATGCTACTGGGGCTATTATGACAGTCCATTATGTGATTTATTTTGTGAAATAAATGTGAAGTGTTGCAAAAACAACAATACATCATAATCTTCATCCAAAATATAATAAGGTCAAGAGACATCTCTAAGCTTGTACATGCAAAACACTAATACCTTTCTTTCCAATCTGCAGACAGTAGTTTGCCTTTTCTGATGTTAACATACTGAGTAAGACATATTGCAGTGAAATAGTTATGTGATAATTCATTTTATCCTTCTGAAATAAGTACTTAATTGGTTAACAGAAAAAGTAATAGGCCTATTTATCAGATATTTAGGCTTGTCTACCTGGGGAAATAGCCTGGAATAGTTATTGCATAGTAACTCTTCAGGTGGACATTCTTAATCCATAGCCAAAGTGTATCTGTGTGTTTGGCTTAATCCGTGCTGGGAATGGGTACAGACTGGATGTTGCACTTTAAATTCACCCCCTAAATTTATTCTGCAATAACTCCCCCACATAGACAAATTCTTAATGAAAGCAATTTAAGGAGCTGAGCAAAAGAGCTGTAAAGCTTAGTTCTTCCTTTATGCAGTAAAACGGTCCCTCTCCTTCCCATGACACAGTTTGTTGGGTAGGACTAGGGGAGACACCTTGGGAACATGGAAAAATGTTTCAAATAGGAATAACTGAGGTACAGATCCATATGTTTCCTCTTTTCCCCCAGCTGCCCAATTCGTTTAGCTTAGGTAATGTTGATCATTCTCTTCCTAGGGTTTTGGTTTGGCTGGTTTGTTTTTTGATTTTTTTATGGAATGTAGAAAAGAGTACACAAGATGCTCTGGAATTTATGGTACTTGCTCCTATTTTTCCCAGTGGAAGGTGAGCTTCTGGGGTGCCTGGTCTGCAGAACAGTCCTGCAACACCTCAACTCTCTGCTGGAGATGTGGCACTCTGTGTTCCCTCTCCTCATGCTGAGGCTGAACCAGTGAAGGTGGTGGTTTCTGGTGAGGCCTACAAGTGTGAAATGTTGCTTGTTTCTCTCTAAATTAAGTATCAGGGTAATTATGCCTATAAAAGAGTGTGAAGTTTTGAAAGACAAACATGATAGATGTGTAAAATACAATAAATCACCCTCTCAGAAATGCCAAGTTTTCTCAAAGCCTGGTAATTTCAGTGTGCCACAATTTCCACAACATCAGGCTTTAAAAATCCGTAACTCACATATCAGAAAACAAGGCAAAGCAGACCTAGCCCAGGAAACCACCTAAAGCGTCATTAAACCCTTATAATTCACGTGCCGTAGGAGACGTACATCAGGTTCTGCATCTCCAAGTTTCTTTAATGGGCAGTAGTAGGTGAATACACAAGCGCAGTAAAGCGCTGTCAAACCAAACCATTAGGGATGACAGGCCCTGGCAGATTAAGCCACGATGGCGAGGTCAGCGGGATGTGAAACTTGGCTAATGATGTCGTGCCCTTGTCAGCTCGCATCGGCTAAACATGTTAAGGTTTACCAGCAAGGCCCGTGGCTTAGTGAGCACTACTAAAGGGAATTTCAACCTGAAATAGGTCAACATGAGCAGAATACAAATGCTCGTGCCGTGAAGACTCTTGGTGAAAGCCTGGCACTGCTGAAGTCAACAGGAGCTTGGCCAGTGACCTCCACGAGGCCAGGATTTTTCCCTTCGGCTTTTGCAGATATGACATTACATTAAATCCCTTTGTTTATGTTCTGCAGATTGGTTTTTATCGTATGACATAAGACATTTGTAGACTGTAAACTGTGTAGCAGGGAACTATGTCACTTTAAAGGCCGGTACAGATCCCAGGTTAATGGGAGGCTGGTCCTTCCAAGGCCACCTCGCACAAGCTGAAGAACGAAGCAATAAAAGAAAGCTCATCCGCAGGGCAAGAATGATCATGCTGTAGGAATTAGCTAATATTAATCATCTGAAAACAACTGCATGTGGTGTTCTATGCAGACAAGCAGAGCAGCATGGGTAAGTCACAACCAGCTTCCCCCTGTCAGAAAACATTATGATGAGCAGGAGCTCAGCGGGAGGAGATGTCTCCCAGCTGAGACCCAACCGCCCTGACAGCTGGAACTCCAGGAGCCAGCCAAAGATTTCCAAAGGGGAAAGGGGCACTAAGAGAGGGGCTGGACAACAAGCCAGGATGAAAGCAGGCTGCATCTCTTTGAGACAGAGATCAGTGGTGCGTCTGATGCTTCAGACAAGCAACTGACCTTGAAACTCTGCCTGCCTTGCAGATGTGGAGATTGCATTTTATACTAGTTCAATTTGGTTTTGAATCAACACTCAATGAATATGCACTAAAGTTAGTTCCTTCAAGCAGGTTTTGTTTGTTGTGGGTTTTTTTACTGCTAGGCATAGGCATTGCTAGGCTTACCAATTGAGCAAGGCAAAAAATACTGCTCCAGAGCCAGAGTTACAAAGGCAAAGAAGCAAACACGCTCAGCCCAAAGAGGCAATCAGCAGAGATTCTCAGACCATACAGGACAATGTCTGAAATGTTGTACAGCCTGAATCTTCCCCTCAGCTTTTCATTGAAGCACAGGTCTACCAAGCTCTGCTCAGCACATCTAAGGGCAGTAGAAGGGAAAGAGTAAAGGCAGTGTATTTAATCCTTCTTCAATGTCTTCTGTTCTCAGAGGCTTCAAAACACGCTCCTAAACTTCTAATATTTATTTTTAGAAACATCCTGACTCAAGAATCTTCAAGTCAAACTGAATCCCAATGGCCAGTGGTGATGAAAAAATTAAAAATCTCATTCCGACTCAGATCCACGATTAGTTTCCAGCACAGTTGTTTGGTTTTTTTAATTGCAAATATGCAATTGTTTAATCGCAAACATGGATAAGTATTTAAATTGTGCTTCATTATTTACATTAGAGGTATTCGCTTTTTAAAAAAGGATTGATTCATCATTTTCTCCTTCTAATCAAGTAAATAAAACCCAATGGGAAGAGGCAAAATTCACTAATTCTAAATATGTAAGGGCCAAAGTCTTGATACATTTAGGCAACTAAAACTAAATTGTAGTGGGATTTTCAGAAATGCCCAACAGGCTAGATACCTTATTTCTGCTAACGTCAAAGAGGGGTTTACAGTCAAACTGCCAAAAGAATGGCAATATCTGAAAGATAAGAAATAGAGTATTATTAGTGTCAGTGCCAGAAAATGTTAATGCAGGTGATGTTACAGTGAATGAAATCAGACCCAGGCAAGTAGCTAAGAACAAGCAAGTTTCAGAAAATGAAAACCATATATTGAACAGAAGTTTATGTCATTAGGAATCCTAGAAGTGCACAATCTCTCTAAGAACAGTAATTCAAGAGACACTTCAAGGAATATAGTGACCTCAAAAGATAGTTAGAATTAGATAGGAGTAATAATCTTCTAGTGAGGAGGCAGATACTGTCAGTCAAATAAAAAAAAAAAAATCAGGTAAAAAAAATAGTGTAAAGCAAAAAGTGAAAAGTAAAAAATTTGTGTGTTATTGCCACAGCCTTTTGGGCTGGCCATGGACAGGCCCATGCAACAGTGCTGGGCAAGCGACACTGTGAAGTTCCTGGAACTGAAGTGTGAAGTTCCTTCACCAAAATGTGAAGATCTGAATTTTGCTACTGACTTAGCCCTCCTCCCAGTTGCTGTGCACATACAGATAAACCTCCAATGCCAGGAGTAATGAGGAAGACAACATGTTTCAACAAGACAACCAAGTTTGGTAAAGTCTGAATGATTGTGAATGACCAAAAGCAAATAGGAAATTCTGAGAAAGTGACATACACTGTCAAAGCAGGAAAGAAGCAGAAATAAAAGTATGAGCAGGGAAACTTTCTGAGAATATGAACACTTCAGGTAAGGTAGAACTCAACACAGAAACCCTCTGTCAACACGTACCAAGATGAAGCTATGCAACTACGGGTTATTGCCATCAGCAGACAGAAGAGAAGTGTGACCAACCACAGCACACAACAAGAGCCAGGAAATCACTTTAATTCAACAATGCCCTCTATATCAAAAGTTGATCAGAGTGGCAAAGTCATAAACATTGAAATATGTGAACAAAGAAAGGAGATACTGATGACCACAGATAGTCATACTAACCACGGACTGGGCAAGCACCAAACCAGAAGTACATAAGGTTCAACACGGAGTATCAGCCAGAAGCCAACGTAGGGGTGAAAATGGGTCTGTGGAAGAACAACGGAGCAACAAGCTGGCATAAGCATGATGTGAGCTGCAAATCAGCCTGGCATAAGCAGATGAATGGAAAGGCATCCAAAGAGTTCTATTTAGCTAAAGAAAGAGAACACTAAAATACTACTTCTGTGCATTTTAAATTGAAATCCACTTTCCATCCAGAAGCAACTTGGCACAATCACAAGGAAAAAGGTACCTAGTTATTCAGCGTATACTAATGTGCTAGAGAAAATGTAAAAATGTTGTTACAGAAAAAGGCAGGTTATGGTATGTGACTGCTGTAATAAATATGTATGTAGGGCCAAATGAGTAACAAATTTGGCATAAAAGTTTATTCAGTTGCAAATCTGTATATGCGCATGATTATGAAAATCAATAAGAATTTTCCTTTCTTTACTAAAGTACAAATACAAAAAAAGATCAAAATTAATGCCTTCAGCAAAGTTGCCTTGTTCTTGTTTCAGGCCAGCAAAAAAAAGAGTTTGAAGAACAGTTTTCAGAAGGCGTAAAAACCTCATAATTAATCATTTCTTCAAACACATCAGGAGCAGGAAGATACAGAGTTTGTAGGCCCATTAATTGATCAAAGTACAAAAGGAGCTCTCAGAGAAGATAAAGCAGAGGAGGAAAATTAAATGATTTTTTGCAGCCTTGAAGAAGTTTAGGGAAATTTCTGGGCTGGAACCTTTCCTCATACATCAGAGGAGAAATGTCAGAGGAACTGTCTCAGAGTGAGTTCATTAGAGGAATCTATAGAAGAAATTGTCAAAATTAAGGTAACAAATTGTCAGGCCCAGATGATTTAAAAGCTGACCTACTAACAGAAGCTGCAAGGCATTTAGAGCTGCTATGGCACTGCAGGAAGGGGGGATGGCAAACACGATGGCAAATTTTCAAGAGTTGCAAGGTGTACCTGGAGAGCTGCAATCCAGCTCTGGCACCTATTAGTTTGACAACTATATCAGGAGAATTGGTAGGGAATAAATCAGTGGATATAGGGAAAGCCCTGGAGAAGCAGCTTTCAAAAGATGAAGTCGCACCTTGCAAACTAGGCAGAGGTTTTTTAAAGGCATCCAAGCAGAGACCTAGGTAAAAGTATGCGCCCAAAAAGTGCAAAAAAAAAAAAAAAAAAAAAAAGACTGTGCTGGGTTTTCTAGGTGCCCAAAAGCTCTCCAAAAGTGAATGCCTGGGAAAGAGATGGCCAGAGCAGATGTACACAGTGCTCCTCGTGAGTATTCTTAGTGCCTGCAATCATTTTGACTTTCAGGAACTCCTCAGGCAGCCTTTATCTCTATGCATTTAGTAACCCTCAATGGATTTGGCATCTGTGAACTAGCCCAGTCTGTCCCCTGAATCCACAAAAACATTACACTGTCCACATTATGCAAGGCAAGGAATTTTGAATCTTAACTACACATTGCATGAGGAATCACCTTGCTTTTTTTGTTCTAAGTATGGCTTCTAGTAGTGTCCTTCAGTGTCCCCTAGTTCATATACAAAAGACAGTGAACAAGCAATTCCCACCCTCTCCTGCACATACTAATTGGGATTTAATCTCCTGGGATTCTTGAAAGCAGTTGACAATATCCTTCACCAAAAACTCTTCCAAAACATGTGTTGCCACAAGATAGGAAAAGAACTCCTTTTAGGGATAAATAGAGTTTTAAGAAATAAGAAACAGACGGTGTTCTCAATGCAAGGAAGGCATCAGTGAAGCCTTACAAGGGTATGCAATAGGTCTGCCCTATTCTGTACTTCTAAATTACCTGGAAAAGGAGGTGAATAGTGGGATGACAATGTTTTCTGTTGATAAGAATTTATTCAGTATAATCGTTAAAAAATAAAAAAAAGAACTGCAGGGTGCAGACTGACTGAATGATTAAGTGGCAGATGAAATTCAAAGTAGATGAATGTAAAGCAGCATGCACAAGAAAAACAATCCTAACTTTACATGAACACTGACAGTCTTTGAATTAGCATTATCATTCAGGAATAAGATCTTGGAAATATAATAGACAGTCTATGAAAGTGTCAGCTCAGTGCTCAGGAGTAATAAAAAAAGCAAATGGAATGTTAGGAGTTATTAGGAAAGGAAAAGAGAAGAAGGGAGAGAATGTCACCCCCCACTCTATAGATTTGGGGCACCCACACCTTGAATACTGTGGGTAGTTCTGGGTGACCCATCTCCAAACTGTATAGCAGGTCTGAAAAAAGGATTGAAAGAAGGAGCATGAGGACAACAAAGGTATCAAATAGCTTCTGCATCAGAAATTATTAAATAGATTAGGCTTTTTCAGCCTGAAAAGAGACGACTGAATGAAGCTGTAAGTAAAGTTTATGAAACCACAAGTGTATGGGGAACATAAATAAGAGCATTGCGTTCATTGTGTTTTCTAATACAAGAACCAGTAAATATCAAAGGAAACTGGAAAATGGCAAATTCAAAACAAACAGAAGAAATAAAACACAGCCAGCTGTGAAATGTCTTTCCATAGGCTTTCAGTAGAATTTCCCTGGCTTCATAAAGTCGTTAGTTGAGTCAGAGTAGGAAAAATCCATCCAGCTCTATTAAATATGAGGACAAAATGCGTAGCCCAGGCAGAAGCTGAGACATTATGCTGAGAAAGGGTTTTCTGCTGCCCTGGCTTTGTACTACTCCCAGTGCATCAAGAGTTAGATTCTATAAGGGAAAAGATATGGATTAAATTAATATTTTGGCTGTACAGCATTAGACTTTCTCGTGTGCTTAATCAATGCACTTCAGCTTCTTAGTTTGACAGCTAATAAAATACTTTTTTTTTAATTCTAGTTACATAAACATATTTGGTACAGCACACTGACAGACAAGGAGCATAGAGCTCCACCAGACTATGAAAATTATATTTTTTCAGCATCACTTAAATGTTTCACACTTGAAAGCTATAATATCAGATAAGTGAATGTGAATTATCAACAAATTGACATGGGAGCAGTGCTTCAACAGGAGGTATAACCATAGCACGTCTTCATGGCAACTGAAGATGGCCAATTGTGTTGACCCTGGCATATCAATTTAGGTGCAAGTTAAGTTTGTCTCAATCACGATACTGTTCGGTTTTAACTACAACAAATATGGAGGTAGTAGTTTAGATCTTGGCTTGTCACTGCGCAGTAACCACAGACTGCCAGTTATAGAGCTCAGAGTTTGAACTTTGCTTTGCTTTCACTCGCTTTGGTACGTTGGGTAGCACTATTTGGTGGCATTGATGCCAGTGAGTCCTAGTCTTTTTCTGGAGCCCTTTGCTGGGAGAAAAAATCAAGGTGTTTGTGGATAGGCACATCAATGGCAGAGGTGCAGTGAGCCTGAGCACAAGCCTGAGATTTTGTAGCGGTCTCATTGTTACAAGCATGACTGAGACACATTTGGCCACCAGTGTCTGTCGTGTTCAGCTGCAGAAAAAAGTTCTCAGCTCTTTGAAAATCAGCATTTCAAGAGCTTGCTGTTAAATAGACCAGACTAGAGTGGAACTTGGCAAAAAAACTCCATAAATGTTGTCCTGGGTGTTTGTAAAGACAGGGGAATCTAAAGGGGTTTAAAGACACCAAGAAAAGAGAAGAGACCTCTGGAATACCACTAGCACTTACTTCCCAATGACTTCCCACAGGAGAAGTTACAAGTTACAAAATGTCCCTGGCTTTGCTTTGCTTCTGTTGCTTCCTGCGTGGTGTGTGATGGAGCAGGTGCTGCTCTCCATACAGGTGGGCAAGGGAGGACTCGCTGAGAGGTGTCCAGTGTCTTAAGATCAGGACCTCAGCACACACAGGAGGGTGGCACACGTGTATACACACAGAGCCATCCCCAGGCCAGGAGGAACCAGCAACCAGACCGGTACCCCATCTGTTCCTACAGGGGCAGAGGGCTCCTCCTCAACAGGAAACCCCTCAGGGTGGGCAGAACCTCTGTACCTATTTACTGGGTGTCTAGAGCACCTTCTTAACCCTAACTGCATCAGAAAGGTGGACAGCACATTAAATCATAATCAGCCAGATTCCAGACACTACTTAAAGCACAGACTTACTCTAAGCAGTACGCGCCAAGTCATCCTACTTCACTTCTCTGGGCAGGTTCCACAATCCGAGCACCGTCCTCATCATAAAGACAACGTCATCTCAATTTTCCAGGGGTACCGTGCCCCAGCAGCTTCAACCACCTTTAGCTACCGTTACCAGAGCCATAAGGGCTTGATTTTGGTTAGTTTTATCTGAGACGCAGCTGAAAATACTCAGTCCATTTATCCCATCAGTGGGAAAAGACAGCCCACCTGGAGTGGTTTGGAAATGAAGGGAAACTGTGATAGAGCTTCTTGCAAATGCTAGAGCATTTTAGCAAACTTCCCAAATAGGTATTTAAGAATTCAAACAGCTAGCGGTTCAGAACTAGCAGCACGTAAAGTCTCACAGAAAAATAAAATAAGAAATCTCCATGTGTCCTTCGCCAGATAATTGAAAAGCACACTGCAAATTGTTCTGACTTGTTTTTGAACTTGCATTTTACTCTATGAATTGATGTTAAACTGTGACCCTTTGCTTGGCCATTTGCAAATAGGAAGATTGTCACATTAAATCATTATAAAATACAGCCACATTTACATTCCAATTTTAGTCTGCATTCCTCCAGTGAGGAAGACAAAATAAGAGTTACCTTTAATTGAAATGACTGCCCAGAATGCTAATGAACCCTTGATTGAGTTTGGACATTTTCATAATTGTGATGTTCTTATTTAGCTGACAAAAAGCCAGGAAGACAGCTGACCTCCTCTAATATGCTTCTGTTCAATGGAAGGAAGCATACAGGGAATTGTATTCTTTTTGAAAAATAAGAAAGGTTGTTTCACTTGCCTGGAGACTGACAGAAGGTGATAGGACAAAACAGGAGTGAGAAAAGTCATCATGTTTTTGTGTTCATATTTTGCTTACTGGTAGAATATCTTTCTGAGAGCACAGGCTGGGTTGGACTTAGAAAGCAGAAACATAGTTAGCTCATTTCTGCAGTGACATAAAGTTGGCCTTCATTTCTTTGTGAGATAGACTTCACAAAAAAACAGGTGCCGCAAATGTGAAGGTTTTCCAGCACAACATTTTGTGTTTACCACTTGACAGATTTTGTTTTCAGCAGAAACAGGGTCATTAGGCCCAGTGCTCCCTCCTGCACTTTCTGCAGTAACAGCCACGCGGAGCAGGACAGGGTACAGCAGGAGAACGGGGATTTGTGCCCTGGCTTTGCACAGGTGCGAGGGATTTCCCACCCTGAACTCATCCGGGATGAGAACTCATCTTTGAGTTCTGCACTTTGCCTTCTGCGGGGTGCAGCTGGTTCCTCCTGCCACGGCCCCCATTTCTCTGCCGTGACACTGCCTGAGCGACTCCTCTCTCCCCTCCCCAGAATCCCAGGTGTGTAACCAAAGATGCAGCATTACCAATCAACACAAACACATATTAAAGAATCCCTAAGAGTGGTTTAATGCAAATAACATGCGAGTAAGTTATTCTCCGTAGCTCCTGAGGCAACAGCCGCGTCTGCAGTGGATGGCCTCCTGAGCCGAAGTGGAGAAGTCAGGCACCCAGTAGAGGGAAGCAAGCTGGTGACAGCACAGCTGTCTTGACCTGGCTTGCAAGCATCTGGATAGGAGACCTTCCACGCACAGGAAACGTCCCGCATCTTTCTTTCAGTCCTTGAACAAAATGAATAGCCACGTTATCAGCCTCTTTAGGGGGACAATGGTCCTTAAACTTTCTTTCGGAAATTTCAAAATAGAACAGTGTTATGAAAAAAAAAATATTTTTTTTTTTGTTTAGCATTTCCAAATCAAACCTTGGGAGATGAACAATTTTTAAAATGAAATGGCAAACAAAAGCAAAGTGTTTTCTGCCAATATATCTACTATTTCAAATGCTGATTGGAAAGAACCATAGAAATGGGCATGGGATAGGAATACCAGTTGTGAGGGCAGCATAAGCACATCTGAATAAACAAGAGCTGACACAGAATCTTCACTCAGTTTCCTAACCAAAGCATTACAGATTCAGAAAGCTGAGATCTTTCTCTCTTATTCGTGTCCTTCTATTTCCCTATTTCATCTGGAAGTAGGAAGTCATAAAAAAATCCCAGACAGATGCTATTTCACTTCCCCGCAATTAAAGGACAAGTGAATCTTTGAGGAAAAACCTGCCTCTCAAACTGCCAGCTACTGATGTGACAGGCAGAGGAGCTCCCCTGAGATTTAAATACTTATCCAACAAAATTTTGCTGTCTGTCCAAGCACAGTGGCTGCTGATGTTATACATAGGTTTTCAGCTACCAGAATAATCTCAGTTGCAAAAGGAAAAAAAAAAAATCTTTTCCAAGATTAGCCTTTTATTCAGGTTTTAAGATATGGCAATGTGGAACGTGCAAAATGCTTTGCTTCCTTATTTAACATGTCACCATTTGCATTAAAACAAGCAGAGTACTTAACATTTTACCAACAGAGAAGCATGTGGGAGCAAGGTATCCCAACAGCAAGCCATCCTCAGGCCAGCAGAGAAAGGACTTGCTGGCGTTGGCAGGCTCAGCTGTTTGCTATGCACAGACCTTTACAAACATTTGCAGCACACTATAGGTAATTAAATGTTGAGGGGCTCATTTTGGAGAGCGAAGCCTGCTAATTCTGTGCCTTGAAAATACGCTCATAACAATGACAGGGCTTTTTTTAGTTCTAGCTTCACGTTCTCGTGAAGTGCAAGGTTATATCACAGTTCAATTGATTAAGTGAGGATTGCCCCAGTAGAGAGATTTGATTATGCTGCAAGTATGAGCTCGGGGAGAGTAATCAGTAGTTTCATCCTCATTCTGCATCTCCAGTTCCACATTTAGATTGCGAGCAAAGCCTTTCAGGTTTCTTAATTTGTTTTTACAAGATATCACAGATCCACAGCTGTTTGCAGCAGACACAGAAGAAGGTGCATTTGTGAAACATATTGAGCCCTTAATTATTGAGGCATTTCTTGTTTTGGTGACCTCCATCCTTGTTCAACTTATCTGTAGTCACAGTCAGCAATAGCTGTGGAAGAAATGGAGCAAAGACAGCTAAACTGTTTAGGCAGCAGCATTAATGCTGACTTTGATTGCTTTCTTCACCTGTTCACTGCCTTCTATTTAAAATTGTCAGGTGGCTGGCAAAGCACTCAGGAAAGTTTACATTTGTCCAGTCATGATTTTCAGAATACAGGCTTTTTGTCCTTGACTTTTATTCTTCTGTCTTGCAGGGACCTATGCACAAAGCCAGGTTCTGAATTGTATGCTAACCTGATGTTAATGAGAGATAAGAAAAAACACTAATATCCAGGCTAGCTCTATAAGAAATATATCTGTGGTTGGTACCCAGTAATCCACAGTATGTATGCTGTTTAAAATTATAAAAGAAAAAAACTGCATATAAGAATAGCATGATCATAAGTAGCCCCCTAAAAGCACCACAGATTTGGTGGGGGGAATTGTTGACCAAAATGCAATATGCACAATTAGTATGTAATTTACTAACCTCAGTAAATTTACTTAAACGCCACAGGTAGACTGGCAAATGAAATATATTTATTAGGGTATTACAGGAGCGTGTTACCTTCTGCCAGTATTTTCTTCCAACCTATTTGGGGCTTTCAGCGCAGAACTTTGGGTCATTTCCATATTTCCTGGGCAACAACTCCTACCTGACGGGCAGCAGCACTCTATCTTCACTGAGCTGGAGCCTCAGGAGAAATGTCTTCTGGGTTTTGAACACCTACATTCATAGGAAAACCTCTCTGTAATGATCACTTAAAATCTAGAAGTACATATTTATTTCAGAAATATCTTCCCTGAAGCTGATTGTCTTTATGGAAAACATCAGCTGGAAATCACAAACCAGGTTTGAATATTACTAAAAGCATTCTTGTTTAAAAAAGGCATGTCAGCAATGTGCCACAGTCCTAATTACTGCAGAGAAATTAGCAAATAATTATATGCAAATAAATGAAGCTAATCAAAGTTATTAGCACATTTTGCTAGTCCATCATTTCAATTGCTTTAGGCTACGCTACAGCATTGGTATCAGAGAATCACCTATAAAAAGTAACAACAAAACTTTATTATATGGATATCCAGCATTTGTACAAACACGGAAAATGCGGTATTGAACCAGCGAACCCACTCAGTATCAAACTGGAACGGCTCTGGCAATCCATATTACCAATCATATGAGAATGGTTTTGTATGAAAACTGGGTTTTGCAGTCCGATGAATCCTTTTTTTTCGGTTTCTTCTAGAAGTGTGCCCATTCAGTTGAAAGACATTTCTGTGCTGGGTTTTTGCTTCAGGCTGTATTTGTTACTGGGGCTGTCTGTTTTGACTGTTTCTATCATTTCAGGAACCGAGACTTGGAGAAATACGTTGTTTTACCAGTGTTAAAAATCTTGATTGGAGCAAAATCTGGCATTGCCATGTTTTGACACAATGGCTGATTTCTGCTTCTGAGTTGCCCTTTTTCTGCCCTGTGATAAATCTGCCCGGATTTTGCCAGTTTTTAACTTCTGGGTGAAAAAAAAAAAAAAAAGCAGTTTGTTCTTGTTGGGTGGAGACTTCCATTTTCTCAGCACGGTTTCCAAGAATTTCCTTTTCTCTGGTCTTGCTCAAGCCACTCCAGCCACTGGGAGGGCACTGTCCCCTCGGCGTGACTCACAGCCTCCGGGATGCCCCGCCAAGGCAGATTTGTCTTTCATGGGTGTTCTGGGCTGGGCTGCTTCCTGGTGCTGGAGTGGAGATGACTCAAAGGCCAGGGGAAGAAGAAAGAGAGGAACAAGGATCCTGGGAACTCTGAGACTCGGTGCTGGAGGAGAAAAGAATATCGGCTGCCCAAATCGATTGGGGCTCAGCCAGAGGGAAAGCGGAGCCTGGATCTGTGGCAAAAAGCACCGTGGAGGAAGGATGTGACTAACTGGGGAGGGAGGGAAGGACAACTGGGAGTTCAGGAGAGCAGGAGCCAGCTGGAGAGGCAAAGCTTGGGCGATGTGAGATACAACTCACTGCTGGGAGAGGCCCTGGGAGCATGGAAGGTGGCAGCAGCATCAGTGGTAGGGGCAGGGCTGGGCAGGCAGGTGGTAGGCAGAGCTGGGACACCCCTCAGCCCTGGCAGGAGAGACACACAGGAGCTCTGAGTTGTCTACGTTTCGCTGGTTCACTGTTGGAGTCTTGTTCCAGGGACAATAGGTACTAGTAAAATGAAGAGTGGACTTTAATCAATGCCAGTGTGCTGGCATGGTGAGCAGAGGTGCCTGGATATTAATCCTCCTGACACTGGCTTATTCACTCACTGCAAATGCCTGCTCACTTAATTGCTCTCAAGAGATTCACTCTCCCCATCTGGTAGGACCAGGTTCTCGGTGACTGTAGTTCAAGGGAATGACTGCAACATTTAAACATACATACTTAGAAAGACAATATAAACGTGTAGGCTTCAAGACTGTGTTACAATTCTCATACTCAGCTGTTTTTTCAGGAATGTCTCTCTCGTTATGTCAACACTAGTAAATTAAACAGTTCAAGTGAGCATTCCCAGGCACTGGAGCTGTCAGAGTTGCCTCCAGCTCAAAGCTGGCCTGTGCCAACTCCTGCTCTCTCAAACCATCCCTATACACATTTTGGGAGTTAGCACAGCCCGAGTTCCTTCCCATCAGACAGGTCAGATGTGACACCTTACCCCAAGGCCTAGGGGAATTTAGCAGAGACGTGGACCATTTTATGGCAGCTCTCGCTGCCTGGGAACCATCCTGGGCACATTTGCTTGATGAGTTCAGACACAGCTTTTATATGACACTGCAGTCAACTTCCTATTCCCCATTCCTCCTGCTTACTGGGGATTTTATTATTATGGTTTATTTTTAATGTATGGTAAGTTTTAGAAGAGAAACAATTCCACTGGTTAATCTTTCTCAGATTTGCCCAGCTCTACTTAAGCTCCTAGAAGCTAGTTCAGATTGAGCATCCTCAAAAAATTCCTACAGGTATTAACGTGCAACCATGTACTGTGCTATTGGTGTAACATACAGCTCCAGAATGGTGTCATCCTCAGAGTAGTAAATGGATTATTTGTTATAATGTCTTCTATTATTTCTAATATTGGCTCAAATAATTTAATAATTGTCAATAACTGTGAT
>JAOXNO010000013.1:18592325-18606300 GCA_028565335.1 Limnodromus scolopaceus
TGAATATTACTTTTCACCTGGGAAAATGAGAAAGACTTCCTTTTACAGCTTATGGATTATAAATGACAGAGGAGCCACTGTTCTCATAATCTGCAGAATCACCACATATATACACAGCAAAATGTTTCTAATATTGCAGATGTGGAATGGCAAGATTCTTCCTGATATTAAAGCATTTTTTCCTGTGACATTTTTTATTTATTTTACTTCATTATTCTATTAATGAAATTTTCAGTTGTTGCTGAATTGAAAAGACTGATTGTGTATGTCAAGATTTTTTTTACCATTCAGTGGTATTTTCACTTTTCATTCATCAGGCTTTTAAGAAAAATCTTTTTCTCTATTTATCTTTAGTTGTCAATTTAAAGAAGTCTGAATGTTTGATTTTAAGTATATTTCCAGGAGAAATCACAAGTTAAAAGCACATTGCCAAAAAGAAGAAAGAAGAATCAGGATATCTTGTGCTTCTTTAATGTGGGAAAATGACATACAATTTGGGGGAAAAAAAATTGTGCTTGGATATTACATAAGACGACCACAATTGCATGTTGTTTCCTTATTTTTTCTATTTATCTTCTTTCTAGCCACACATTAATAACCACATTAATAACTTATATATAATTTAATGCACTCTTATAGCAGATTCATTAGGCACATTTAAATTCCAAATAATTGCCTCATACAATTAGAAAAATAATACAGCAAAAACAAACTAGAGTAGCTATTTCCAGAGAGAGCATCTTCAAATCCTTGAAAAGGAGAATTATTTACAGCAATTGCCAGATTAAGGTAATTACTGTAACAGTCCACCACTCCTATATATGTCAAAGGAATGTGTATTTTTATATCAAGCCAAATGGCTGTATAGGCTATTAGGATCATTTTACGATGCTGCTATAGCTGAGACAACATCTCACAACAACTTAGATTTACGTGTCTAATAATGGTCTCCTTTGTTTAATATATGTTTTCAGTGATTTTGTGTGGCCTTCCTATTTTCTAATGTAGATTAGTGGCAACGTGTTTGCTTTAGGAGAGAGGCTCTGCTCCATAGCATTGTTTGTGCAGACTGTGCAACATTACCCACTAAGTGTTTACTATACGGGGCACTAAAACTCAGATTTATGTCGCATCTTTAGAGGTGGTAGTCAGCTGCAGTTGCTATTATAACAATTGAATTTTTGTGTAATACACAGTAAACCTCCATTGAGAATGGTTTTATACTCTTTTAATGCACTCCATATGCTGAATGAAATAGTTTGAGATTAAGAGAGGTTTATGGTAGACGTTTGCTAAACTTCTTGTTTTCATTTGGAAGCCCCAAAGGCCCGTAACAGCCCGGTGTCAGTGTCACACCCCAGCTTCTGGGGCGGGCTGCCACCTCCCTTCTCCTTCTCATGCAGATCTCAGGGCTCTTCAGGCCAAAAGGGACGAAGTGTCACTGTCCAGCTCCATCTGAACCACAGCTTCTCATGTCTTTGCCTCTCCCATCTCCTTTCTCACCCATCTGGTATATTACTCCTCGTGCTATTTTCTCTCCTGAGCTCAGTTTTGTGCTACTTAATTTAAAAACAAAACAAAACAAAAACAAAAAAACAGCAAAGGAGAAACTTCTGCTCTGATACTTCTTCTCTTTCTTTTATTATATATTCCGCATGAATATGGATCTATGCCATCTTTCTTACCCATAGACCCCCAATTCCTGTCTCATTTTTCTGTAACTTAATAATGTGCTTGGCAGTACAGGAATATAAAGATTATCTGTGAAATTTTGAAAGGAGAGAAGCCAAACAAAATTGTAGTTATAAATGGACTCAGTATCTCAATGTTTGACTCCAGAAAATCAAAAGGCAGTCAATGTCTTTACACAGAGGAGGAAAAATGCATTCCTATGCTGGGCCAATAAGTAAAGAACCATTCATCAAACTTTTAAAGCCCATACAGGTGACCACATGCAGTTTACAGGCAGGGACAGTAGCAAAGAGGTTTGTGAGGCAGGTTTTGTTCCCAAAAGAAGGGAATTGCCTGTGCTGATGGAGCAACTTGGCTAAGGCTGACTTCACCTAGGACATATCACGAGAAGCGGAGTGATATAAAGTCCTCCAGACCGGGAGGGAACAGTATAATCCCTAACAGTGCAGCATAAATCCAGCTTTTAGTTCCACACACAATAAACACTTGGTGGCTAACGCCACACAGGCTGCACCGCAGCGCTGTGGAGCGGGGCCTGTCTACCTCAGCAAACATAGCGACCAATATACAGTAGAATATATGAAGCTCACACAAAATTACCTAATATTATATACTATGTAAAATCATACATTGATGGCCTCTGACAGTGCTGGAAGTAGCGTGGTTCAAGGACCAAGAGGAGCTCGGCCGCAGCACTGCAGAAAGCTTACAGCTTAGACACCAAAGATTTAGGAGACTCAGAAATGAAAATTACAATAGTCAAGTCATGTGGTGATTGGGACATGATTAAAGATTTCAACAGAGGAGCAGCTGGTGCAGGTCTCAGCAGAGCAACTGGCAACCCATCAGACAGACCTGGGAGGAAGGTAGATGGTGCCAAAACCAACTCAAGATATCTGCTCAGAGAATGAAGTAGAATGCTAATTTAAAGGAAATAAGCATATTGTTGTGGAGGAAAAAGCCCCAAAAAAGTGCTTAAGGTAGGAGGAAGACTCTTAAGAAACTTAGTGAGGTTCCTGGAGGTGGAGGTGAAGGTGGAGCTGGAAAGTGAGGTGGTGAAGAACAGAGGGAGGGCTTGGTTTAGGAGAGACACAACTTGCTGCTCAAGGCAGTTGGAGCAGTGCATTGGGAGACCACTCTGAGCAGCACTGAACTTGAATTACATTCCCCAGAGACAATGATCCTCAGTGAAAAAGCCTGGATGTAACTCACTTAGGAAAACAGTATGTGAATAAATAAATGTTCCAGGAAGAAACTGCATTACCACTGGAATTAACTTACTTGAAATTTGTCAAGTTAAAGGCCTCAACATTACTGGTTTCACCATATGTTTGTAATTTTTTTCTTTCAGAGCAGCTGTTTTTTTCCTAAGATGTTCAGGTCATGCCCCTATTGTCTAACCATGACTAGCAACATTAAAACATTTCCCAACCAAATAAAGTCTGAAAGCTATTTCTTAACAAGCTGCATATTATTTTGTTTCTTTCTCTTTGTTCTTCAGAGGCAGCTCAGAAAAGTGTGGACTCCCTTTAGGAAACTGATCCCTTTTTAGACAATTGGGCTTCCTTTTTTTTTTTTTTTTTTTTAAGCTTAATCACTTTGCTAGGAATGTGAGTGTGAACTGAAGGATCGTTATCGAAGTTCTGCAGGGAAAGTAAAGTGTGTGAGAAGAAAAGGGCTACTACAGTGGGTGTTGCTGCTGAAATAGTGCTGGGAAGGTACAGCTGTGTGGGCTTTTGGCTTCAGCATGCGAGAAAGAGGGGTCTGACAGACTGGCATGACTGCTCCTTCCCTCTGGTTGAGAAGCTGCTGTACACTGTCAGCAGTGACTGGGGAGAAAATGTAAAGTTTATCCTGCAGGCGAGAGAAATCGGTGAGCGGTAAAGAATGGGGACGGGTCAGTAACGCAGGGTGAGCAAGGTGGGTCAGTTTATAAAGCAGGTGGTGTCAGGCAACACACGCTCTGAATACGACCAAAGCAAAATTATACATCTAGAAATGAAAAAAGGCAGCTTGTATTATGCATCAATATTCTCTGGAAAATAATTGCCCTGCAGGGAACATTGTGTTTAACTGATTGAACATGAGTTCTCAGTGATATACTGTCATCTGAAGTGTCACTATGATTTTTGTATTGAAAAATACATGCATATGTACCTATGAGTCTGTGTCAGTCTTTGACGGGAATATAAACCTTATTCCTTGTCTAGACACATTTGGAGGGTCTGTGCAGCTCTCCCCATGACCAAGTAGAAGTTACTTGGTGGCTATGGTCCAGCAGTGGTGCTCCATCTGAAAAGTTTACACATACATCCTACATGACAAATTTCACGAGTCCCCAAGTTGGAAATGACCTTCCCCTGCCCTGCAAATGTGTATGGGGTTGATGGGCACCTGAAATTACAAAGCTGACAAAGCCAGGGGTGGTGTCCTACACAGCTACCAGCACAAGCGTTCACCTGCGCCAGGCTGGGACAGCAATAACAACTCCGACACAAGCCAGGCTTGGTTGTGGACTAACACAGCTTAAGTTAGTGCAGATCTGTGTGGACCTGCAGATATGGCAATTTGACAGTTTTACCTCAAAACAGTCCATCCTTTGCTACACTGTTTCTATCAGCACAGTCTTTTCTTGAACAGGCAGACCCAGCCTGGCACTTTCTACTCTGATATTCCAGCTGTTGCTCCTCTCTAACTTCGCCTGCTAATTTTGGTGCCACTCAGCTGCCTAATGCGAGTCAAAGACATGCCTTGCAGCAAGATGCCACGCAAAACTGTGGATGCAGCTCTCCCTGTAGCTACGGAGGGGCAGGGAGAACACCCCAGATAGTTTTCTCAGGACCTGGTGGCAGTAGCAGTGTGGGTCCCACATGGACCTCCTTACCCCACTGTCACCCAGCACCTGTGCCAGTCAGTGCACCAGCCCATGCTGCTGCCTCCAGTGAGGAATCCAACCCCATGTGATTCTGTGAAGGGACCTCTGGAGATCACCTAGTCCAACCCCCCTGCCAAAGTAGGTCCACCTAGAGCAGGTTGCACAGGAACGTGTCCAGGCAGGGTTTGAATGTCTCCAGAGAAGGAGACTCCACCACCTCCCAGAGCAGCCTGTTCCAGGGCTCTGCCACCCTCCCAGGAAAGAAGTTCCTCCTCATGTTTAGGTGGCACTTCTTATATTCAAGTTTGTGCCCATTGTCCTGTCCCTGGGTACCACTGAATAAAGACCGGCCCCGTCCTCTTGACACCCTCCCTTTAAGCATTTATAAGCATTGATCAGATCCCCCCCTCAGTCTTCTCTTCTCTAGACTAAAAAGACCCAAGTCCCTCAGCCCTGTAGAGCAGCATGGGACACCTGTACAGGAGGCAAGAGGTGGCTGGAGGAGGAGTGTAAAGCCCCAGTGGTTTCAGTACACCTCTGTCAGGCAGGGCTTCCCTAAAACCACTGCCAGTCCTGCTCTGGTGAAAGGCTATAAAAGAAAAATTAGGAGGTCTCCAGCAAATGTCCTTGCTCAGGGTCTCCTGCACGCACCTACATGGTGTGTAAAGGGGCCAGGTGGCAAAGTGCAAAGTCTGTCTTACCCCCTTCATCAGTAACTGTCTGCCCAAGTCCACTGCATGCATCTCTGCACAGATGCTCCCACGTTCTCTAGTCAGAAAAAGGCAGAGTTGACCCCAGAATTGTGCCAGCTGGAACCACCACTGCCATTGCTCTGCCACAAGACCTGGGATTGCTGCAACTCCAAAACCTTCCTTCCTGGGAGGCAGTGGTGTTGCCGTCCCGCTGCCTGCCCCTGGGGTGTGTCGAGGAATTCCCATCTCCTCTGAGCAAACCAACCCTGGCAAGAGATAAAGTCAGGGTTTGAAGAACTGCTACCTTGTCTTAGAAGCGCATAAAATCAATTGGGCTTTTCCTCCTGTCACTTAGCCTGCTTATTCCTGGGATTTTTGTCTGAAGGACACTCCTAAATCCCTCTCTGGATCTAACTGTTGGTGATTTGGAGTTTGCTATTTCACACTCAGTGCCTCCATACGGACTGGAAGAGGGGCTGGTCTCCACCACCCCTTCAGGGGAGCAGCCAGAGCATCGGGTCCCCTGCCCACCTCTCCCCCTCTCCTTCATGCTCTCTGCAAAGCCAGAAAGCTCCTGGGAGCAGCGGAGGTCAGGAGAAACACTCCCACCTGGAGGAGTACGGCATGGACCCCCAGCGCTGCTCACCTGGGGGACCATGGGGACCGTGGTGGTTGCCCACCTTCTCTCCCCCTGAGAGGCATCCGAAGAGGGCACACCATGCCAGAGTGGGTGGCACTGCCAGCAGTCTCCATCACTCCCTGCTGACTGTGTGGGCAGCTGGAGCCCAGCTGTCCCGCTCTGACCTTGGAAACAGGCGGAACAGTAAGTGCCGAGCTTCATTTCAGACCACACAGGCGGCAATCTGGAAATGACGCATCTTTTTCCTGGATCCAGCCTTTCGGCAGAAGAGAGAAAATCCCTCTCCTCGGCCAGGCTCATCCTCAACCTGGTGTTTGGCTTCATTGCGCTCAACATGATAGCAAACATCTGGCTGAATTTCTCTTCCCATCTGGGCCGTTCCTGTGGTTTCCCCATCCCAGGTGACATTTCCTTCCTCTCTTATTTTACAAGGAATTCTTATAATCCTTTCTACATGTTTTTCAGAACTAGCAAGAATTAATGAGCACCTGTCTCCATACTCTGCCTGCAACTATCTTTCAGCTAAACAGGCCCCGTGCTCCCAGTACCCAATTTAGGAAAGAATGACATAGAAACATGACGTACCAGAAGCTTGAGGTATCACAGAGAAATTATAAATGCTAAATGGGTGCTGAAGTCTGTAACTGAAGGCAAGGCATTTTCTCTTTACTAACCCTCTGGGGATTATTTGAGCATCTTAACCTTCTCCTCTCTAAAGAAGAGCCCTACTTTTCTAGACTGTATGTTAAAAACAGAGGATGAGCTATTTTATTTCTTTTTTAAGATTGTTCTTAAGCATATTTTGGTAATCCATCTGAGAATATAGGACATAATATTTAGGTGGGGGTTTTTTTTGATGTTACATAGTCTTAGCATCTGGAATTCATATTTAGGGAACTAAGAGATTGTTGTGGTTTAACCCCAGCTGGCAGCCACTCGCTCACTTCCCTCAGTTTGGAGGCAGGAGAGAATCAGAAAAGTGAAAATGAAAAAAAAAAAAAACCCTCATGGTTTGAGATAAACACAGTTTAATAGGTAGAGCAAAAGCCGCACCCAGAAGCAAAGCAAAACAAAGAATTAACTCACTGCTTCCCATCGTCAGGCAGGTGCTCAGCCACCTCCAGGAAAGCAGGGATCCATCACATGTAAAAGTTGCTTGGGAAGACAAACACCATCACTCCAAACATTTTCCCCCTTCCTTCTTCTTCCCTCAGCTTTATATGCCGAGCATCGCATCATATGGTGTGGGATATCCCTGTGGTCAGCTGGGGTCAATTGTCCTCAGCTGTGTCTCCTCCCAACTTCTTGTGTCCCCCCACCTCAGCCTACTCGCTGATAGGGTGGTGTGAGCAGCAGAAATGGCCTTGACCACTTAGCACAACTAAAAACACCAGTGAGCTATCAAAAGTATTTCTCATCCCAAATCCAAAACATAGCATTTTACCAGCTGCTAAAAAAAAGGTTAACTCTATCACAACTGAAACCACGACAGAGATGTATGAACATAAAAGACAACGTATGCAACACGGCATCAGGGAATGGCCAATGACTAGAAAGGCTTCAAGAATTCAGCACAGAAAAAAAAGGCAACTGTGGTTTCTAACCTGCAAAATTAGCAATAAGGATTTAGTAATCTGGATGATCTTGAGACCATTATATGAGAACACGGACAAAATGAAAGGTACTTTGATCTACAGTTCCCATTTAGAAAATTCTAAAATTAGCCACAGTATATCTGAGGTGCTGAGTGTATCTCATAGACCACTGAGCAGGTCTGTAATTAACTTTGGTTCTTTGAGTGCAAAAGGACATTTGATTGATTGTCATCCTGACAACAGGCCTGGAAAACGCAGCTCTGTCATGGATGTATGGGTATATAGTCCTCCTTGCTAATTCCAGTTCAGTTATATGATGTAATATTCGGATAAATTGCTCAGTTTTGGAAAATACTATTTTTAAGGTCAGATTTTAATATTAGAATACACTGGATAAAAATGTTCTAGGGAATAAAAGCCAGCAGCAAGCGCTGAGGACAAACGGCAACGCCCAGTATCAGGACCAGGGGTTTCCATTCACACTCCTGACCCCAAAACAAGAGTATTTTGTGGAATCTTCTCAAACCAGCTCTGCCTAAGGGCCACAAAGTGATATGGCCCAAGGCTGCACATGTTTGTGTCACCAGTGGAAAAGGAGCAGTGGGCTGAGGTGACGGAGGCGTTAGGGGCACCCTCCTGCCACGTCTGCCAAGAACCAGTCGAGCACCTGGTGAGTCGGAGAGTCCCCAGAAAGGCTCCCAGAGGGTAAAGTAGCTTGAAACAGCCTCCGCAGAGACCTGCAGCAGCCCGATGACAGGATCAGTCTGAGGGAATGGGTTGACTCCTCCGTATTAGGTAACACTGACATTTTTACTGTATTTCTAGCAAAAGAGAAAAAACAGAATCACAGAATCACCTAGGTTGGAAGGGACCTTTTAAAATCATCTAGTCCAACCAATGAAAAAAAAAACCAACAACAACAAAAAAAACCAACAAAAAGCACACAACACACCACCCCCCCAACACCACACCACACCCTAAACAACACCAACCCAACACTAATCCATATCCCTGAGCAGTTAATAAGTTTACACGCACAAATAATAAATCTTCACCACAAAAAAAGGTAAATATTGGCACAGGATCCTTATACAATGCAGACATTTTACTCACTTTTCTGAGTTCAGTCCCATGAAGTTTTACATAGTTGCTGCAAAAGGTTCACAACATTTAAGCACACAAATCTTCTCATTTATATTACCACTAGGTGGCTCAAAATCAGAGCAAAACACACCACTGCCCAATCTATGAACAGAATAAACACATATAATTTAAAGACTGTTACGTGCTGTCTCATAATTGTCATACCTTAAAATTTTCTATAAGTCATCAAGCTCCCCAGCTCAGTGGTAAATAATCCCCTGAGAGAGCAGTGCTGTCATAGCCTCGGACACATTATAGCTCTTGAAGACAGACGTTGCTTGTTAGTGTGTGGGAGAGCAACATCCAAATGAGTAACTTGTATTTTTCTCCTTCTGAAAATCGATTGCCACTGAGTGAAGTCACCAGCTGACAGAGAGCAATGGTGGATGTTCAAAAGCATCTAAAGGACAGCCTTAGCACCACATTATATTTTAATTTCTTTTAACAAATCACCTGAACAAGTAACTTGTTTTGTTTCATGGCGATTAGCTTTATTTATAACTGCTAGCAGCTTATGACTTGAGGTCTAACTTTTTTGTTACGCGTTGCTTTAGATTAAGGACAAAGCTTGCAAATCAAACCCGTCCTTACTTGAAAGTAACTTCCTGATAGGCGAGACTCCTGGGTATAGATATATATCTGCAATCAATCAAACCTGCTGCCTTAACAGCACTTTGCTCTTCCCAGGTCAAGCAAAATAAATAGAAAGGACAGTTTCCGTAGAACTTCAAGAGGCAGATTATGTTATCTGCTACCTTACAGCCAGCCATTATCCTGCCACTGACATATGAATTGCCTCCTGTTGAGGGTGATGGGACTTGTTGAACAGGAGGGTGTCAGAGAGAGTGAGAGAGACATAGAAAGGATTTCTATTTTCTCATAATTCACATGCTGTAAGTGTTGTATGCAAATCTCTCATTTCTTATATGAAGCAAGACAGGGTATGAGACATAACAAGTACCTCCTCACAGTGGTCCTCACATTTCCCATCCAAATGAAACACTGTCACAGAAGCTGTAATCTGGGCAGTTAAAAGACACCTGGACAATAACTACGCTTTCATGAGGTGGCTCACTGATGAAGATTTTGGTATCGACAATTGCTCATCATGGCCATAACTGAAAATTACTGATAAAGAGAAATCTCCCAGGGGACAATATCCAGGCTGATACCAGATTCCCACCCACACAGTCTTCCTTGGCATCTCTAGAAAAATACAGCATGTGCTTGCTCTGCTTATCTTTCCTGTTTGACCACACCTGACCTTGACAATCAGACCTAGGGTGCTGCAGTGTCTGAAGCAGAGATGCAGCTGATGGCACTAAAATCTGTGTCAGGCTGCAGGACCTCAGCTGGATGTTTCCTCGGACAAGAGGAGCTCCCTAGAGCACGCATCATCACACCTTGGGCCTTGGAAGGAGAAAGCTCCTGGTTTTCCTACCAAAGTAATGGAAGTAGCTTGGTTTTCCCTCCTACAGAGAAAAACGTTCAGAGAGCAACAATGCTGTCATGAAGGAAACACCCAGAATAACACCCCTCCCTTAAAACAGACCCCCCAGTTGGAGGCATCAGTCTGTTAAATCAGTTACACCTTTGAAATCACAGAATCACATGGGGTTGGGAGGTACCTCTGGAGATCATCTAGTCCAACCCCACTGCCAAAGGAGGTCCACCCAGAGCAGGTTGCACAGGAACGTGTCCAGGCGGGTTTTGAATGTCTCCAGAGAAGGAGACTCCACCACCTCCCAGAGCAGCCTGTTCCAGGGCTCTGCCACCCTCAAAGTAAAGAAGTTCTTCCTCATGTTTAGGTGGAACTTCTTATATTTAAGTTTGTGCCCATTTCTTCACATCATGCTCATTTCTTCTTTGTGCCTAAATCTTCACAAGCGCCTTGCGAGTTGCCCTTTGGAGACAACACCCCACTCTTTCTATCCCAGTTGTCGTGATGCACACCAGCTTCACCCCCCAGGCTGAGGCATGGCATGCTCACAGACTCTGGGTCCTGGAATAAAACATCTGCCCAAAGACACCCTGGGTGGCTCTGAACACAACACACTGCCCTGCGTCAGAGCTTAGAAGCAAGCAGGTAGGAACGACTCCTACTTTAGGGACACTGGGCTGTTCCCACAGCTTTATTAACCCTGCCAAAATCTTTCCTTGGCATTTTTCCTTAAGAGTGAAATTTATCATGGGCAAAAAGCAATGGAGCCTAACCTCCATGGTGCGAACCTGCAGCAACCTCACAGGAGGCAACTGCAGACCTTCCGCAAACCTGTTACAACAGGTAGTCAGCTACAAGGTGTAGCAACTTGCTACAAGAAGTGACAGGTTTCCCTAGATATTTGTTTTTACTAGTGCTTAAATGCCTTTCACAGCTGTCATGCATCTGTGAAGCCTTTGCAACAGTCCTTGGAGGGGATGTCACTGGCTGTCCCCAGGTTCATAAAGAGAGGCATGGGCTGTCCTGCGCTGGATGCAAAAGGGTCATGGAGGAGAACCATACATGCTCCACACAGTGGCTGTATTTTTTTGCTTTCTAGCACACATATCTAAAAACTCTCATCTCTTCAGTAGTATCTTGATAATGAATGTTAACACTGTTCTTGTTTTGCATGATATCATTGTCTTGACCTTCCATTGTGCCATACGCATGTGTGCACACCCAGAGATTTGGTTCCCCACCAGCCAGCCCATGTTGGAGCTGCCCTTGCTTGCAGGTCCGTGGCGTTTTGACACACTATGCACTGATGCACTGCTCTGCGCCCTGCTGCTGGTCCCTTTTCTGATGTCCAAAGCCTTCCTGTCTGCTTCTGCCTACCGTGACAAATAATTTGGCCTCCCCTTAAAAAAAAAAAACACCCCCCCATGTCACTATGTTGATCAATAGGAGCAGACTTGTGAGCAGAAAAGGCTGCACCTTCAGAGAAGCCAAAACAAAGTAAAAATACCCACTAACTGCACCAAATTCAAACGAAATGTAAAACCCACCTCTGTGCTCTCGCTGCTGGAGCTGACTGCAGGACCAGGTCACGCTGTCACTTCCTAACACAGGAGTCCAGTTCTTGTGGCTGAGCGGGAAGGCAGATTTCTGCTTTAAACAGCTTTCCAGCACTATGAAACAGCACTGTGACTGATGTAGATGCTGGCTATAAACCACAAGTTTTGTTCTCATCCGGCCTGTAACAATTCCAAACCCAGGTATTTACCCTGTGCTCAAATTGTGCAGCCATTCAGGATATTGTCCTTGCCATGTGTCCCCACAGTGGACGGTGGACACTTCTGGATCTCCAGGCCACTGTTTCTGAAAGCGGGAACCTCTTTGCAACACCGCCGCGATTTCTCGCAGAATGGAGGGGTTGCTCTTGGACAGCCCTCCTGCCGCAGCCCAGCATGGCCATCACCTACAATAGAGCAGGAACAAAGTGGCAAAGAAAAAGACAGAGGATTAGTTTAGGCAAGGAAAAAGATGGAGGATTAGTTTAGGCAAGGAAAAAGATGGAGGATTAGTTTAGGCAAAGACAGTCTGAAGGACTGACTGGAATTAAGAGTTGCAGGGGTGTCATAACCCTCAGCATCTTGCCTCAGCATTTTGTCTAAAGACTGTTTAGTTTAGATTTGCTTCTGATAAGCCTCCCTCTGTACCCTTCTAGTGAGCGTTAGGGGTAGACCTGTAGAAAGTAAATGTCCTGCTGTAGGTCTGGCTCATCTGGGAAATAAAAGCGCCGCAGTCAGTGGGTCCTCAGCTTGGCATCAAACTGGTTGCCTTTTCCCACCCTCAGCCGAGCTCCCTGCCTGCGGTGCCGGCCGCCGGCGCGCTGCGGGGTGTGCGGCGTGTGTCTGTTCTGCAGGAAAGGACACGGAGTGCCCTGATGCTCTCCTCAAAGCCCTCCCACTCTGAGAAAGGGGGGTGAATCTACGTTCACTAGCAAAAAGTGAGAAAAAGGTAGGGAAAATATGATTTGTGTCTGACAATCTTTTTGTTTGTTTGTTTCGAAGAGAAAGAGCAAGCAGGCATTAACCATCTTTATTTTCTAAAAAGGGGAATATCTGTTCCTACAGTGCCACCTTCAGTTCTTTCTTGCTTATAGTCTCAATTTTACCTAATCTGTTTCATCTGAACAAACTTCTTCTGTTTCTGCTAGTGAAGGCCCAAACAAAAGAGTTCCTGTGCGTTTCTCTTTGATAGTAGCTTGTATCACCAAAACACAACACTCATCAGACCCAAGAGGTAATATCCGATCGTTTCTCAACAGTGTTAATTGTCTCTCTTGCATCTGAGCACATTCTGGACTGACGAGGCAATCAGTTGTTTGCTGGGAAGGTGGTGGGTAAGTAGGAGTAGGGAGGGGTGCATCGAGCTGCTGTATTGCTAAGAGGGTGGGTTTTTTTTTTTTCCCAAACAAATCTGGTAGGTTCAGTGCGTGCTGTGTGTAAGATATGGATCGGAATGGTTATTGTGATAACAAGAACAAACATATACATTAATAAATACAGGTTCTTCTGCCAGGGGATGAAACAATCAAGTTATTGTTATGACAAACATAAAATTACATTGGTTACACTGGCAAGCTTACGTGCAGCTCGACAGCTCACTGAATGAGCTTATCCTCTGGACAAATAAATTCTATACCCAGATAATTCAGTGCGACTATAGTAATTGTTCTGTTAACAAATGCATAAATGGAACCCACGAGGAATGTGAAATACATTATTATTCATTTCTGTAATCAGAGCTATTTTGTATATGGGGGATATCTAATCGATAGCTGGTTTTAAGTCAAAGAAGTACCAAGTTTCAGGATATAAATCTGGTGTCACTCTCTTCTCCACATCACATGCTGCAGAGAGTATCCACAGTAAGTTCTCAGAAGACAGATTTTTTTTGCAGTTCTTTAAGTACCACGAGCACATTCACAGGGTCTTGTCCCCAGGCATTGAAGGTGATGGTGTCTGGTCACTGGTACAACCGCTGACACATCAAAGGCCATGGATGACAGTGACCATGCAGCCTTCAAAAGGCTACAGCACAGGGGAAGCAGGAGATCCTGTCTCATAGGCAAACCTCATGGGAGTTTTTGTGCCCAGTGCTGATCATTTTCAGAGCCTGTGTCTTCCCTGGAGTGATGAGAAGAGCTGCCTCTTCAGCATCACGGGCTCTCAGAGGCAGCGTGAATGTCCTCTCACAGCCCTGTGCTGGCACAGAGGGCTGAGGCCAGGGCTGTGAGATGTCCCCCAGCTGAACACCAAGGGCAAGGGTGGAGAGGACTGGTTGCTCACTCACCTCTTGGGAAAGGAGGTGGCAGTGGTTACTTGCTCCATGTGAGTCAACTGGGCAAGT
>JAOXNO010000013.1:18607665-18623078 GCA_028565335.1 Limnodromus scolopaceus
AGCTGGGAAACTCTGCTGTGACTAAGGTCCAGGGAGAGACTGAGCCTGAAATGAGGGCAGTGGGGGGGATGGCACGGGTTGCTGACTGTTCTTGTCCCAAGGATCCTGATCAGCTGGTGGGGCTTTGCTTGCAGCAGCTACAAACAAACAGCCTCTGGGGAAGCAGCGGGACCCGCTGGGAACCCAGAGGTCCTGTCAAAGCCCAGTGAGCTAAAGAAGGGTTCTTTCCCTGCTTTTGCTACTGGCAATCATGAACAGACTCGCGCAGGGCCACTTAGGTAGAGCTACATGTTAGGTCACACTGAAAACATTTCTCTTGCTGATCATGCCCAAAGCACTGTAGGATAGGAGGTCCTAAGGACACTTAGTGCTACTTTATGTGGACAGATCTAGGGCATTTGGGAAGCATAGTAAGGGCCTGAAATGTGCGTGTGAACTCCAGGTTCGGAAGCTTTCCTGGGTCAGTCCTCAGGAGCAATCTGAGAAAGCAGTACGCGTGTGGCTAGTGAGACCAGGATTTCAAACGTCATGCAGGTGTTTCCTTCTAGCTAAGAAATTAATATCTTAGCTATCTCCTGCCTTGAAGCTGGCATAGCTATGTACATGTAAAAATTAATGTCACGCACTGCAATTTCTGTTTACTAGCATTTTATGTCTACCCTACCCAGCATAAGTGGTTGAAAAGGTTCCTGGCACTGTTAGTTCAGACCTTAATGCAACTGCATCAAAGCCAGCTTGTCCTAATAGACTGAAACACTGAAGTATTTATTTTAATTTAAAACCTTTAGAAACTGGACCTAGAAATGGAATCACTTGCCCCAGGTGCAGCATATATTGGCAGAAGATCTGCCGAGGCTCAGCCGTTACCTCCCAGCAGCGAGAGCCAAGGACCAGGTAAGACAGCCCGGACAAGCACATCCATAATTCCTGGATTTCGATCCCCGTCACAGTTTCCCAAGTTCAGTTTTTTACCCCGTTGTGCTGAAAGGAAATGACTTCACATGGATTCTGCTGATGATTGCATGCAAAAGTTATGATTTTTGCCTGCCAATAAAACAGGACTCTCCCACAGTATATTGCTACCAATATGCTCCACACTCAGGGTGGGGCTCCTGAAAAGTGCGTCTAACTATCATCGGCTTCCAGAGGAGTGACCTTTCTCTTCATTTGCTTCTCTATATCATAAAATAGAACAGACTTTTCATTTGTTTCTGTCTCCAAAGTATGTCATCAAAATATCTGCATATTTGCTATGAAAGTGAAGTTCCGTTCTAATATTTTTATCTAAAACACGAGATCAACAAAGTGTCATTCATAGATGGCATCTGGTGCAGACTATTTAAAGACCACGTTTAGAAAAGGGGTTGAAGTGTCCGTAGCTATTGCTTTAAGGCTTTCTCATTGATAAAAGGTTTCTTTGCATTTCTTCTGCCAAGTACATTCTGAACTCTGCAGTACAAAACCCTTGCCTGCTAATTGGCATGGTATTTGAGCTTCAGATTAATATCCTCTCGGTTGTTTTTCTGACAAGACGCTAATGAACCAACCAGAGCAGCCTTGCCCAGGAGGAAACTCATAAAACATGAATTAGAAAGCCAGCCCACAAATAGAAATTGCTCAGATTGTATATCTAGTCCGTCACAGTATTAATGAAGATTTCATCCAGGACAAATGAGCGCACCCATTTCCTGCTGGAAATGTTCATCCACCTTCAACTCAGCCTACTTGCGCCTTGGAATCGTGACTCTTTCCCTCAGTAATACCGTATAGATTTGAACACTTTTTAATTTTAACATCTTCTGAGATTTTAACACCTTCTGAGATTATATATTTCAATACTAGCCTGCGTTCACAGGACTAGAAGGGGAAATCTACCTAAACTACTTTGGGAAAGCTAGAAAAGCCTATCAGGCGCACGCAGTGGATCTGACTTGCTGGCTACAGCAGACGTGTGCCACCCAGATGTCCTGAACATGAGCCCTGAACCCCACCCTGTGCCCATCCCCCTGGTCCACACACACGCTCCCGACAGGCAGCCCCTGCCCGTGCGCACGCAGGTGTAGGTGCAGCTGAGGCTATTGCTCTTCGCACACACCAGCTGCCCACGAGGGGATCCGCCGCCGCTCAAAGCCTTTTCGTTACTGCTGGAAGACTTTGGGGAAGGCTCTGCCTCAGTGAGGAGGTGTGGGCTTGCGTCAGTGAGCAGGTATGGGCAAAGTTCTGTGGCCTCTGGCACAACCCTGCAGCAGTTCAGACCTCCTGTTCAGAACGGTACTTTCTGACTCCAAACTCTTCTCAATAGCGTAATTAAAAGAGTTGTGATTATATAGCACCTGACTGACAACTTACGTGATGTCATCTGCTCACAGCTCATTTTCGGATGTACAGATTCTGTCCCCATTACAGTATTTGCTACCAAAAAAGGAATCTCTAATATTAGTTCCAAAGAAATAAACAGATGATCTGAAGCAGGGTGATTGTCCGGGATTTCTTTATTTTTGGGCGGGGGGGAGGTGGGGAGGAGGGCAGGGTTAGGACATGATGGGAGAAGAGAAGCCAAATGTTCTTTTCTTAATTCCTCAGCAAAAAACAAGCAAAGTGAACACAGGCAAATCCATTCAAGCACAAAGGCCAGGCACCCTAAGAGAGCATGAACCGGAGCTTATATAAGAGACATTACACACCTCATTATGGAATTCAAAATATTTGACAAGGCAAAGCCTGTTGAGATCTGTAAATAAAGTATGAATGCTGGTGCTCCAGGGCAAAAAAATGAGAACAAGCAGATACCAAAAGATACAAAGGTGGATTTAAGCTCCTCCACCTAAATTCTTTTAAAACACTCTAAACGTTCCCAAGTTTCTCGGTGACATCCCATTTGTTCGGCGAAGCGAAATGCTGAGCAAGTGACAAGTACGGGGTGAACCCGATTGCTCAGTTCTGAAAACACTGCAGTAAAACAATCACCTTGGCGTGTTAAGTGTCACCGTGCTACGGAAAGATCTCTGGCTGGTGCTTAAATGAGTGCAAGAGGAATTTATTAGCACTTTTATGGAGTATAAATACTTTCTTGCTTATAATTTGGCAGCAAGGTGATATCGATAAATAAAGACCTAATGGATGAAAGTGTCTCATCGCTGCATCTCGTTCGTGCAAGGCTGCTAAGTCAGGCCATCCGGTCCTTACTCCTGTGAGCTGGTCTGCTCGCTTGGGTGGGATAGCAAAGGTCTGCATGCCTTCAGCTTTCATACAAATTCAAAGCCCACAAAGCAGCTACTCCAGCGAGGAGAGACAGCAGCAAACCGGAGAAGAGCACACTTACACCCCTGCTACAGCCTCATGTTGTCATTCCCAAAGACACCACAAACAGCTCCTAATCTCTCAAAAGGTAATCGAAGCTGGGTTTCAACAGAGATTAGCAGAAAGCTCAGCTCAAGGGCGCTTTTTAAAGATGAAGGGCTCAACAAAAGTCCCTGGCTTGCAAAATTCGAATCTGCTGCAACGCAATATGAGCAATAATTTTGAAGTACTGACAAAGGACGAACTCTCTGATGAAACTGCCTGTTTCACTATTGCTAGAGAAAATAGGCCATATCTTTACTCATAATAGAGTTTTTGTTTTTCATTTTTAAAATGTACATGTTTGTCCAGCAGAACATAGCTTAGCATTCTATTTCTCTGCAAATTACAGCGTCAGACAACAGACCACTAATGGTAAAACAGCACAGCATAAGATACTGCACAGATTTACCTTATTGCAGCAATTTTTACATCACCTACCTTATCCATTTGGACTACTAACAAGCTAATATTACTCTATTTATCATTCCTTTGCAAGAGGTTAGCGCTGATACTAATATAAAAATTAAGCACACTCACTCAACCCTCTAGATTTAGGAAAATAATCTAGCCAAATTAAAATTTTAGAACTCTGGCATTATACTGGGTATACAGCACAGTCTTACTGCAATTTGCCTGTATTCTGTGAAATAGCAACCAGAGAAATGATCCCTACAAAGCAGGGAGTAAAAAATAAAATATATTTATATGACGAGAAATACAGAAAGATGTATGCAGTAAGCAACAGAATAAAGTGAACAGACATTTTTCCTGCAGGAAGTCTGTGAGAGAAACACTTGAATGTCACTGCTAACTTGGATTTTGCAGCCCAGCTCATCCCTCTTGACGGAGGTCAAACGGCTCAGGACTGTAACCCTGGCGGGAGGAGGAAATGAGCACACACTGGAAAGATTGCTTTGTCCTCCCTCTCTCCCTCCCCAAGGCAAGAGAGACATCAAAAAAAGTCTAATTGCCTCATGAAGTAAGGAGACTACACACTGAGGAGAGAAGGTTTCCCCAAAAAATCACTTTCTCAGGAGCAATTGCATGCAAAAGACTTGACCATGGTTTGAGTATGCAACTGAGCTACCAATTTAGGAGAGACTATCTCTGTATTCCCTCCTATACCAGTACCTACGATTAAACTGGGCGCAGGACTTTGCATGCAGTATTTCTCATGGGACAGAGCCTCAGACATATCAGCTCCACACCTTTTAACAATGTTAGAAATCAGCCACATAGGCAGTATTTGGCACAAGAGCCCAAAGACATAGATGTAAACTGCGTTTGCAAGTTGTTCCCTATGGGCAGCCAGGCACCCTCCTCCTGGTTCAGCATTATCCCCCCCCAGGTTTTGCAGACCAGGACTCCCAGTCCTGGGGCCTCTTCCACAGCACTCCACTGCAGACATATCACAGTTTAACATAATCCTATGCACTTGTTTGTTTTGAGTTCCTTTCCTAAATATCTGTCTGATTCAATCTGCCTTTGACTCTTGACAGCCATTGAACTGATGCATTCAGAACACGATCCACATGAACTCTTGTGTTCCTTTCCTGAGTGTTACTAGGGAATTAAACCCCTTACTGTGTATATTTATATTTAGAAGTGTTGTTTTTTTTCTTGTCTGTATTGCCTTATAATTATTGACACTGAATTTCATTTGCCGATTCATTAACCAGTCAATTCTGCGAATCTTCTCAGCTAACTTAAGATTGACCTATTCTGAGAAAATGCTCTGTCTTATCACCTGCCATTCTGTTTTATTATCTGACCATCACTCGTTTCATTATTCACTTCCTCTTAACATATCCTTGAAGTCTTAAATGCCATAGTCATAAGCCAAAATCCAGGTGATAACCCACAGAAAACCTCCTATTTTCTCCGCCACGCAGTCATGAAACACCTGAATGCAAAGCATGCTCTATCAGAGTCCTTCTTCAACAGCCTGAGCACCCAACATGCTCTTCCACATTGCGCACCACACCTGTCTGTCATGGTTTCAGCTGGGACGAAGCTGACTTTCTCACTAGCTGCTGGTATAGTGCTGTGTTTTGAATGTGGGATGAAAACAGTGTTGGTAAAACACTGATGGTCGCTGCTTTTCTACTCCTCACACCGCCCCACCAGTGAGCAGGCTGGGTAGGCACAAGAAGTTGGGACGGCTGGGACACAGCTGGGACAGCCAACCCCAACTGATCAAAGAAATATTCCATGCCATATGACATCATGCTCAGTGTATAAAGCTGGGGGAAGAAGAAGGAAGTGGGGATGTTGGGAGTTGTGGCGTTTGTCTCCCCAGGTAACCACTACATGTGATGGAGCCCTGCTTTCCTGGAGATGGCTGAACACCTCCCTGATGATGGGTAGCAGAGAGTGAATTCCTTGTTTCGCTTTGCTTGTGTGCATGGCTTTTGCTTTACCTTTAAACTGTCTTTATCTCAACCCATGAGTTTTTTCCTCACTTTTACAATTCTCTCCCTCATGAAAACTGGGGCGGGGGGAGGCGCGAGCGGCTGCGTGGCTCTGGCTGCTGGCTGGGGCTAAACCATGACGCTGTCCTTTGCGATGTGCCTTCTTGCCAGCCGTGAAACCACCCTCTCTCCTGGGTGCAGTGTGCTGCAAAACAGGGACGCAGCAGGGTGAGCCCAGTGCCCTCATCAACATACATCAGAACTACAGCCGTGGCATTTCCTACCAGCAGCGTGAGAAGACACCGGCAAAGCCAGGCCAGGCCAGCTGCATAACATCTGTGAAAGAGAGGGGAGCACTTCGCTCTGGCTGTCCCTATGTCCCTGTGCTTAGGGATATCTTTAGTATCAGGTCCTTGTTTTGTTGTCTTTGGCCATTGCTGAAGACAAGAATCCATGGAAAGGGCCTCTTTATGAGTGGGAAAGTTGCTCTTTCGACCTCCCACTATCTTTGCAAGAGCTTCTACTGATGCCGTTGGTATGGATGTCAGACTTCTTAGTCATAATTTTTCAGATTACTCTTCAATCCCTTTTTTAAAGACTGGTGTCGCATTTGCAGCCTTCCATTTTTTTGTCATTAAGGGCTTTAAGCAGTAGCTCAACAGGTCAGTTGCAGCTCCATGCTTTCACATCAAAATACACCTGAAGTTCCTGCATGGATTTATTCTGGTCCTGGGAACTGGTTAGGTTCAGTTCACTGACTTATTCCAGTCAGAGTTTCTCACACTCATCTCCTGCAAAGAATGACTCCAGTGGGAGGCTCACTCACCTCTCCTGTAACCAGCACTAACAGAAACACATTGTTTAGCTCTGCTCCTATCTTCACAGAGTGCCTTTTCTACAACTTCACCACGTACTGGCCTGGTTACATCCAGGTCAGCATCCTTCTTGGATGTTTTTGAAAAAGTTTTTATAGCAGCTTTCACACCTTCACTAGGTTGCCCCTCTAAATGCTCGCTGGCCTGTTTTATTGCAGTGTTACACTCAACTTGTCACATTTCGTGATCTTTTCTATTTTCTTTGTGCAGATAAGACTTCCACTTTTTAAAGGATACCTTTGATATCATTTAGTAGTTTCCACTGCCTTGATGTTTGACCATGACAACATTTTGTTTTCCTTTCAATCTTTGAAAAAATCTTCTCTGGTAGGTGGTATACATTTACTCCATGCTTCTAAAATAGTGTCCTGAAGCAGTTTCCATGCTGCCAACACACATTATCCTGGTTTATTTAATCTTTTGGTTTCCTATGTACTATCTCACTGATTTATTGCAGTTTTACTTTCTAAAGTACTTTCTTTTCCTAAGTCAGCTGCACAAATCATCTCAGATTTTTGTTGTTTAAGAATAGAAAAGCTACACTAATTTGAAACACCATTTTCTCATGAGAATGACCCCAGCAACATGAGCTCTTATGAGAGGATTCTAGTGAAGTCAATGGACTAGCATGAGAAAGGGCTTTGAGGGGCAGAACCCTACAAACTTTTGTCCTAATTAAAAAAAAATATTTTTTTTTTCATATTTCTCTTCTTTGCCCTCATTGTCTGCCTACCTTCCACTTGATTTGGGTTATTTACACACCAGATGTAATCATTTGCATCTAAATGGCATAAATTAGGCATAGCCTTGTTATTCAGCCTTATGGAATATTCATTCCTCAGGGAATTGTAATTAAAAAATTGTTATATAAAAGAAAGGCATTTGTAATTAAGAAAGAAATTTAACCTCCTTCTAAAGAATAAATCTGTTTTCCATATACTTATGAAAGTTGTGTCTACTACGTGCAACTTGAATTGCTTCTCTCAAGTAGCTATTTAAAGAGCTACATTAATTATCATCTCCTCAGGATTTGAAAACTTGCTGTGGACTGGAAGGCAAAATGTTTAATCATGCCACTTTTTCACTCCTGTGATTCTTTTCCTAACTTGCATGAAGGCAGCTGCCATCTGAACTGTAGCAACATCTTACAGAAGAATATGAATCATTGAGGTGTTCAGCTTTGCTTGTCAGGGTTCTGACTGTAAGAACCATGCCTGTGAAAGGCAAACCACATTTTTTTATTTCCTGAGTCTGGAGGGAAGGAGGGTCTGAGGTGATATCTGAACTCCCACACCTATGTGTTCCAGATGACTGTAGTGGGAAGGGATTGAGGTGTAGCACAGGTCCCCTTTTGCCCATGGGCTCCGTTCCCTTCCAATGGAAATTCAGACCTTGCAGAGGTACGGTGCACACTTGGATCTCCATTCAGTAGGATGCCGGAATGTGCTGGAGCATATAGGTAGTCCCAGGTGCTGCAAGACACTCGGATACTGTGCTTTTGACCTAACCTGAGCCCAGGATCAAAGGCAGGTTGGGGGTTCTCTGCTTTGTGTCATGCTGCTACAGCACAGCCTGGGAACATCTCCCACCCAGCACACAGCAAAAGGAGCCCAACTCTTTGGTCCACCATCCTGCCCCCAGGCATGAGGCACATGTCCCTGCAGGGAGAGCAGACATCACGCCAGCAGCTTGGGGACACCCAGGGAACCTTTGTGTTGAAAGAGGTCCTGAGTGTGGAGATACATTGGCTTCATGGCTTCTCCAGGTCCATACATCCTGCATGTGTGAACCCCTGTGCAAACTCCTGGTTTTCTCCTTACTTCAGTGTAACCATGAAGTAATTTGTCTGAAATGAGTGAAAGCAGAAACAGATAAGCCAGAAGAACTGAAGTGACTTTGCCTTTGTAAGCCTTAACTGACCTCTCCTCCACACAGCTAATGGCTCCCGTGGGCTTTGTGGTGTGTTCGTTGTGGTTTTTTTGTGACCTGTGCTTCATGGTGGTCTCTGTCTTCTCCTACGGTTTCAACAGAAATGGACTCAAATCCTGTATGCTGGCTTACATCTTCCTTTGGAAAACAAAATCTGAAATAGCAGCTAACGCCCCGCTGACCATGCGCAGCAACCAGCAAATTCCATCTCTTATTTCAAAATTAATATAGCCAAACCAGAACAGCTACCATGAAAGCAAGGACATAGGACCAACTGTATAGAAGAGGTCTGTTTGGTTTTTCCCAAATCTGTGAAAGTGGCTCACATTATCCGGCTGCATGACTCCCACCAGCTACAATGTGGTTGATTTTCAGGTGTCCCAGTCAGGTTCCCAGGCATCCCCGTGATGCTGGGATTCAGTTCATAATGACAACTGCAATTCAAGAAGGAAGTGGCGTTAGCTGCTCACACAAGGAACTATCAAAAGCGTGCCAAAGCGGGTTACAGAAAATGCTGCTCCAGTTCCGCACCTCCCTCAGGTGCCTCTCAGGTAGGTTTTGTTTGTGTCTTTTGAAATTTATCTGACTTCTGCAGAGGCAAGAATGGGAGATAACATTACAAGGAGCTGGTGATTTTGTTCAGTTTGAGAGCTAAGTAGAGAGCAAAATAAAAGTTTATGTTTTAACTGTCAGCTCAATCTTTACCGCTAAATCCCTAATGCAGCACTGAAATGACTGTTGGGGAAGAAAAAAACCACTGCCACAGAATTGAAGAGGTTTGATCTCTCCCAATGTACAAGGGACAGAAGTTTAATCCTGAGTGTATTTGAAACAAGAATGAAGAGCACAAGTTGCCCAACAAACCTCTTAAAACAAAGCTAAGTAAGAAGGCTAGCAACCACAACAGATGAGTTGGTTTGGCTTTATCCTGAAAATTCCCTCAGCAATTTTATTCCCCAAATAATAGAGGCTCCATTAGGGATGCCCTGAGAAGTTACTTTTTAGTTTTAATCACATTTTCATGGTAATGCTGCGGGTAGACTGTCAGGTGGTTTTACGATTAAGCTGCTTTTGAACTCCAAATCTGTGTGAGTACAGGAATGACAAACGCTACAGATTACAACACCGTGGCCCTGCCTTTTCCAGAACCAAATCAATTGCACAACAGGTCACATGTTCAAAGGTCTGTAAATATTAAGTCTCAGTAAGCAAACCACACAATTCAAGATTCAATGGAAAAGAATCGCATTGGGCTGAAAACTGAAAGGCATATCCCAACGAGTGAGAATATAACATCTCCGTTTAGAAATTACAGCCAAACGTTGCTTTCTTTGGACATCCTGTGCTTCACTAGCTCTGGCAGGAGTTTTGGATACAAAATATTAGTAACAAATCATATCAGAAAAGTCAGCAGAGAAAAAGAAAATTATAAAATCAGGCTCTATACAATATATTCATTCACTATCTACTATAGCAAAAGCACTCCTTTAACATCTCAACTGATTATTTGACCATGATATTGTATAGAGCTGGTCTATGAAAATAAATATTCAGTATTTGTTTCTTTACAGTTTGGCATTTTCTGGAATACTTGCATCACTTCTGGAGAAAGAGGAAATTTATTCCAAATACGTATTTGTGATTACATTATTTTGGAACTTTATACAGTTATCCTACTCTCATCTTTCCTTTCTCATCCACCTCCACTAAGTGAATGAGGGAAGACAGAAATACATACAGAGTTTTATTCTGAAGACATCTTCACAAAGGAGATCTTACATATGTTTCCTCAACTAGCTGAGTACAGCTTTTTCTGCTGATGAAAGATCCCTTAATTGACTTCATTCCAATCACCCCAGGTGGGTGATTAAAAGATTGATTAGGGATTTGTCCCCTGCCTGTCAAGTCTGACTGCAGCTCACTTAGATTAATAGCGCATCTCTCCCCGAGCTTGAAATGATAATGCACTGCTTGATTGACTGAAGTGTCCCTGGGTCAAACCAAATAGGACAAACTGATGCTACAGAACATCTCCCTGGCTGGCATACAATATCAACTATTTTTCAATGCACAATATATTTACCTTTCACTGCCCTACAGCTTTCCATGACCATCAGAGAAAGAATATCTCTTTAGAGGTGGGGAAATGAGAAGGGAGAAAAGAAAATGATCCACAAAAAGGATGAGTTTATTCACGCTTGCTTACCCTGCAAGAACCAATTTTCCTCTGGAAAGATTTTTCTCTAAACACCCACTGGGTTTATGCTCTCCCCATCAAGTTTGGCATCTTTAACCAGCAGTTTCTGTCAGGACCACACGCAAGGTCATAACCTTGCACGTCCTTGTGTTCATCTAAACCTTTCTGCAAATAAAACATTTGAAACTAATGTTGTTCCTTTATTGCCTAGAATCCAAAACAGGATATTGCAGCAGCGGGGAAGGTGGGAGGTTGGTAAGATTAATCTGAACAAAATATATCAAAGATCTTCTCCCAGGAGGAGATTCCCACCAATCTTATACCTACCTTCTGGGCTGGAGCAATGTGATGCCTGTTCCCCAGATGAAAAACTGGGAAAAGATCTCTATTGAGTGGAGGCAATGAAAAAGTGGAATAAAACCACTCCTCAACAGGAGACATCTCTCAAGTGAGATTCTGATTTCAGCTGGTGAGAAAAGGCATCAGCTGTCAGCAAGGATTTCTGTAAAGAGCTGCAGTGGTCTTTATGACTGGTACTACAAGCTTTAGTGTCAAAGATGACTGTGTAGAGATTACCAGATTCCAATGAAACAAAGTGCCCAAAAGTTGAAAGGTGGATTGAGCTGAGGGCGTTGGTTTGGAAGAGAAAAGTTATAAACATAATCACAGCAAATTCGGAGTGAATTGTAACCACATCAAAGGTGAGGGTACTCAGTTTGCTGGTGCCCAACAGGTAAAGCAGACCTGGATTGAAGCAGGGCTTGCACCAGGACAGAGGTGGGGTTGAAGCACCAGTGCAGTGCCTGGTGTTCAAGAGTAGCTGAAGAATAACAAGCATTAGAGAAAATCCAGTGCCAAATCTCAGACTCCGAATAATGCTATTTTTTCTCCACAGACAGCAGGCCTGCCTGACCAATCTGTAGAAAGCCACAGCTCATTTTTTCAGAAACCCCTGTTACCAATCTGAGCCATCTTGATCCCCTGGGCAGCTGAACTGACCTCTCTTGTGCTCGGAGCATTGCTCATCTGCAGCTCTGTTGAGAGACAAGCTGAGTCCTTTCACATAGGAATTTCTGAAATACAGCCAGCCATCACTGACCTTTCTATTAAAAACAACATTAAACTTGATTCTCAGGCTCAGTACTGCTTGAGAAAGAAATGCAAACTGCACGTTTCTCAGGGAAGTGGCCACAAATGAAAACATGGATTTTAACTTTTGTCATTTGAGGATCCATCTCCGAAAACAGAAAGGTGTTTCAACCACAGTCTTGATGCCTAAATACTCAGGATTATTGTACAAGTTTTCTAGTATTGTCTCTTTACTGAAACATGAATCAAGGCAAAATAAATGACTGCTGTAACAAGAAATGTGACAGCCTACCACAGGACATCACAAGTAGCCCTCTCGCAGTGGTGGGTAGTAGAAAGCAGCTGCCATCAGAGGGAGCAGAACTAGCAGCATCCGGCACTCCTGGATGAGAAAAGTCCACTCCAACACTCGCCCCATCATATCCCACCCCATCCCACCCCATCCCATCCTGCCCTGCCCCATCCCACAGAGCAGAGCACACCACGGGGGGCATTCTCACGGAATACCAATGAGTAGGCAGGCTGCCAAATTAAGGCACTCTAAGCAACAAATAATCATTTAAGAACGAGAAGAGATTTATTTTCCATCATTTGTTTCCTACCCAACACTTTGCTCTCATTTCTACCTGCCAGAGATTCTCTGCCCATAGGCTGGCAGAGCATGGCTCCACTGCTGGGAGAGTCAATAAAACATTGACTGGGGGTGGGATTTTTATGACTGTAGCCAGACCCTGGTAATACTTCGGTGCACATACAACACTAAATGCCACAGTGCTTGCAGTACCGGGGGTCGCGTTGCCAGAATCTCACCTTCCTGAACCTGTCTGCACTAGAACCTCCATTCTTAATGCCATCTGCAATGAGCTAAAGCCACTACAGGAGTCTGGGAAGCCTCAAGTATTTTAGCAGTTGAGGAAACACAGTGAAGCTGCTTTTTTTTGCAAGGAGGGTAACTGATTAAATTTGATAAACATTGTACTGTTTTTGATTTTAATGCTAACTTCTTTGTTTCAAGCAAGCTGGCATTCAATGTGGTGCAAGCAGTGCACACACGACAACTGCTGATCAGCTAAAAGCCTTAAGAATATTAGCCTTGGAATGGTCCTCGTAACACAAATTGTCTTAATGCCCTGTTACTCTTAAGTTCACAAAAGTCCAGGTAAAATGCCTCTCAACGTGATGCTATGGCTTTATCTCTGTTCTAATTAAAACATACTTAGTGACAACCACGTTCTGCTAGGGCTTTTGTGAAGGCAGATATGAAAAGTAAAATAATTAATGACTAATGATTGACATTCCCCCTTTCCTCCCAATTAACAAAGTTTCCAATTGTTTGTCCAATTTAGCCTAGTGGTAGCAAGACCTAAGACCATTAAGTAATACAGATGGAACAGGGAGTCACAATGTGCTGCAGCTTATTAAAGAGCATTTTACATTAGCCTGAAAGCTCATAACTTTAATAAGCCTTGAGTGTTCCATTAAAAAATTAACTCCAATAGTAATTTTTTATGTGTGGATTTTATATACAATGCTTAATGATTTATTCAGGTTAAGAATGTCCAGAAATAAAGTTTCTATGGTATCTAAATGATTCTAGGAGCAAGATTCTTAAGCATGATGATAATGCAATGATAACCAGCTAATGAGGCTGGCAGTGTGACAATTTACCTTCTTTTGCAGATGGAATTGTTTCTTTGTGGAAAAAAATGTTTCCTCTTATATCTTCCTAAATTTGAGTTCTCTATTTACTGTTTTATTTCTGTTCTTGTGGTTCTTGTTGCGTGTTTTGGTTTTAAGGGGAAGCGACCGGCCGAATCTGAGGGACTGACCTTAGTTTTCTTAACATTAATTCATTATGCAGCACTTCTGGGTATCTGCAGTGGCCTTTTGTTTGAACAGCTAAGTTAGAAAAGACCTTTAATGTTCATATGAATTTATTTGTATGAGTTTGGTAGTGTCTTAAATTATAATCCTATTACATTAAAAATGACATTTTATGAAGAATTCCTATTCTATTTCAATTTTATTTCTCTTTTATCCAACATTCCCTCCAGGCTGAGAGAGACCTTCAAGCTAAAGGTTAATGCTGACATTTACGGTTCAAAATTTTTGTTTATATTTGACCGTAACCACATAAAACCAAATTAATCTAATTTCCATATACACTCGGTAACAACAACAATTTTCACCAGCACT
This sequence comes from Limnodromus scolopaceus, assembly GCA_028565335.1. Lineage (NCBI taxonomy): Eukaryota > Metazoa > Chordata > Aves > Charadriiformes > Scolopacidae > Limnodromus > Limnodromus scolopaceus. The sequence continues at coordinate 18,621,705 of JAOXNO010000013.1, forward strand.
TTGTACATAGAAGACAAATGTTTTATTATTATTACTCAAAAAATGGTGATGATAATGAGCTGAGCAACCTTTTGAGCAAAGGCAGATTGCAGAGCTCTCACTACATTATGCAAACTTTGAGAATGTAATTGGGTTACCAAAAATCACATTAAGTTGCCATGCATATTGTTTTCCTCTCACAATATTGCTGATTATTAAAATATTTTGCATGGATGTGATCTCTTATGATGCACTTTTTGAATTCCCCCGTGTACTCATCGCTTTTATCTTCAAATCATAACTTTGTTATGTGGCGATGCCACAGACGTTGAAATGCACTTAGCCACGTTGAAGAGAACAGCCCCAAACCCTTCTCCATCACAGCAAGATTCATACCAAATATGCTTCGTGTATTTTCTGTTTCCTGTTCAAAATCCAGTAAATACAACCTAATTTTTTATTTCAAATCATGTTACTTTAACACTTTTACTTTCTGTACTGAGCAGTTTATTATGACTCTTGTGCACACATTAGAATAAGAGGCTTTGTTACCAGATCAGTATTTCCTCCTCGTTCAATCTGCAAATATCCACAGGCTTCAATTCAAAGTCCTCTAAATTAAACAGACACGCCAAAAACTCACTTATCCCATCAGGATTAGCCTTCCTTGATATATAGGTGCAATAAAGAAAATAAAGAAGTTGGTTTTTTTTCTGGTTAGCTTAGGTCCAACATATATTTTTTTTGGCAAATATGATTCACTAGATCACTTCATTAAGAAAAAACTTGCTAAGAAGCACATTTAATTCACAAAGCAGTCACTGTGGCATTTTCATTGCACAGTGTCCAGGTGCTGAACGTTGCTGATCTGCTCAGTCCAACACATGGCCCTGGTCAGTCACGGGTTTCCCAGTGGTGACATCAATCACTGAGTGGGAAGAGCAGAGCAACAGGAGAGAAGAGGCTGTATAAATCCCCCTGGTTTCACTGCTATTCTTTCTTTTCCCTCACTCACCTCAGCTGTAGTTCTTGGATTTACTGTCCATCTCCTGTGACAAGGGCCAGCCAAGCAGGGGACTGTCATCCCCAGCTGCTCCTCCCAACTGCTCCGCACAGTCACCCAGGTTGCTGTACAATAGGATTCAGATGACTAAGGTGGACGCTGGGCCTGTAGAACCCCATTTGTCTTTCCTGCAGCCCGACCTGGACCCACCACAGTTGTGCTTCTGAGCACAGGCTGAGAGAGCTGGGGTTGTTCAGCCTGGAGAAGAGAAGGCTCTGCAGAGACCTTATAGCAGCCTTCCAGTACTTGAAGGGGGCTACAGGAGAGCTGGGGAGGGACTCTTTGTCAGGAAGTGCAGTGACAGGACAAGGGGTAACGGTTTTAAATTGGAA
>JAOXNO010000013.1:18643098-18655064 GCA_028565335.1 Limnodromus scolopaceus
GGGTTGAAGTGCTTGACGGTGAGGTCGACGCTCCGCCCCCTGGCGGAAGGAGGCGGGGACGCGGCTCGGTGCGGGGGTCGGGGGGGGGCGGTTGGGCCCGCCGCGGCCCGAGGGGGCTACTGGCATCGGGGAATCTGGGCCTAGGGATGGGGGGCTTAGTGCGGGGCGCTCCCGTGGTCTCTGGGGGCTCCGGGCCTGAGGAGGCTCCGCTCTCCTGTCATTTGGGGGTTCCGGGCCTGAGGAGGGTCCGTTCTCGTGTCACCTGGGGGCTCTGGGCCTGAGGAGGGTCCTCTCTCACATTTGGGGGCTCCGGGCCTGAGGGGAGTTGGCTCCCGTGTCGCCTGGGGGTGCAGGCCTGAAGGGAGCCCACTCTCCTGCTCTCTGCGGGGGCCGGGCGTGAGGGGGGAGCGCCTTCCCCAGTGCCCTGGGAAGGAGCGATTGGTGTGGGGGGGACCTGGTCTTCGGCTTGGGCTCTGCTGCGTAGGACCGGGGTTGTGCACACCAGCTGGAGGGAAGGCTGATGGAGACCAGTGCCCCAGTCTGAGGAGTGTTTCGGGGAGAAATACCTGCTCTCCCGTGTCGGGCTGTTGGTGCGTAACTTCTGCTTTGCTGGGCTGGGTACTAACCATGAAATCGCTTGGTAATGGGAAGTGTTGAGGAGACTTCAAAGCAGGGAACGCGGCATTGGGGGTTCTCAGTGGCCGGCCTGGAAAATGCCACAGAAGGTCAGGAAAGCAATTTCTCATGAGACAATTTGTCAGCCAAGCAGTTGAATTTTTAGACTTGACCATCAAGTATAAATTACTGGAGATGTTCTACCTAAAGTTGACTGATGCTCTGTTGTATCCATGTTGTTAAAAAGGAATGATGTTTCTGCCTACATGTAATCAGTGTCATGATTCATCATTTGCAGCTGGAGTAGGAATTCATTCATTAGTTTTCTGTCAGTCACTGGCCCAAGCTGCTATTTGTCCGCCTGTAATCCTACTTCAGAAAATGCAGTGCATGCATACATAAAAAATGTGATCACATAATAACAGGAGAGACCAGACGTAAAATATAGGTCTCATAGAGATCATTGATAATTGGTTTATTAGTGCTTGTAGTGTCTTAAAATTAAGCTGTGTCTTTTAGCCTTAGCTGTGGTATAAATAAAGTCATCTCTAACCCTTTGTCATGAATGATGACGTTATCCATACAGACTGGATTTGATAATGTTCTGAGAGGCATGCTGACCAAGAAACAAGTTTACACTATGATCAAATGTTAACACAGACATTTATTCCTACCAAAATGGAGGAAAAAAAAGTTATTGATGTATGTCATTTCAAAGTGATATTTAAAAGATTTTCTGGAGTACGTCCCAGGCTCAAATATTCTTTGGAAGAGTTCTAGTAATCCACATAGATTGCAGAACTTCAAAAAAAACCAACCAAACAAACAAAACCCCTCTGTTTGGATATTCTGAAAATGTTATTTTCCTTGTTCCATTTACATTAATTTAAAAGATGTAACTAAGAGGATCACTTGCAACAGACTGCAATGTCGAAAATAATTGTTTCTTTGGAGCCTTGGTTGTCTTTTGGATCCATGTCCAGGGATCTGTTTCCTGTCTTCAATCTCTGCAGTTGATTTGACGGAATTTCATTCTCTTTACACAGAAAACATGTTCTGATTCCCTCGGCTAACTTGCATTTTGGCGGAAAAATGCTGAAATCCTTCATGCTCAAATCTGTGGATATTTTGGGAACAAGTTTTCACATCCACCTTACTTTTTTATTCTGGACAAAACACAGGAGCTAACTCAGTGCGTTACTGGGAACCTCTTAATAGAAATTTACAGAGTCAAGATATATCCGAAGTTATTGCCTCTGAAGTTGAAATGTAAGAGGTGTATCAGGAATCGAAGCCCAAATGTCCTGACTTACCTGCTGCAGCCGGAAAGTTGATATATTTAGAACAAACAGAGATGGGCATTACCCAGGAGCATTTCTGGCAGCCTGTTACAGGGGGATAAGATATTACAACTGCTCTGAAATTACAGAGTGACTCTTGTATTTCAGAATGTTCAGAACTTTGTTTTAAATATAGCTTGTGAGATCAGTCAGCAAGTCTTTATTTCTGGACTAATCATTGCTTAGAGAGGAATATATATTGATCAAATAGCGGTAAATTGAAATCATCCCGCCTTGAAATGAAGGTTTGGGGCAAAGGAAAGATTCCTGTTTAATTTTACTTGTTAGTAAAAACTTGACAAGGTGTATTTCCCAGTTAAAATGTGTTCTGGTATATTCAGAGGTGATTTAATGTAAAATCATTGGAAGTTGCCCCCTCCCAGGGCATTTTAAATGTGCCTGTAGCTGTTCATTGTGGGTTTGTTCTTTGTTATTATAATAAAGATGTACATTACTTCATGCTCACCAGCCTTTCTGCTTACTTTTTTTTTTTTTAGTTTAAAAAAGATATCTCTGTGGTTTTGCTCAGTGAATTTCTCTGTCTGCAAGCAAATGCCAGAGCTGACTACAAGATGGTGGGTTTAAAGTCTTAAGTAGTCAGGTAACAGGGAGAAGGAGAGAGAGAGGCAGCTCTTTCTGTTAGAGAATAGTAAATGGATCCAGCAGAATAAGAGCACTTCTGTCATAAGTGAGTGCTGCATTTTGAATACTCAGTACTGCAATTTTCTTTCTTCTAGGATATTACAAACTCCCACTAATGGCTGTTCCACTTCTCTGAAACCATAGGTTATTTGGAACACTGATGGGTGGGCAGCTGTTTCATTCTGATCGTTAGTTACAATGAGGTACGATGCTTGTGGTGCTTCAGTTGAGGAAAGAAACAGATTTATTATGTGTGCCCAAATTACCATCGTGTTAGTATTCTGATGCTCTACTATAGCATCTTCTGGACAAAAAAAAAAAACCCAAACGTGTTTATCTCTGAAGATAAACCCAAGGAGTATCCTGAAATACATGCTAAATATGCCAGCAATTTTTGGTAATAGTAGCAGATAGATTGTTCTTTTATTCTCTTTTCATTTATAAATAGATATAATCTTTCCTACATTTTCAATTAAAATGCACGTAGTAAGCTTGCTAATAAGGTTAAAATACAATCAAAATCTGTTACTAGGTAACTGAGAGACACAACAAACATTTATACCACTGTCTTAGTGTTAATCGTAAGCTACGTTTAACATATTTGTTACCTCCCGTGTGAGACAAATGGAAAGAGAAGCTCACCTTGGTGTGTTTTACCTGTGGTAAAATTAAATACTGACAATGTAACGTAACCCAACATTTTCCATAACTGAGCACCCGGAGTTAGTCACACGTACTTGGCCTGGGTGGAATCCAGTCCTTCTGGATGATCAATGACAAAAATCCCATTGAAGAGCTGCAGGACAAGCATCTCATGGGCAGCGTTCAGCTTTCATACCAGCACTTACCTAAAAGTAAGTTCTATTAGATGTTTGACATCTGGTTTTAACAATAGCATCCTGAACCGTGCTCTGCTCCAGAGCAAGTGCTACGAATACAGTTCTTGTGAAAAAGAAACTTCAAGGAAGGATTTGAATGTCTTCAACACAAGGGTATCTATAAAAGCCAGGGGCACGTGGCTGTGCCTTTCGCTACCAGGAGATGGGTTTTTGCTCTTTTCTCTGGGCTGCATAGAGAGCTGCTGTTGATTCCAGGGAAAAAACTAAACTGCTTTAATGTGGCCTGCATACAACATAACATGCAGATTGACTGCTTCCAGAATATTCCTGCATTTACCACTTTTGTCACTTCTGCCCGTGTGTTGTGGCCTCACAGGCACTAGAGGGGTTCGGAAAGCAGCGAGAACTCAGTATGGAGATGCTTTAACCACCTTCTGTAGATTAACGTTCCTGGGCTCCTGGCTCACTCATTACAGGGTAATACACAGTCCTTTGCTAATAAGGAATGGATCTCAGAACAATCTCTGTAGTAATAAAGCATAAACATCTCCTGTGGTTAAAGTTTCTCCTGCCTGGCTGTTATCACTAGTTACGCTGCACATTCCAGGAATTGTTGAGATTGTTTAGAAGGCAAACCACGATCACAAAAACAGCTGTGGAACAACACTGGTATCCACTGACGTAAAACTAGATGCTTGAGAGTGGAACTGCTTTTAATTTGTAGTAGATACATGATTGACATAGAAGGAACAAATTAATTACATCACCAGGAACATTTGTTAGTGAAGAAGGGAGAAGTTAGCTTACATGATATATTGAATGACACTGAATAAGCGTTTCCATTGCTTTTTTATTTATGCTAACACACTAGTCCTGCAGCCAAAGATATTTCTGGCTGAAGTATTTAAAGAATTAATGGCTCTCTGTACGTAACTGGAAAATGAAATGTTTAATTTTTATTAATAGTTTGAAGAGGTATATCAAGGACAAATTTAAAAATTTATAGAAAATAGAAATACGTATCAAAGATCTTCCAATAGGGGGAAGAAATACATATAAGCTGGAACTAGGAGGAATTTCCTGAATCATCAGTTTTATCTTCTGTTGCCTGAGGTGATCTGATCATATCATATCATATCATGTATTGTATCATTCCTCACATAAAATTACCAAGTTACAGGTAACTTATTTGGGGTATAGCTAATGGACCTGTAAAGATGTCACAAGCCAACAGCATTGCCAACAAAACCACTTCTGCTCTTTTTTATTCTCCTGATGCTGCTTTGTGATGGCTTAAGTGTTGGTATTAACTAGACAACCTACTTCATTCATCCCTAAATGTACTACTGACATTGAAAGGAAAGTGTATCCACACTTACTTCTGAGGTATGAACACTCTGCATAAAACAAGGGCTGCGTCTCGGGGAGCTTTGCCTCACAATCTGTTGTCAAGCTTCTGCTATGCTGTCACGTTAAAATCTTATTAAAATCTTATCCACTGGATGCATGCAGTAGTCATTAGAGATGTAACCCATGCTGTGACATCATGTGGCAAGAGTTAGTGGAAAAAGGGCTGTTGGTGATAAATATAGACATTCGCTCGTATCTCAAGGTCTTGGGTGGTATCCCACTTGATAACTGAGTCTCTAAATGTGAATGATGACGCAGGTCAAGTCTCTCATTTCTACTCAGAAGTGTAGATGGCATTTGTGATGGCCATTGTGCATAGAGCCTTAAGATGCTACCAGGAAAAAGGGGATCTACAATGCTGTTTCCTCTGAAAAAAAAAAAAAAACAAAACCAAAACCCTAGTGGTAATAATGTGATGTAAACAAGCTTTATAATGTGTATGACATTTAGAAAGGGTTATCAATATTAATAAATCTTAAAAGATACAAAAGTGTTTGCAATGTCTATATTCAGTTATCAGTAATGGGAAATTAAATAGCCACCTTCTCTCCCTTTCATGTGGTTAAGGGCAAATTTAGGGTTAAGGAAAGTAGCTATTTTGGCCAATACCAAGGGCAGAAGAGAGTTCTGACAAGGACCGACTGTGAAGGAGGTAGGGGAAGTGGGCAATACAGAAATACCAGAAGCAGGAAATCACAGCTCACAATTACAGGAAATATTATTAATAGATTAATCTTGGTAGAAACTGTAAGCATATAATAACTGTGGTAGAAAAGAAGGTGTAATACTGCCTACTCTTAAAGTGAAAAAATACTCTGGTGAGGTAGCAAGTAGCCAGCACTTCCATGTGTGGCCTCACAATGGAGAGACTTTGGAAACAGACTGGTTCAATGGGAAGAGTCGTCCCCTCTCTCCTCCACAACCTTGCAACGGGCACCTTTCCCCACCTTTCTGCCACCAATAAGCAGCAAAAGGAGGCATCAGTGCTTCACACAAAGAGGTGCGTGTCACAGAAAACCACATTTCATCATTCATGTTTTGAAAGTCATTGGAATAGCAGGTCATTACACTAACCAGCTTTGTTGTTCCACTGCCGAGTCCTTCCTGTGGGAAAGGGCTGTGGTTACCTGCTACATAACCAGCTCAGCAAGTCGTGTCCTAGCCCTGATGAAACACAGGGAGAGAACTTACCTCATCACAATTAAAAACCTGCTCTGTTTCCATCTGCGTAGCACGGAGCTAACTGTTACGGCAAGGTCAGATCACAGCTATTTAACTCCACTGCCTAACGAGAAAAAATAACGTAGGTAGAGCTATTAGAGAGGAGGGGTGACATCAATCCATCATGACTGATGTCCTACTCTGTAAATAATTAAACCTTTCCTAACCTACTTTTCCATACCTAAATGTACAATATGAAATTATTTTTCTGATTTGACATTTTCAAAGTTCTAATATAGCAAGAGATAATTTAAAAGAGCGTTTATAATAATGAGCCCAAATCTGAAGTAATTTTCACTGGAAGAAGTCAGGAAGAGCTACACTCCAATTAGTGGATTTATACCCATAACTCCAATCAGAATGGAATCTTAATTTAGTTAACCTGAAATACGAAGTAGTGTTCCGGATGCTTTGAATGAGTATCTACAGAATTTTTTAAATAGTATTTTAGCAATTTGAGGTTCAGTATTTATTCAATTTTAATTGAAACACTACAATTTTAATAAAGAAGCACTAGTTGTAAGAGTTACATTATCCATACATGAAAATACAAACATTCTTCAAGTTGTGATTTATATGCAAACACAAATTTATTAAAATTAAGCATTAATCAAGTAGTAATTCAGAGTGAGAAACCCAAATATAGCTGATACATGTTACCATATCAGACCTGGGCCCTTCAACTGGACAGAGGTTTTTGTGCGTGTCTCTCTGAATTTGATATAACCTTACTATGGGAAATTTAGGATATCTACTCTCCCTGTATCTAAATAAAGTTTCTGATACTGCACAGTACGAGGTGTTACCAAACCAACAAAGACAGGGATTAGAACAAGAAATAAAAGGTGGCAATAGGCTTGGCTAGAGGAGAGACGATTGAAGATAATTTAAAGGAATGGTTACACTGAAAGAAACTTCCTAGTGCAAGTTCCTCAAAGATCCGTCTTGGGACTGACTTTAATATTTTCACTAATTACACTGGCACTTAGTGTGCTACTGACTTTCACTAATAACTCAGAGCTGAGCAGCATTTTTACAATAAAGAAGATTTTTGAAACATCATATGGGGAGCTTTTGAAGACTAGAGACGGAATTGCTTATGTGACTAGATGAAATTCAACAGCGCAAAATGAAAGATCATCCACCTCCTGGCTGGTCAGTATTTCTGTTATTAGCAGAATCTCATCTGTGGGAAACCATAACAACAGGAGAAAGACCCACACGTACTATTCAACTGCAGAATCACTGCAGTTTCTGGTGTGATGTAGCTTTCGAAAGGACAAATAGGATGCTAGAACACAGCAGGTGAGAACGTATCCAAAATAAATAAGTATTTCTTGTAGAAAGGACTTGTGAGCCTTCATCTGGAATACCATATGCACTTCTGGTCAACATTGCTTAAGGATGTTGAATTTTGACTGGAGCACAAGCAAAGGGGAATTAAAACAATCAGGGCACTGGTGACTGTCTAACAAGAGGAGACTAACTGTTCTTGGCTTGCGTTATCTAATGAAGATTGAGTATGGATCTCTATAAATACATTACAGATTAAATACTGGGAACTGAGAAGAGCTCATTAAGTTAAAGGACAGTGTTAGCCAAAAAGAAATGGATACAAACTGGCAATGAATAAATTTAGTCTTGACTCACAGCCTTGACTTTCAGATATGACATAACTGCAGATAACTTTATGAAAGGATCTTGGTAATGAAATGCTGACAGCTGCATGTTGAAATCAGGACGGCCTGATGGTGAGGACCACTATGGTTTAATGATAACAGGAGGGCAATAGCTTGGTAATGACTTAATGTGCAATCAAATCTCATCCCACTTCTTTGTTCTACTTATCTCTGTTTCCTGGGAGTATATGATCTGTCATTCTCTCCCCCTGCAAATACAGCTTTCTTCTGAACATGCTGCTACACTTTTTTCTTCTAAATTGTCCAAGGAATTAGTGCAATTAGTTTAAACAAAGAGCAGCTCTCTCTTATGAAGTTTGCTGCTGCTTTATCAGAGTTGCAGAAGGATGTATCTACCTGAAGACCTATTCAGTTTTTCCAACAAAGCCAGTGAGAATAAATCAGATATATATACCATTCTATGATTCTCTTCTGTATTTCTCCTAAGTTAACAAACATGATCCAGATAATGAGGAAAAATAGGGAATGTGTGTGGGTTTAATTGTCACGTTTGTACTGTGACCAACTCTAACTTAGAAAATTATTTCTCTGAAATACGGGACTAAGAGATTTTGGGTTGTAAGAAAAAACATCAAAAACTGTTAGCGCATGAACCTGGTTACCTGGGAGACTCAGTCAGAAATTAATGAGCTGACATTAACTCGATGACTTTGGTAAAAGGAGACTGAAAATGTAAAATGATCCCAATTAGAATCTGAAGCAAAAACCTGAGGTAGCTGGAAGGGAAGAGGAGCTTTATTGTGCATTGCCAGTTCCACTCTGTCACTGAATCTGAACATTTCCTGGTCAAAGACACAGTCAGAGGCATCGGGAACAGCCACAGACGCTTTGTTGTTCCATTCTAACATAGTAGACCCTAAATACCATGGTGTAGTTAAGCAATAAAAGGGTTTCTTGTTTTAAAGAGATGTTATGTGCACCTGTAAACATCAGTTCCTGAGAGGTCAAGTTCACCTAAGCTGAATGGGAAGCCACGGTGAGAAAGTGTGGTGCTGATGCAGAAGCCCAGTCTCTCGCCTGTGGTGCCACAATGTTCCCTGCACACAAAGCAAAAGCCCCGGCCAGCGAAACAGAGACGCTCCTGGAGGGACAAGACAGAAGTCAAAGGCAAGTAGGATCTCCTTTTCAAAGATTACAGCTAAACTCATTTTGCAAAGTCAAAACCAGTATTTTATTATGCCATAAATGCTGTTCTTTAAGATTCGGCACCACTAGCATTCCAAATCCATTTTCAGCAGCTCCTAACTGGGTTAAAATATCATAAATTCCCTTTCAGGGAATTTGATGAATGAAGACTATAAACAAATAACTTTTGATTATTATCTCAATAGAATCAATAGCTGGCCTTGCCCAGGCTAGACAGCAAAGACATTTCTAAATAAACAAGATTATTATGACTGCAGAAGATAATTAGGGTGTGAAGCATCCAGCTACTTAACCTAAAGATAGCAGTTAGAATAGGTAAGACCAGACTGTAATCAGAAATAAGAAAACAACCAACACAGGATGAAATATATCATAAACAAAGTCTTGTTTTTTCCAGTGTTTTTCAGTGTTCATAAATAAATGTGAATCTTCTGATCAGACCCTCTAATGGATACAACTTGCTTCTTCCATATGCATTGAAGCAGTATTTGGGATTAAGAAAACAGGTTTTCTTAACCTGTAATCCAATTCTTATGTCAGAAAAATTTTGATGTGATTTTTTGGCAGTTTTTGCCACATCACACTACAGCCTATATTAATAAACTTTTCCCTATTTCCAATGGCAAACTAGACTTTTTCCCAAACCAAAGCACCCTTTTCTCTACATTATTATTATTGTTAGAAGGTGACCTAAAAGTCAGACAGGTTTTACAAATGGTCTTTTTAAGCCAATAACAATTTCTGCTTTTCACTCAATTACCCTTATCATTTTTCTAAATGAAAGAAAACATGCAAGAAGAATACCCCAGCTACAAGTATCAAACTATTACTCATCACGTGACTTAATAATGAAACCTCCCTTTTTATATTAAGTAACATTTGTGAACGTATTGATGACATCTCCTGTATTATATCTAACTTCTTAAATTTCTTACAAGTTACATTTCACTAATATAAAGAGATTGCTATTTTATCCCTTTCCAGCTTGAGCTCAAGGAAGAAATTAAATTTAGCATTTAATTTTCTCTTGGCAGTTTGTATTGCCTTCCATATTTCTTCTGTGGACAAAATGAGATAGCTCCCAGAGCTTGCAGAAGAGGTGCAATTAGTAAAATTATTTTTATTCTTGGAAATAAGGGCCCATTTTTTCTATAAGCAACATGAATCCCTCAAACTTCTGTGGATTCACAGTTGAAATGGTTTTTTTCCATGCTAATCACTCCAAATATTGCAAATGGTGATTTTATTTTTTTTCAGATAAAGGAAACTAAGCCTATAACCTGGTCCATAAAAATTAAGTATCACATTGAACAGACTTAGGTGTTAATCCTAGCAAAATTCAATTCCATTAGAAGCAATCATCCTGTGCTGTGTTGATGTGATGTTTGATACTAAATGCTTGCCATGTCTCTAGGTGTAACTTGAACTCAAGCAAAATTGAAGTGATTTTTAGTGTAAATGCCAATAGTTATAGAGGTCAAAGAGCACTACAGATCAAATAGTGTATTCAAACACAGATTAATAACTTTATAGTTTTTCCAGCTAGCCCAAACTCTGTGATGGACTTCTATCAAGGGAGAGTTATAAGACAATTATGCAGAGCTTTTAGTCATACACTATTGTCTTCTAACTATGTGAAAACTAGAATGTCAAAGCAAAAGCAAACACGCTGCTCATAATGGCTTATACTCATGTTTGACGTCACCTTCTAGCTCACAGTCATAAACTGCCTGAGATTTTTTCTTCAATCTCCATCACCTAAGCTACTATTCTGAATTTCCTCCACATTTTCTTCTCATTCATATGTAGCTTTAAAAGCCCGTCTGAACTTCTCACCTCTGTTTTCAAACATAGTGGAGGAAGGAGAGGTGGATGAAGTTCAGGATGGTCAGTGTGTGGTGGGAATTGTTGCATTTGGGTGCTATGTTACATGCAACATTCCCTAAAACATGTCATGATGTGGGGAAAATGCTTCTTGACCTGACAAGAATTTACCTGGAATGCATGAACTCTCCTCAGATAATTACTCTCCAGTGAGCATCTAACCATTGGATTTTCAACAGCACTTTTAGCTTAAATAGGAAGTTGTCTTCTTCCCCTAGCTTTATATACTGAGCATGACATCATATAGCATGGAATATCCCTTTGGTCAGCTGTCCCGGCTGTGTCTTCTCCCAACTTCTTGTTCACTCCCAGCCTACTTATGGAACACGAAAGATCTTGATTATTTAGCAACAATCAGAAACACTAGTGTACTATCAACAGTATTTCTCACCCCAAACCCAAGACGTAGCACTAGAACAGCTGCTGGCATCAAATGTAACTCCATCCCAGCTGAAACAATGACATCCTCCACCCCATATTCCATGCCATATGACATCATGCTCAGCATAGAAAGCTGGGGGAAGAAGGAGGAAGGGGGCAATGTTCAGAGTGATGGCGTTTGTCTTCCCAAGGAACAGCTAAGCGTGAAGGAGCTCTGCTTTCCTGGAGATGGCTGAGCACCTGCCTACCCATGGGAAGCAGCGAATGAATTCCTTGTTTTGCTTTGCTTGCGTGCACAGCTTTTGCTTTACCTATTAAACTGCCTTTATCTCAACCCACCAGCTTTTCCGCGCTTCTACTCCTTCGATTCTCTCCCTCACCCCACCGGGGGGAAAGCGAGCGAGCGGCTGCGTGGCCCTCGCTGCCGGCGGGGGTTAAACCAGGCCCGCAGCGAACAGGAGAGATGAAGGAAGAGCCTTCCGACCCCCGGGCGATGGGCCGCCCGAGCTCCCGAGGCGGGGGGCCTGCTCGGCACCTGGCAGCGGCAGCAGCGTCGATGGAGGCCGTGGCTGGGCCGGGGCCGCGGAGGAGGCAGCGGAACCACCGCCACTAGGCCTGGCCCCAACGCCGCCACCGAATCCGGCGTCGTACGTCACTTCCTGCCGGAAGTCGGATCCCGGTTGCCATGGCTCCGCTGGCGGCGTCCCGCAGCGACCGGGGCGGAGGGCGGGCTCGGCCGGCCCTCAGCGCCCCGCCGGCCCTCGGCGCCCCGCCAGCCCCGGGACCTC
>JAOXNO010000013.1:18666051-18707783 GCA_028565335.1 Limnodromus scolopaceus
TCCCTGCCCAGGGCAGGGGGGTTGGAACTCAATGATCTTTAAGGTCCCTTCCAACCCTAATGATTCTATGATTCTATGATTCTATAGGTCTTCCTTGTTTGCTTGCTTGTTTAGTAAAGTTCTGTAATAATTAATAAGTGTTCCACATTGTTTGTTGGTGACCTGGAATTAAATTAAAACACTGCTGATTAAACCTGTAGGCAACACAGAGTGATATGTAAGTAATAACAGCATATGGCCGTTGTAGCAACCTGTTGTGCACTGGGTCCATTGAAACAAATGGTGAGTTATACGTCTAGAATCAAGGAATGCAGCCCTTACCTACAGAACAGGGAGCTGTCTTCAAGAATTCAGTATCTACTAAAAAAAAAAAAGGGAGGGGGTGTTGGAGTACATTGGCAACTGAACACAGACTCATAATTTACAACAGTTTTTAAAAGGGTTGATATAATTCTTCAACGGTTAGATAAATTGAAGGAGATACTTGATCCCTGGAATCTCGCGAGTACTAATCCTAGTCTGCATAGTTAGGGAAGTGAACAACAAAAAGTCAAAACATTTTTAACAGCTGGAGAAAATGCTCTAGATTGACAAGCTCACCTTAAATCTGTTTATCAAATAGTTTGAGCTTACTTGATTACAGAATCTGAATACCTTGCCAAGAAGAGGACTTAGGGATATTTTCCTGGGATTTGGGATCTATACAGCATGCTCTTAAGAGGTACATGAAAACTTCAGTCTCTCTCCAGGTAACAAGAAGTATTCTGACAACTGTTCACAAAAATTCTCTGTTTGGTTTTGTCTCAGATATATTTCTGAATGGATGAAAAAGGGGAAAGTAGAGAAGGCTGGTTGGAATAAACAATTAGCGTCAAATTGGCTGGCTAACCCTTCATCCTTAGGCCACGCTTCAAGGACTACTTCAGTATCTATGCAATTTTAGCTGATCCATACAGCAAAAGTTTGTCATCACCAGCTTCTTCTCCAGGAAATCTGCATTTATACAAAACAGAAACAGGAAAAGTTCACTGTTTTCCTCTGTCAGTGAGTTTGCAATGAAATGCTTACTTTCCCTCCAAAACTACGCTGTCTTTAATAATTTGCCCAGTCCTGACATGCCTTGAAAAGGTAAATGGAGCTATTGGGGCCAGTAACAACTTGTCAGTCCATTCGTGGCTGGCATCTCATTTTGCTATATATAAAGGACATCCACAGGTGACAAAATCAAACACAGTGGCTACAAGATGAAACTGCTATGAGAATGACTGCTGCTTAGAGCATATTGTCAAAGGAATGATGGCATTTTGATCTCCTGAAGTCTTCAAGACCATTATAGGATGTATGCATTAGCTAAATTGAAGATAAGAGTGTAATAACTGTAAGAGTGACTGACTGACTGAAACGTAAAGGCTTGTATTCAACCAGTGGCCATACTAGAGGTTCCTGCGTTCAACCTTAAACTACATTCCTTTGAAATGTACAGATATAAACCGTGAAAGAATTAAAATTATAAACATGTGAATGTAACATATTCTGGATAATAACAATAAATATAAATAAATATCGAACTGATAACTCCCATGGCATCTCAAAACTGGTATATTTGTAAACAAGAGATTTTCATGACAGCTTGTACAATTGCACCCTCTTGTGGTGTACATAATGCAGATTTTAGATACCTAAAGTAGATCTTAGAAATGGAAAGGTACATAATAATTTGGATGACAGATTTTTTGAGGATGGATTTGTTTTCAGGGCAAATTCCCAGTAAATCAACAACAGTAACAACTTCTGTTTATGATTTTAGCTAGAATATGCTCAAATGTTTTCTTCTTTGATGTAATAGGAGAGCATCAGTAATTTGCACCATATTTCTTTGCAATAAGAGTGCAAAAGTCATAGCTGTTATTCAAAAGGCCAATTGACTATAATGAGTGTATATTAAATATGGCAAGGTACCAAAGAGAAATAGCTGTTTCTCAACTGCATAATAAATAGCTATAGTCTCTCACCTTTACCTATTTGGCTAGAATACTATGAGTATAGATGGATGAATCTAGTTAAAGTTTGTTATATTCCAAAATTATGTATGCATATCTGTTTAGTATTATTAGAAAAGTAATCATAAGGGTCTATAATACATAACCTTAGCAAGTATATAGTAGAATTTATTAAGGCTAAAATACGCATAATTTTACTTAAAGTAATAAAACTGTTAGAATGAAGGTCATAAAACAGAAAAGGTGAGAAATACTGAAGCCTCCTTTATAAGCTGTGTTATAATCGCCTTCCAACCTCTAGCCCTTTTTTCTTGCAACTTAAAAGTTCCCTAGTTTAAACAAGCCAAACGCTACCGCTGTGGGCAGATGGTAGAGAGAACATTGCTACAAAACCTGCCACTCAAAGTGTAACAGATGACTGTAGCTACAGAAAATTGTCCCTTTGTTCATTTTGCTAATGAGTGTCCTCATTGCAGCAGGAGACTGAATAGTTAATTACTTGCAGTTCTTGGGTTTAGCAGATGGTGGAGCTAGAGCTAAAGGTTCTCTAAGTCATGTGGAAAGTACAAGTTTGTCAAGAAAATGTGTACTTTTTATATACTTTCCTTAAAACAGTAAAAGATTATGATTACACATCTGTTTGAGACACCATTTAAAACTTAGTCACAGGATTAATTAAAATCTTTCCGTTTATTTTATGGAGAGGTTCTTCTTTGGAGCATCAGCTGTTGATGCTCAAATACAGCCAGAGCAAAGGAACAAATAGTTAAGCCTATTAAGAGCTGTAACAGTTACTTAAAAGGTCTTTTGAAATTCTAGGTTTGCTTTTCAGTGGTTTAGAGTTGACCACTGCCAGAGCAGAGTGTAAGCTAATTACTGCTCGTAATACTTAAATACTTAAATACTGCATGTGCTGTTTGCTTAAGGCTGCTGTCTTCCCTAGAGTGCACTTCTCTGTCTACAGGACTGGGTAAAAGTTTTCAATAAAAACATGCACTTTAATAATTATCTCAGAAGATTAATTTTAAATCTGTTACTGCATAAAGACTGTTTAAAATTGAAATACTGTTGAAGTATACCATAGAATTGATTAAAAAAATACATTGTTAAAAGTAACGTTTTTGTTAATCATACTTGTTCTTTATGTAAACTTCTACTGTTTCTTCAGTAAAGGAAGGGGAACCACAAACTCCTATGAATTACTTTCCAAAGCACTTGGCATTTTGTTTACATGATTCCGTATAAAATCAGTGAAAACTCTGTAGCCAAAACTTTATGTACATTGATAATTTGTTCTGCTAAATAGGAGATCAAAAATATCTGTTTTGAGGAAAAATAAATAGTTATGGACTAAATTTTATCCATCATTACATTATAGTTTAAGTTTCTATGCCATTTGAAAACCTTGGGATTTTAGTTTTAAAGGTCTTTAACATTTTTATTTTGAAGTAATTTTTTAAAAAGCGTTCATATTTTTACCAACCAAAGCAAATAATATCCTACATTTTGTTTAGCAGGCAAAGCAACTGCTGTCCGAGTCTTCTCTTTTGTGTTAATATTTTAAATGGTTTCAGGAGTTAGTTAATATTCTGGTATTACTATAAAGATCTGTGCCAGCTCTGAAAGCTTTTCTATAATTTTAAAAGAAATATGTGGCAGTAAAATCTAGACAGCCATAAGACAATATATTCAAATGTTTTCAATAGCTTTGAGACCAACAAGAAAAAAAGAGTAGCTGTCCCAATAAGCTTCAGTTGCATAAGAAGTCTTTTCCATAATGGACGTGGCAAGATTTAAACAAAGGACACGCATAATAAAAATGTAAATGAGTTTGCTTTACTAAAACTATAACTTTAAAGTCTTTTGTTGCATGTTATCCTGGAACCTTCTTACAAGGTAATCACTGTTTGCATAGAGATTTAAACCGTAGTCTTCAATAGCATTAAACCCCTGCACGGTCTATGTGTGACAGGCATGCAAAGCCATGTTAATGTTCAGAATATGAATTGCCTCTGGGTGGCTCCGACACCAAGTAGAAAACCAACTGTGTTGATATCAGAAGGCCTGATGGACTCCATGCGGCTCCCAGCCTGAAAACTTCACTGCTTTGACATGTGATGTGCTCCTCATGACACTGGCAGCACTGTCACTGAGGAATGGCACAAAGGCAACAAGCCCCCCTCCTTAGCCATGCACTTTGCAACCCCCTGGTGTTGCCTGTCCACAGTCCCTCCTGCCTGCCTAGTTACGGACAGCACTTCAGAAACACGGGGGGAAGTGTGGGTGGATAGGCCCCAGCTGCCTTCCTGGACACAGCCTCCATAATAAATTGACCTGAATGATGAGGGCACACAAACAGTATGATATGCATTATTCCTGTCAATAAAATGTCCCCATGTGTTATGGTCTTTGTATATAATGTACTGCAGCCTTTCTTCTTGCGGGGACCTATTTAGAGGCTCCACTTTTTTCTATTCATATTATGACTCTGTAATAGAATTCAGAAATTATATGATACTGTGTTGTATAATATTACACCAGTGCAGCATATTTAAATCCCCCATTCCTTGCTTATAAATTCAAGGCATCGCAATCTTTCAGGTTGTCTTTCAAGATGATAACCATGAAAAAAAAATGCTTGAAAAAGAGAATGAGGATTTGAAAGAAGAGGTTTGTGAACTGCACAATGAGATTTCTCGTCTAAAAAATGCTCTGAAGCGCTCTGAAAAAAGAAAAATATTTCTTAGGTAAAACTTGCAACTGATGTAAGATCAAGATGATTAGTTTAAATGAAGATGATTAGTTTAAATGCAGTGTGTAAGAAATGTTACTAAAGTTGGAATTAGTTGTTAACAAGCTTCAGAAGGAGGGTGACTTTTCTGGACTGCTGTCTTTTTCTGGTATTGAATGCTAATTTTGTATGTATTTGTAGGGAAATTCATACATATTTATTCTAATTTTAATGCATATATTTACATATTTTTAATTTATGACAAAGGAATATTTGTTGTGGCTTTTGAGACTTCTAATATTGCCTAGCAATGTGGCTGGAGTTCATATTTTGTGGCAGATACATGCTGTAACGTTACTGAAATAGAAAAGTGTAGTATGTAGATAGTTATATTTTTAAATGATGGTCTACTGCTTTATCTTAAGAGAACTGTATTAAAACCTACTCCCTCTCTAGAGTAGTTTTTGAGCTTCTGCAAAATATTTGAATGTGCATTTCTTCATACAATTAGTTTTGTGTTTCTGTGGAAGTTTCTAAGAGAATCAGTTTCTATCAAATAAGCTGCTGCTGCTTTTGATACCTGTGCTTTATTACAGTTCTCAAAAGAAGAGTTTTTTCCTGAGAAGTACAATGTACAGTCTTTACCTACAGGTTCCTTCTTATATGTTGTCAAAGTGAAATATTTAATGGATGACTAGAAAGTATGGCAATAGAGCAGAATTTGGCTGTTTAGCTTTGTTATGTCTGTGTAGATTAGATCCAGTATCACCTTTAATAGAGGCAAGATGAATTTGCCACAGACAATATTCCCGATTCCCGTTTATCATCTGATTCAATGGTGCTTCTTATCTTTTGCTAGTTTTGTATGAGCAATAAAGAACCACCTGCTAAAACACTTTGTATTGGCTGTGACTAACAGCAAGGATGTCCAGAATTAGTATTAATGAAAAGCTGTGGGCACTCAGTCACACTTGGCTCTTGAACTTACTTCTTCATCTCTATCTGACCAGCCGGCTGAACAGCAGGAAGAAGGCTGTGAATGTCAAGGGCGGTGGTGAAGGTCACAGTTCTGCCAGGACTCTCATTCCCCGTGCATTCCGCTGGGTTTAGAGACTGACCTGAAGCAAACATTTTGAATACATTAGTGTAGGCATGTAATTTCATGGGGTTTCTCTTTCCGCTCTTGTTTTCAGATAAGCAAGTTCAAAGAATGTGATCAAAAATGGATGCTGATGAGCCAACTGTTCAAAAGGTACTGTAATTTTTACTTTTTTAAGCTACACTTGGCAGAACATGAATGAGCTTGGGCTGTTGGCAGTGTATAGCTCAAATGATGCTAGAAAGCTGACTTTAATGTGAATTATGTTGCGTTCTGATTTATGGTAGTATAATTCACTGTAGAGTAATAATGAGTTGGTGTTCCTCTAACGAATATCGTGATTTTTTGCTCATCCTGTTATATTTTATAATGTTGTTAAAGCTCTGAAAATTCTGAACCTCAATAAACTACAGTAAAAGGATTGAATATGTTAATCAAAGAAGTAACACATTCAGTAAGCTTTTGAAGGCAGGGAAAGAAGATTTGTACAGGTGAATAGCTAGTAACCTCAAAAAAAGAAAATGTTTGGTTTTTTAACCTGTGACTTGTTAAATATTCAACTATTCCTCGATAGAGCAGTTAGTATATATGAATTATTATTGGTGTTCTATCTGAGCAAAACAATAGCTGGACAAGATATAAAAGTAATCTTTTTAAAAAAACTTTCATTAATAGCCAATCTCAATAAAAAATTGATAGCTGTCAGTGTTTTCCCAGTATAACATCTAGATATCTTTCCAGTGGGCTTCCTGTCTTGTGATGGTTCTCAAATTACTTTTTTCTACAGTGTATAGTTCTCACTCTGAGAATTAAGAAATAGACACAGAACTTTTTCGCACAACAAACATTCCTTCTGTGAAACGTTTCCGAAGTGTTTTGTAGATAACTCACTTCTTTGTGGTGAAATATAAGGGAAATCATGATACTTCTATGTGCTAGTTCCATGATTACTAAATTCTCATGCAAATTCGTATCTTAAAAAAATTATATTTTTGTGAGAACTGAGGCACTGAACTTCTAAAATCATCTCTTTCATTACCTTTCCTTGTGACCTTAGATGAATCTCTCTTCTATGACCAAGTTTCCCACTCTGAAAATAGCGATAACTACTTATCTTTACAAGAGCATTGAAAGGATATGTTCATTAGGATTCTGTACAAGAAATCCAAAATCAGAAGTGGAATATTAATTGGTCTGTCTAATGCAGTAGTCTATCAAAGAAGAGATGTGTCTTCTGTTAGTTTTTATCTTTTTCTAGGTCTGACAGTGCTCAGGAATCCCTCTTAGGTTTGAAGTCTCATTCTGCTGAAAAGAAATGGCCAGTCATCTATTCCTATACTGAATGTTTCTTCTTAGTTCATTTCCAAAGTCCAAATAATATTTTCAGTACTACGTATTTGTCATCCTTTCATTCACAGGAAATTTTCCATGAAGCTTACTCTAGATTTTCCTTTCCTCACCTTCATCTCCATGCGATGGAGGACATTGTTTTCTGTCTAGTATCTTCCCATAGATATGACCTCAGTCTGTGGATTTAATCAGCAGCACAGGAACTCTTTTCCATATGCCTCTCACATGTTATGGAAGCACTACATTTGTGTAAAAATGAATCACACACACCTTCCTCCCAAACTGCCTCCAGTACAGCTACCTGGATGGGTAGACCTTCAGAGTCGTTGCCTGGCCAGTGAGCTAAATTGTAGAGCTGAAGTGCTGTGAGAAGTCTTCAGAGAGTCCTTCTCTTCCCATTATAATTCTGATAATTAATATAATTTTATTTCCATTCCTGAAAGAAAAACTACAATTCTAAAAGATTAGTCACATTGACTGAAGTTTCTGATTCCCGACCCCCACCCTGTCCTTTGCATATCCCATTGAAAGATGTTCTCTCAATAGCCAGAATGTGCATAAGTTCTCCTTTGGTTAAAAAGCTTTGATCTTTAAAAAGAGGAGCTGACCATGAAGGCACACACTGCTGTAGTGCCCAGCAGTTGGACATTTCACCCCAGAAATGGAGTTCACAAAGTTGATACCGGCACCGGTATCCAACATACACTGTATAAGGAAAAGTTAACACTTAAAAACAGGATTCAAAGCAGACACGGTCAGTAATAGGTGGTGATGAAACAAGTTGGAAGCACTGTCTCTTACCTGGACTAACGAGAAATGAGTGAATTGTTTCTTTTAAGTG
This sequence comes from Limnodromus scolopaceus, assembly GCA_028565335.1. Classification (NCBI taxonomy): domain Eukaryota; kingdom Metazoa; phylum Chordata; class Aves; order Charadriiformes; family Scolopacidae; genus Limnodromus; species Limnodromus scolopaceus. The sequence goes on from JAOXNO010000013.1 coordinate 18,674,073, forward strand.
GGACTTGGAGTCTGGATCTTCCTCCTGTGGCCAGGCAACCAAGCCATGCACTAACTGTGGGCACCTGCCTCTCTAATTTATCTCAAAGCATCGAAAGAGATGGCAAGGACTGAGTTTTCCATAAGGACTAGAGCACTTGCTTAGGGTTCTGATCACTGATGAACTTGAGGACCTTTTAACCCATAGCTCCATATACCAATGACTAAACTGGCAGTTTACACTGTGTTCTGTTGGGAAAATATTCTCTTTAAAGCTGGATAGAGAGAGAACAAGTACAGAAAAGCCATAATCTCTAGGCTATATGTTAGGATATTCAGCATAGAGGAGGGGACTTTTCTATAGATTTTTTCTTTCTTCAGATTTTTGCTGAGTATTTTTTCTTGGGTTTTATTGGGGGGTGGGGGTGTTTTGTTTATTGTCTTCTTGTAATTCATAGTCTAATGTAAAATGCATAAACGATCTAGCAAGTCAAAACACAAGGTTGTCCCTTTCTCATGCAGTCACAGCTCTGGTATGTCGTCAAGCTCGTGCATGAGTATTCTGTATCTAGTCTCATGAATTTCATATTCTTTGTGTCCAATGGCACAGCTTGAACAGGACTGGTGGCTTATTCTCATCATAGAGGGGTAGTTAGGCTACTTTTCCATGACTTGGGATATTGTAATCAAGCCCCATAAAGCTCCCAGCGGCATACAATGTCGGCTGCCCTGATTTGTGGCTGAGCATTCTAGCTTCTAGGTTATTATGCTGAAGGGGAGCGTTTCTCCATTTTTATGAAAGAAAATGAATGCCAGTGTTGTACTCAACATTGTCTAGTTTTAAATATGTTCTAAATGCAAATACAGTAAGTAACAAACTGTGCTCCTGGTGACACTGAGAAATATAGATGTTTAACTTCCAAGTCCCAAGTGACAGTAGCTCTGACAGAAGTCTCAGGCAGCTCAAACCCAGCAGAGCCAAGGAAGCTTTGCGATGTAACTGTTTAAGGGAGTTTGATTTTGGAACCTCTGAAGAATTCCTGAAGAGTTCTGCTTAAATTGCTCTCTAGGCACAATCCTTTGTCCTCAATGAGACTAGATGTGTCATTTACCTGATGTTTGTCTCGTGAGCATACATTAGAACTTGCTGCAGATGATATAGACATTTGCTGATCTTTCTACAAATTTAAAGAATGGTGGAATTGTCCCTGCAGTTCCAAACTGCCACTGCTGTTTGATTGTAACAGGTTTCCACAAATACCCACTTTTCTGAGAGTTAAAGTCAATGAAGTCTCCGTTTCTAATGTTTCCATCATCTTCCTGCCTTTTGAGACATCACACTTTATGTCAAAAGAACTTTAGATGTGTGACCGTTGTGACATTATTAAATCCCTTATAAAAGTATCTAACTATAAGTGAAAATGTCTATCTGTTACCAGTTTTAATACAAAAATATGTGTATGTCCACATGTAGTCACCAGGGAGACTGCATTCAGAAAGGATTTCTAGAGAACTATGCCTGTTTATAGTATGAAATCCAACATTGATTCTTACACGTTTATGTTTTAGTTGATTGAAATTTAAGAACAAATGAAGGCAGAACTTGAAAATGAGAGATCATTACTTAAAACTCTGGTAAGATACTTATATATACATTATTTTTTGTAAACCATCATTTATTGCAAATTTAATAAAACATGCAAAACCCTTTTAATAACTCATAGATTGAATAAACTTATTTTTTAAGTAGGGAAGTTTTTTAGTGTGTGAAAAAATATAGCAAAAATACTTTACAGTTTTATTTTGTTCTTACTGTATTTTGAGAGAAACAGATGTAAACAATGCTACTGGAAATATTTTTATTTAAAAAGCTACTATTTTGTTTTAGGAGGACTTGGAAAATATTTAATAAATGCAACATTATTTGAAAGGATTTGCTGCTGCTGTTTACAAATGTCATAGGCATACAGAGTTTTGTCTTAAAATATTTTTGTATTCTGCATTAGTCTCATAAGAACACTGCCTTTTATTTTCTTTTTACATGATCCAGGAACTTTCCAGACGGCTGGTCCTTTATTTTACCATTTGACTTTTTTTTTTTTCCTAGCCTGATTTCGTACTGGCTTTCACACTGATCACCACTAGTATGTCTTTGTTACAGTAAACTGACTGGGTTTATTATAATAAAAAATAAAACACAGCTTGACTTGCAATCTAAATGTGCTGGAAAAGAATATGATACTGTTTGGAAGAGAAAAGGTTGTGAATAGAAAATCAGTACCACTTCAGTTATTTAAACATTTGCTTTTCTGCAGCTTGTCAAACTTTGTGCCAAGTCATAGCTGCTTTACTTTGTTTTGTTAATCTCAGCACCATGTGTCTTGGGCTTTTTTAATAGGGGGCCAATCCTGCAGTACTCACTTAGTTTTCAGTTTCAGTGAGTCTGGGTAAGTACTGTAGGACTGCATTTTTTGAAAATTGGAGAAAAAGAAAACTAGAATATAATGTTACAGTGTAGGTCTTTCAAATCTGTTTGTGAAGGTTAAAAAACCCCTACAGAATAAGTTGCCTATTAAATAAATTTTAATAAGCCCCTTCATAATGAAAATAGTTTATAATTTTCATTCCATTTTAAGAAGATTACTTTAACCTGAAGATGTAAGCAGTACTGCATGTAAATTAGGAAAGTATAAATCAAAGATTTTAAGATTTGATTGTCTAAATTTAGGCCAGGGTACAGTTTTGTCTTTCAAGGAAAATCTTTTGGGATAATAATGTGCCAGCACAGAATGCTAGCTAATGCTAAAAATTAGTGTCTCATTTGTATATTTACCAAAAATATTTGAAGGCATTATTGTAAGATGGTATAACTGAGGTTTGATTTGGCTTCATAGTGTGCTTCTGAACTGATATTTAACATGAAAACAGCTTATACAGACTTCTGGATCGTAGCCAAGGCACCTAGAAATGTTTTAAGTCTACAAATTCAGTTGTGATAGTTCTAGAAATCCCAGTGGGACCTTTCCCCAGCTTATGTAGCAATATCAAAGCTTAAGTAGTCAGGTTTGTTATATACTATGGGGATATAAAAAAATCTAGACATTAGAAAGCTTTTATTAATTCAAAGGAAAAACAAGTTTTCAAAATAAAATCATTTTTAAAAATAAATATTTATTGTTAGACATGTTTACTTCTTTTTGATTAATATTATTCCAAAGCTAGTTCCAATGTTTACCTAGAAATGCTTCCTCTAAGGGGATCTTCTTGGATGAATAGGGAAAACGCAGATGTCGTAGTAGTCTGAGTTCAAAACAAATGAGTACATAAGAGTCCAACCTTTGCAAAGGCTGTTGAGTGAGATTTTGCCTCGCTCTCCTCCTAATTCTAAAATCGAGCACACAGTTGCCAAATATCTAGAACATATTTATGAGGTGGGTTCTAAAATCTTTCAGTGCCCCAAAATACAGAGTATGCATTACAATTAGTTGTGAAATGTGATGAAGACACCTTGACTAATCTGCGATACCAAAGTATTTAGCATGTAAAATTTTGTGGCCTTATCTTTTGATTGTGTATTATCAAATAATAAAATCAGTAAATAAGTATTAAGCATGAAAGAAATATAGCTGTAAGGCATTTAAGTCAGATAAGTCAGAGCAGTAATATGCACAGTGAATGGGAAACAGCATTGAAAATGGAACGCTTATGCTCTGGGAAACGGCAAGGAAGGAGTAGACTCAGTGAGAACTTAAACGCTTTGCTCATTGAGACTTCTTGTTGATACTCTGAGTGCATACAAATGTGGAAATGAAAGATGGACAAGCAAGAGAATAAAACCACTCTCAGAGTACATAGTGCTCAAGAGAAAGAGGAATGAACACTGAATGTAAAAAGTAATTTGTAAGTAAGGTTGAATCTGGAAGTATAAATCCTATGACATACGACTGGAATAAAGCGTTCATGCTCTCAAAAGATCTTCTCTAAGTTTTAACAAGTTATTAAAACTGTTTCATGAAGATTATTGCATAAATAAAGTATTTTCTGTATTACCATACAATTCTGTGTATTTTGACTTTATTAAAATAAATAAAAATGTTAGTGATATAAAATGACATTTCTTACAGTAAATCCTGGAAAATGTAACAGTGTTAGATGAAAAAAAAAAAAAACAATTACTGAGCAGAATCATTAGAAAAGTACTCAAAATTGAATCAATAGTAAAATCCTGCAGTAAATCTTAGGGGGAAAAATGTCAGTTGATTAAATGTTCCCCTTTTGTCATCTTTAATGATTCTTTCAATATTCTGTTTCATTTCATTGTCTATAAACAGTATTTTTGCTTTCCCGTCATTAGAGTAGTACAAATGTGTGAGCAATGCTGAGCAGTAACACAGAATCGGCTGGCTTTGTTACAACGCGGTACAAGCCAAGGAGTTGCTGTCACTTTCTGATGTTGTTGACAATCCCAGCTTAGAACCAACGGAGTTTTTGAAGAAAAAGTGTAAGTATTTTTCTCTCTAGTTATTATGTCCCCAGACAGTGAACTGAAAGAAAGTTTTTCACTGTTGTAGATTGAAGTGCTAATACAATTAGCTTTAAATCTTCAAAAAGTTGTATGCTTTTTGAATATGCTATTTACAGATTGCTTCTTATTTTCTCATTTTAATACAATTTAAGTCTAGGTTAATATTAGACTTATTCCAAAAGTCTATGCCTGTAGATTTTTTCATATTTCTTGATGGTTTCTTTAGCAAAAGAAGGAGAAAAAGAAGACGAAGACACCAAGACAAAAGTGCAATGTGTCCCGGGTGTGGCACAGAAAAAAGTATGCAATATCTTTTCCTAATTAACATATAGATAGATTTTATTAGATAATATTGCAAAGTGCTCTGCTTGTGTCATACCTTTGTTTTATTTGTCTTAGTATAGTTTTTCTTTTTCCACTGGACTGGTTTCTCTTAAACCTATGTTTGTGTCTTGACTGAACAATGGAATACTTCCCTTACACTGCACGAGTAACTACTATCATTGCAACTATACTCTTTTAAACAGTCTTTTTTTTTTTTCTATTTAATCCAAAAGGAGTTAAGTAATATCACTACTAGACTTGGTCCTGATCTCCTGCTCACTGCCCCTTCAAATTGAAACATGTACTCACTGTTCCTTGTCCTTTAATCTAGAGAGAATGAACGTGGTGGATAACAGGGCATGATGTCTGACGGCTCTAATTAGTGGGTAAGCGTAGCTCAGGGTTTGTCTGGCTGAAATCAGTTCAACTGGCAAGGCTGGAGTCTGGTGGAAGAAATTGCTTTATTAGCATTGTACCTTAAAGATAACTAAAAAGACTGAAAAACATGTAAACGCCAAATCCTAGCTTTGTCTACAAGCAGCAATGCTGTACCAAAAAGCACAATGCCATGAAACACAGGGACAGAAAACTGAGATTCTTGCAAACGTATGCACTTAATTTGTCCCAGCCTTCAAAAAACAGTAATACATGCATCGTAAAGGAAAGGAAGAAAATCTGACAAACAGATACATATATATATAAAGTGATCTTACTGCATTGTAGCTGTCAGTAATCAAAGGCTATTTCAGGATATTAAGAAACCATTGAATACCCTTGAGATGAAAGTAAAGATTATTGCAAAACAAGAAATGTTACTGGGATATAGAAGAGTCTGCAGATATATACATAACTAGATTTTTTTAAAGGTTTTAATGCTTAGTGTAATTTTCAAAAGCCTATAGTCGTCTGTCTCCCAAATACTTTAAAATATGTCCATGGTCAAGTAAATGTACTAACTCCACAAAGCAGTTCATTCAAGCAAATTCATTTGTTCTTCATGAAATCCTAGTTTCATTTGAAATGTCATGGGAAGGGATTCCAGTGGCAGTGGCCTAACTAATTTCACAAGATAGTTATATGTCTTTATGTTATTCTTGATATTTAGAGATTAACTCTCCATTTATGCTTTCCTTTTTTCATGCTGAATGATCAAAAGCACTGATTTATGGAGAGAAAGTGTGATCTGCTTCACACAGTCATCCTCCTTTTCCAAAGACTTAGTCTTCTAAGTCCTTCTGCACACTTGCCAACTTTTCAATCCTTTAAGTAGACAACCATGTAAAAGTAATAATGAAAAATCTTTTAACATTTTAACAGGATTTGAAAGTTTTCCTTTAAAAAATGCTCTTTCCTCCTTTTTAAGAATGATTAGCACTTACGAATCTATAACCAATTTCTGTTAGTTGTTCATAGTACATAAAAACTCGTTCTACTCTGAGGTTTCTGAAAGTGCCCATCATCAAATAAAAATGTGATTTGTCATCTGTACCTACTACTACATCCTGTCATTTACCAAAGGTATGAGGAAAGTTAAACAGTTTGGATTTCTCTTTTTCTATGGATTATATTTTAAACATTTTAGAAAAATAATTGCTGGGAAAATGTATATATATTTTTTTTATGGACACTCCTTAACTTTTGCAGATTATTTTTATAATACAAAATAAATGTGGCGAAACATTATAACAAAGGATTTTTTTATTGTCTTATTACTCTTGAAGTTAGATTCAATTTAGGTTTCACAATGCCTTTATTTGAGTAAAGGTTGTTGATATCCCTAATCTTACTAAAACTTCAAATAATAGAAAAAAAATAGTCAGTGTTTTGAAGCTAATATCTAAATCAATGTATTAATCAGCCTCGCTTTTTGAAGCTGGATTTTCTTCAACAGTTATTTGACATATCCTATTAATCAGAGTTAGATTTGGAAATCTATGGCATATGGTGAGAACAAGCCATGTGCTGAGATAAACTGAACCGGAGCACATATAGGTTAGTTGAAATATGTGTGATGTTTGAAAGTGGTATTTGATTGCATTAAAACACAAAAATTGCTATACTGTTGGTAACTACCTATTTGTTACTTGGACTTTCGGCTCAGTGTCATAGGCATAAGAGGAATATCTTTCATTGAAGACTTTAATTTATATTCATGTTAAATTGATTCAGTATCATATAAGTACTACGTTGACACCCAGATCTCTACTTGCCCTAATGCTTTAATCATACAGTAAAATCTCAGCAGCAATAACATAAAATTTCAATCTCAGTAGCAACAATGTACAATTTTGACAGAAAATCAGCCTCCACGCTACCTCCAAAATGTTTTGTGTCATTTTAAGGACAATATCTTCCTCAAGCAGGAGGAGATTTTTGTTCAAAGCCAAAAAAGATGCTTAGATACTATAAGAACTGTCTTGCTACAGAATTTTCCTTGGTCTTGCACAGATGCACATCCTACCACCTAAAGATGATGTAGGGGTTGAGAACTAGGTCTTCACCAGAAACTTGGCTGTGACGTTGAGGGGTACAGGGGATAAAGAGCTGTAGGCAATAGTCAGGTCATTTCTGTAGTTGAAAAGCCTACATTCAAGTGTGTCTGCGTGCCTAGACTCTTCCTGAGGGGTTGTTAGTTTTCCAGCAACCCTTTCCAGGTATTGGACTGGTCTGTTTGAAGAGTAGGGCTTTAGGCTAAAGGTAATGTGGGGACTTGCAGAGAAGGAAAGATGCAACTGAAAAGTTAAAAGAAGATTCCAGTTTCATGCATGAATCATTCTTTAGATCTCATCTTTTATTCTAGTACTATTTGACAAAATAATAATTTCTGTTTTTCCAGTATTCTATCAGGTATAATTTTTGTGATTGCAAATGCTTTTTTCCTCTTGCATTTTTTAGTATTTTGTGAGTTTTTCTGTTATAAAAGTGTCAAAAATCCACTATCCGTGGACCAAATCTGTATCTGTCTGTATCTATCTGAAGAACCAAAGGAGCACTTGATTATATTTTCACCTGTAAAATGACTTGGCCTATTTCTTCTATTGTTAGAAATGTTTTGAGGAGTTTGAAATACTGCTGACATTTTTCTGTGTTCCTTTAATATCTGATTCTCCTGTTCTATCTGTCATCATCTTTGGCTGTATAATATCTTCTGACCAATTTATGGCTGCTATTTCACAATCTTTTTTCCTGTTCACTGAATTTCTGAGTATCCCATCCATAATAACCATAACTCTATTATGTTTTTACTAGTACTCATACTGTTGTTCTTTGTAGTGCCTACAACCTTCATAATTGCTATTGTGCTTTAAAACGCATCAAAGATAATAGGATTTTAACCCGGTGAATTAAAAATTCATTAACCAGAGCTGTATGGCTTTGTATTGATATTGATCAATACCGTATTGATCCTGCAAGAGAGAACATGAATCCTCCTTCTCCACGCACCCTTCTAAAAAGAGCAAAGCACATTTATTCCCTTCAATCGCTTGAACAAGTGGACAAATGCCCAGACCTGACCACTCCTAGCCAGCCATCACAAGGGGGATGCAGGGATTTCAGATTTAACCTGACATCCTGCCCATGGCTCAACAGTCCTGGGAGGATAGGATGGTGCCTCTCAGAAACCATGTTGACTTTGGCGTGGCCTGAAGTGCTTTCAAGATACAATCTGCTGTTAATGAGTAAAACACTAAATTATACTGGTACAGTTCTGCTGTATAGTTTTTTTTTAATTTCTGCGTGTGGGTTTGAAGGAACACACAATAGCACATTCAATAAAGTTCAATTACTTTTCAATTACTATTCAATTACTATTAAGTACACATACAGTGTTAGCTGATATTTTGCTTGGTGTTTGTACTATAGCAGATTTGGCTGTGTAATTTTGTTTTGTAGATAGAGCAGGGGACACCTGCATTCACCTCTAGAAATTTTTATGTATCTAGATAGGGATTATATTTACAATGGAAAATCCATTTCAAAGATTTTGAAAATAATAGGTTATCTGTTTATACTCTATATCAGCTGATGATTGCATAGTGCACTTTTGATAAAACAGTGCATATATGCAAGAAGAATTAGTGTTTATTACACATAAACATTAATTCCAGAGATAGAAAAGTATATTAGAATCATAGAGTCATTTAGGTTGGGAAAGACCTTTAAGATAATCAAGTCCAAGCGTAGATCATTCTAGCTTGTTACATCAGTGGGGAGGTTTTTCTTACTGAATGTTTTTCATTATTTTCTTAATTTAGAGCAAATCATTCATATCCAAGTAATGTCATGATGGGAAGTGTATAATAGTAGAGCAGAAAAACTGTCACAGATAACAGTATTGCCACAGTTCCCTTGAAATCTGTTTCATAGCCCTGTGTCTCTTATTTCTAGTTTCATTTCTTGGTTTCATTCTGTTTTCTAAAGTCCCTAAATTAATCCTTTAATTTCTAATATTTAGTACAGACTGAATGGTTTTCTTCCTTAGTATTTATATTGAAGATTTACGCCTTGTTATTGTAAATTCTTATAATAATAATGCCATAATTAATGGGAAAAATATTTATTATGTTTTAAATATGTTCTGTTATACTGGTGAGGCTCATTCAAGTTTGCCAACAATTTCTGAACTAAAAGAGTGAATTTGCTATATGATTTTAACAGGCCATAAAACCATTTTGATGCATTTGTATTGCTAGTAGAAGCTATAAAAATATCCAAAAAAGAAGACGGTAACCTTTGACTTGCTCATAAATCCTAAGGTTCTAGATTATTTTTTTAAATGGGTTAAGTACCTCTACAACTCCCTGAAAGGAAGTTGGAGAGAGGTGAGGGTTGGCCTCTTCTCCCAAGGGAATAATGACAGGAGCAGAGGAAATGGTCTGAAGTTGGGGCAGGGGAGGTTTAGGTTAGATATGAGGAAGAATGACTTTCCTGAGAGGATGGTCAGGCACTGGAAGGGCCTGCCCAGGGAGGTGGTGGAGTCACCATCCCTGGAGGTATTTAAGAAACGTACAGATGTGGCACTTCAGGGCATGCTCTAGTGCCCGGGATTGTTGGGTTGTGTCTGTTTGTGGGGTTTGGAATTTTTTTGTTTGTTTTTTTGGGTTTTTTTGGGTTTTTTTGTGGTTGGACTCGATGATCTCAAAGGTCCCTTCCAACCATGAAGATTCTGTGATTCTGTGTGAAGCAATTGTGATTTCGGGACTTGTGAAAAAGGAAAGAGTACTACTGAAATTCCCCAGAATGGAAGATTCTCAATCAGGTCACTGTGTCTGATATTTACTACACTTGCTAGATTAGACATAAAGTAAAAATCCATCAAGCCCTCTGAGCAAGTCTATAAACCCGTTGTATCTTCCTCCATCTCCAGGCCTCCATGGCTGTTCAGCCAATATGTTTAGTTTTAGAACCTTTTAGTCAACTAGGACTCTCGTCCAGGGTGAAATCTAATCATATTTTGAAATGCAGTAGTTAATAATTTTTAGCATTATAGCTATAAGTAGCTTTTCATACTGAGGTAAGTAGGATATGTTGTATTACAGTCTTTAAACGAAAATGAGATTGGGAGGAGGGGGAGATGTTACCAAAAGAGTGGCTGAGCAGAATGCTCTCTCCTACTCAGTAAAATACAGTTCCAGTGTCTGAAAGTTAAGTGTGTTTGAACAGTGGATGAAAAGCTTAGTGAACATGAAGAGCTTCAGTTATTAGATTCTGGCCATGCTTAATTTGCTAAAAATTAATTATGTCTTTGATTACATATCTGAAATATGTGAAAGGTCTTCCCTGAAATATAGATCTTATAATAACCATGCCAACATGCAACATTCTAACTTAGGCTACAGGGGAGCCCAACTTCCTTACCAAAATTAAATTTTGGAATCCTATTCAATAGGATTCACGTTTTGATTTGTAGGAGGTAATAGATTTTATTTGGAAGGTTTAGATCAAGGTTCAGTTCTTTTACATTGCCTGAGGTACCGGAGGTGGTGTAACCATGCTGAAACACTAGCTAAGCAATAACTTCCTCTGCCAAGGATGCGGTTAGTTTTCATCTGTGCTAAGAGGTGTATCAAACAAACTTTTGTAATGAAATTTGGTATTTTTGCAAACTATTCATTTGTAAATAACATGCCCTCGTAGTTCCTATTCCATATATAAGGAGACAAATATATAGTTATGTGCTGGGAACACTTCATTAATGACACAGAGAAAGGATTTCCTGTAGAACAGATGGCCCTTGGAGTGTTAACCAAACTGTTCATCTTAACCAGCATTGTCTGGAACCTAATGCCCTCAGGCAAGGATCCGACCCAGTTGTGGAGAGGCACCATGCAATCATGACAGATGGTCCTGTGTTGAGGCAGTCCAAAGACCATGCGTATGTACCAAGGGTGGCTGTTGAGAGCTGAAGCTCACAGTGGAGAATATTCAGTAGGATTATGGCTGTGGGGTGTCCTGGTGTCTTACTCTGAACAACATTAATGTAAAAAAATGAAGGTACAGGAGACCGTAAATTGAATGGAAGGAAGTTTCTTAGCCCTTCACCTGGGTTTCATTGGCTGGATCAAAAGGGGGCAGAGATTTGTTTAATTGGCTTCAGTCAGCTTAAAGAGGATATAAAATTTAGTCCATCATTCTGCAGTGAGTTGAATGAGTGACAGTAATAACTACCTGGGATTATACATTTCCAACTTTTGAAAAGCAAAAATTTCAATGCACTAATGGTTGTTACATTAGTGTTAGTGTTTCTTATCACTTTTATATATAAATCTGAATAAAATCTTAACTAGGCCTGTCTTAGGTTTTAAAGCTGAAGGGCATGAAATACAGTTTAAATAGCAAATACTTTTCTGGTCATGAGGTTGATCAAGACTCCTATATTAAGAATACGTTCCAATCAGCTGGAGATGCTCTAGAAAAGGGTGGGAATCTCACTTGTTTTCAAAAGTTGAATTTTAATCCAGTTTATGGTTGCTTTCCACATTCGAAAAGAGGCTTGCTCTTCTTTTCAGTCAGGAAGAACATAGCTTTGAGATTTACTCCTACTTCAGAGGAGTAAATAAAAGCAAAGTAGAAAGAATATCAAAGCACATAAGGGATTGAAGTGATCTAATGAGAAATATGGTAGTAGTTTGCAATGAGAAAAGGAGTGAGTTGGAAAAATATAACGGGGGGAACTTACATGTTTAAAATTGATCTGGTTGAAGCCTAGAAAGTAGCTGCTGTTAGCATTAAAGTAGGGGGTTTTACCATCTTTTTACAGAAAATGTTAAAAGAAACACAGGTGCAACTGTCCATTTCTTTTTGACTGCCATAATGGACTGAAATGCCACTGCTTTATCAGGGGACCATCCCAAGAACCGGGGATCTTCAGATTGTGGGAAGTCTTTAGAAATGGTCTTCTCTACCCTGCAGTGTCCCAGCAGTCAGTGAGGGAAGCCCTATTATGCTTATATTTCAAGCAGCTGTAATCCATAAGAAGAATCAGCTGGGAATAAAATCTTGCAGTTTAAAAGCTGCTTTGCAACATTATCCCCTGGCTTGAGATCTTGCCCATTTTGTGTATGCCTGCGTTGGGCCTGGATCTGCTTTTACAAACTCTCCATCTACCCTGTCCTATTGCCACCAAAATCCAGGGTGTTACACCAGTGTAAAATCCGTGCGTGGAAGGAGAATTTGACCATGTTTTGCAGTCATTTATTAATAATTACTATTTACAGTGAATTTCATCTGCAGCTTCCATAATTTGTAGATCAAATTACTTTCCTTTACTTAAAAAAGGCTGACACAGCACTGTGTCTGCAATACTATCTCTTCTTTAACTCTGGTGTTTACACCTCTGAACGAGCCACATAGCTGCCAGCGCATGTACGCGCGAGAAAGCGGAATGTACCTGCAGCTGAAAAAACAAAGCACTGACTTGGTCTGGATGGGGCTAGGGCTTAACACAAAACACTAGCAAAAGCCTGGAAGCTCTGTTCAAACAGACGGGTGGGTAATGTATTTGATTTACCAGGTTTGGGTAATGTATTTGATTTACCAGGTTTGGGTCCAGTATGTTTGTGTGGAGACCTGAGGAAATGTAACCGGGATGAGATGTCTCTTGGTGGAGGGAATACGTATCTGCGTGAGGTGGGAAGAAGGACATGGCCGGGGTGAGGGCTGAACAAGCATTTCCTCTTTGTTTTCTTCCAGATTTGCTCTGTGCTATGTAGAATATAATTTACAGTTGGAAAAGTAATATATATGACACCCTCCTGAGAGAGAAGGGAAGATTTGAGGTTGCTTACTTTCTTTCAGATTTCTGATATGGCATGCCTGGTCAATGGGGATATTTTTTCCCTGAATGATGAAAGTATCGCAGGAAACTAAAACAGCTTTGTGTACTCATTAGACTTTGTCAGTTTTCAGCACTGCAAGTAGAAGAAAAAGAAGTTATAATGACCAACCTGCGAATGCAAACTGAAGCTGAAACAGTAACGCTTGAGGATAAAAGAGAATTGGAAAAGGAACACCTTATGAAACAGAAATACTGTACAAAACAAAAGAAAGAACTTACAAGGTGATCTTCTAATTATAACAAGCTAATAAGTATATATTTTATGTATGTATATTTATATACAGACCTTTTTAAAGTGTATGGATCTCAAAGAACTACTGTGTCTTTAACCTTTAAGTTGCTAAAGCAATGATACTAGTAGACATTTATGTAGCAGCTTTACTCCAAGACCTTATAGAATTTCTCATGACATTTGTCTGCGAGAAATAGGAATCGGCTTCCCAGAAAGGAGAATCAAGATCCAAGGCCACACAGACTGTGTCTAAGTTGTATGGCACGGATACCTTGGACACCCGCATAGGTACTTCCATCCAATCACCCAGACTGGAAATGTGCCGCTGCTCCCCTCCAGCCTGTATACCTGGGCTTTCCTAGCTCTTACGCTTGACATGGGACTGATAGGAGTCAGGGCATCCACTCAAAAGCAAAGATTAGGAAGCATTCTTGGACTCCAAGCGTAGACATAATCATGAAAATCAGGGTTAGGTCTGAGCCAGGAGTTCAGTTCTTTGTTCTGATGGCTTAACCATACACTTCCCACAAACCGCTCGTTTTGCCGTGAGGAATTTGTAATGATAGGTCTTGAGTCCTCGTCCATTTTAGGCAATGGCAATTTTACCATTGATAGCAGTAAGATGAGGTTCAGACACACGTACATGGGACAAGATTACATTCAATTGTCCACAGTGCTGTTTTCATTATAGGGCCAAAACGTTGCCCTTAGAAACAATCCCTAGAAACAAAGGAAAAAATGAGCTGACTTTGAACGACTGGCTTAGGTTACAAAATATTTTGATTTTTAACAGGATAGTGGAAATATCTAGCAGCCCCAAAAAGGAAAACTTGTCCCAAGAACAGCACTGTATATTAGCAAAACTTTATATTTGTTTTTGCATAGTTAGTGAGGAAAATAAACACTGTTTTACTTACTTTCAGATAACATACGTAGTACCTGCACAGAAAGCTGCCGAAAGAACCTCGACTGGTGAAACTGGGAAACTGAAGAAGCATAAAGGTCAGGAAAGGTAAACCATAGAAACATAGTGGCCAAAATTTTTGAGCTTTGAAGACATTTAAGAAGCCTCTGTGTTGATTTAATTTCTTCTCTTTAAACTTTTTCTTCCTATCTTAGAAAGGAAGCTGAGCAAAGTAATACAACATGGAAAAAGACATTCCAGCTTCTGTAGAACAGGTCTAGTAGTATTGCTTTGATTGCATTGATAAAGTAGTTCATGCCTATGGCTTTTGCAAATTATATTTGTGAAAATTAAGGTGGTTATATACGTTATTCAGTTACCTAGTCATTAGCATTTGAGGGCGTAAAAACAACAGCACACAAATAGGGTGGAAAACCTCAGTAGCCTGGGGTTGTCAGAGCTTCCAGAGTCCCTCCTATGAGGCTAGGAACTGGAGTCTGAAAGCCCTGGGACAAGATGTGGAAACTGTAGGGTTTCTGGCCACAGACAGTTTGGATGTGAGTGTTGCCTGGAATGGTGGGATAGGAGAGCCCTAGCAGATGCCAAATGACTCTAGTATGTTCTTGATGTTATCTCTGGTACTGCTGTAGGGACGAACTTTAATTTCAAATTTATGGAGTCCTGTTGGAGTCTATTTAATCTTTTAAACACCCTATTTCATTTTTTCAAGATTTTTTTTTTCAGAATTTCAAGTTTATTTCAAATCCATCTGGACTGATACCAATTTTTAAAGAACAAAATTTCCCACCAGCTGCACATTCTACTGTATTTCAGACAGTCCTTTTCCTCTAATTTTTTTTGTCTCCACAACACCAATCAAAGGTGTGGAAATGCAGTAACCCCTGTCCTACAAACAGTGAACTGTAATGAAGGTGCATCCATTGCACAGCAAACTGCCTGTATTGTACTTTCTGCTTGTTTAGTTTCATACAGTATCTCTAGGGTCAGTGAAGAGTTTCTCATTAAGTTCACTATTCATAGAAATAGGTGCCGAGGTATCTCATCTGAAAGCGGTGAGAATAGACTACGTTAATAATATAGTATCAGTGTTATCAGTGTTTTTAATAATAGTGTAAGCCTCTGGAGAAAAATAAAGTTCTATTATTCTTATCAGGTCTACTTTAATGAGTATATACTGTGCTACCTGAAGAGTTAGGTACTGGAGAATTTTTTTAATGCAGACCATTAGAATCACTTGTTTAAATTAGAGATGAATTTGTCCTTTTATGCATAGCTAATCATTGTAACATCATAGAAATACATTTATGAAAAGCCAATTAACAGTGAGATCTAAATAGACTATGGGAACATCCTTATTTTTGTTTCTTTTTTTTTCCTGATAGTTTATTAAAGAACCATGCAAATTATTTTTTCATGACAGCGTGACTATCTGGGCACAGATATTGCCTTGAATTTAGCCTGTATATTGTTATAATTTTATTATACTCATATTTTTTAAAAAAATAACTATAAAATATGTGAGCCCTCTTGTGGCCAAGTTATCTTCTATGTGTCTAATAAAATTATTAAAGACTCTGTGGCCTGCTGAATGAAGTGTCTGAAAAATATCTAGAGAACATTGGATGTAAATTTGTTTAATTAGTACTGTCAGTTCTCCTTCATTCTTCATAATAATTAAATCCATTTAAGTTTTCCTTTACATCTTTTGTACTTTACTGTTTGTAGCTAAAACGCATATAAAGTTCTGGGTTTGTAACCAAACACAAATAGGGCACAGAACTCCAAGATTCCTAATAACTTTGTCCGTTCTGGTAAAATTGCCATGAAAGGTGCTAGTTAAAGTAAAATCGTTTTTGTGAAGATCTTTTTTATGATATAGAGGTTTACTTTTACTTTTGAAATCTCCATACATATGATTGAAGTCATAGGACCAACATGACTATCAGTCAGAGTTGACTTTTAGTTATTACTGGACCTTACCTCTAGTGATTTTGAAGCCAAAGACACTAGATTTTATTGCCACTTACCATTCATTCCTCACAAGTTCAGGGCGAAATAATCCAAACAACCCAAACTACATATTCTCATTTAAGAAAAATTCTTATCAGCTGGTACAATAATTTTAATCTTTTTTTTTGACCTTTTGTTTGCTTCTCTTCATTAAAAAGCTCTGTTTCTCTAGTGTAGTACCTTTCTTGCTAAAAAAAAAAGAAAAAAAATACAGCTGTTCAAATTACCTCATGAGCTGGACCTTGAGAAATTAGGTAGCAATTTTCATTGATTAGATAAAATATCAGCACTCTCTGGTTAAAGTTATAGTAAATTTACAGAGAGGAAAAGGATGGTGTTTTAAATTCAAAGTGTGTATTCTATATACTCCTTACAGATTTTTCCACCACATAAGGTCTGTTACTTTACTCATACATTTAATATTAATGTATTTTAATGGCATTTTAATGTATAT
The DNA here is from genome assembly GCA_028565335.1 of Limnodromus scolopaceus. Classification (NCBI taxonomy): domain Eukaryota; kingdom Metazoa; phylum Chordata; class Aves; order Charadriiformes; family Scolopacidae; genus Limnodromus; species Limnodromus scolopaceus. The sequence goes on from JAOXNO010000013.1 coordinate 18,690,859, forward strand.
GTGTCCCATGGATTTCTGAATGCTTCCTGGTTGGTTGTTCTAACCTTGCTGATTGTTAGTGTTTGCGCAATTATTCTTGAGGCTTGAAAAAGATGCAAAAAGTTACATTTTTCTGTAGTGGCTATTTTAAAGTTGTGCTGGAGAGTATTGGTTGCAATATCTTAGCCTTTTTCTGTATCACGATGTTTGTGATACCTGCGTAAAATTATTTATTGATGGCACAGCTATATGTATATGTTAAAGAAATGCAAACTATCAACACATCTACTTATATTTTTCTGGTTTAATCTGGTCTTTTATTTTTGTTTTCTGTTCTGGTTCTTCAGGTTTATCACAATCTTGTCAGTAGTATGGAATCAGATTAAAACAGGAATGTATCTGTTAATTCTTGCTCTGTTATGCTGTATCTATTTTTTTCCTAAAAAACGTAACATACATGAGAAGAGATGCCATATTCCCAAACATGCTTGAGGTTCGTTGTTAAAATGCATTTTATCTTTGCATCCTTAATCTCAAGGGATTCTTTGCAAAGAGTCACTGTGGGATGAAAAGAATTTAAGATTTCTAGTGCCTGATACCCTATAACTATTATATGCACAGGAAATACACGGGAACTTGTAGGAAATATGTCAGAAAAGAGGCAAAGCTAGTGAACTTAGTGAGAAGAGAAAAAAGCCAAACCTCATGCTCATTACTGGTAAAATCAGGTAAGTTTCTCATTTTCAAAATTTGAATGAATGCAAACATTAATTGGGCAGAGCATTGAGTAGTAATTAATAGATTGATTGATTTCCTTAAATAAGAGGAATTCAGCTGCAGTGGGTTTTGACCAACCTTCAATGTTATTTTAAATGGAAGCATGCCCTTAGGTTAGCCACCCATGGTGGAAGTGCTCTGAACTTGAATTCAACCGCTTAACAATCATACGAGATAGGTTGAAGCTACCCAGAACTAGTATGTTCCATCTGTATTTCAGAGTCTTTTATATTTACAAGTCTCGAGTGAATATCAATCAAATGTCTGCTTAATTATAGTTATTTTTATATTTTGGAAATTCAATTTCAATATGTTCTCAGTTATGCATTGTAATTCTTAAGAATGACAACAGGCTAATGCAGACTAATTTAATGTGAAAATCTTTTCAGTCCACATGCGATGAAGAATGAGACGTTTCTTAGAACAAACCTGCAACACCAGTTGCTAGCATTTAATCACGCGTGGCTCGGCGAGACCGTAAGTAAAAACAAGACAACCGGTTTATTTTATCACTTTGTTTCTGTCTGAAGAAATCTTTCTAATACAGGAAGACATCGGAGGCAGCTCATGCCATGTGATGGTGAAAGTTATGAAACGGTAAGTCCAACAGAGGCGGATTGTCAAAGTCAGATATGCTCAGCCGCGTGCAGTACCATCTTGTGTAATAATTGGTGCGTGCAAATTACTCAGAAATTGTGCCGTTGCTGGCGTATGTCACTAGGGAAGCATGACATCCACCTGCAGTGCATGAATGAACCATAGTGATAGCTTTCTCCATCAGTTTGTGAGTTCAGACTCGTACTGTGGGTTGCCCCTTGTATCATCCACTTGTACCTCCAGGAGGTAGGTTGATCAGGAACGATGAGGTTTGGCACAGTAGTCACTCTTTGGGCTACTCACATTCTAAGTACTAACGCAGCAAGGAGAACCACCCCTAAAAAGCCATCTGTCTTCCTCATGCAAGTGGGTACAGCAGCCAGGAATGAAATTCTGGTCCGTCTTTTCCTTCCCCTTGGAAGGTCCTTCCCCTTCCAGGGAAGTTAAACAGGGGAAGATACGTTCTGCTGCAGGTGCAGGAGTAGCACAAACAGCCTACTCACCAGATCAGGGGAGGAGGCTCCATTGTAACTCAGAGTCCTTTGGGATTTAAACAAAATCCTCTAGATTTCAGAAGGGTCTGCAGTCAACCCTCCTATGGATGGACCTGGGTTGGCACAACTTCGTGTTGGCTCTCACTCATGTCAGGCTGTGTTCTTGCAAATTAGGCATGCAATACACACCAACCTTGGAGGAATTTAAGAAAATTATTTTGGCAGAACAGAATTGGGAGGTGTAGATGTTTAAAATTAATTTATTGCATGGGGATTGGTCTTAAACAGAAGAATTACTTTTATTTCCTTCATACAGAGATGTATGTGTTTTGTCCCGTTTCGTGCTGTTCTGACAGCACAGTAAGAACTTTAGGGAGAATGAACAAGGATGGAGCTTGTCAAAATGAAAACATTTTGAGTTTCCCATCACTGTCATGATGAATGTTCAAACACAGGGTTGCATTAAAATAGTACTTTCCAATAATATTTTTTTTCTGATTAAAGTCATATAGCAAATTTATTTGCAAGTCAATGTAAAAGATGTACAATTCAGGTACAGCCAAGTTAAAACACATTCCCCTGATTTAAGAATGATTGTGCAGTGATGGCAATTCCATATTCAATTAGAGTCAACAAAATGTTGCATCCTTTTCAAAATCTTTTATTATGTTGATTTCTCACTTATCAGCTTATATGACTTAAGCTACACTTTCCTGAGTGTGTTTAGTATGTAATTAGCATGTTACTTACAGGTGGCTGTCCTGTTTGTGTTGAAAGTGATACAAGAGGAGGGTGAAGGGGTTCAGATCTGGGTTATATTTGCATTCAACTTTGGTGTATAACTTTTTTTTCCTCAACATAAATGTTTACATATGTTCTGTACTTAGTAATTATAATATCTTTGACAATTTTGTGAAGCATAGGATAAGACTTTTATATATCCGAGAGTCAACATTTACCATTTGAGTAGTGGAAGATTATTTCCACAGGAGAGTTTCTTAATGTTTCAAGCGTGTCAGACTTGCTGCAGACATATATGGAATTTCCTATTTCTCTATAATATGGATTATGATTATCTACATGCATTTTATATTATTATTTTAAAAAATATTTAACATATTCAAATTTTCTAATTTTCTGAGATTTTTTCTTTTCAGATGCATGCAATAACAAGTATTTGTGAAAAGCATGTCAGCTTCAGTTTTAAAGCTAGCTGCAATATATAAAAAATCATGTGGCTGCAATTGTAACCGCCTGCGTATGAACTGAACTAATGCTGTCTGAGTGGTTAGCAAGGCCAGTATAAGCTGGATTCATCCAGTACTACAATAAATGGGAAGACCAAAATTACTTAAATGAGAAATGAGTGGGATTCTCAAGTTATAAACACCACCAGTCCTCTAACCAGTAAGAGTTTAATTCCTCTTGCTACCCTTTAAACCTAATGCCTCAACCTCAGTGGGCAGATTATCAGATTATTTCAGGAGACGGATAATTCTATACCCAATTTGTGAGCACATGTAGAATCTTTATGGGAAATATATGTCACTCAACTGGTATTATTGTTTAAAATTCTAATATCTAATGTAATATGAACATAAAGGCCTATATGATACAGAAAATTACAGGGACCAACATAGCACCAGAAGATATTCAGGTGGGAAAAAAATTACATTTGAGTAAAGGCTAGTGAAGAATAAGACATTGTTCAGGTTGCTGTAGGTAATTGCAGAAAAGATACCAAGGTTACAAAAATAATGAGCATTCTATTTTAACCATCAATTCACATAAAGTTAATAAAGAACAATTTTCAGTGAAAAGCATGGTGACATATCTATTTTCAATTCTCTAAACAAGTCTCTGCAAATAGGAAAGGATGAATTGACTTTCAGATGCTTCTCTCAGAAGAGAACATGAAAATATCTTAGCAATTCTTTTAAAAAGGTGAAATGATTTAAAAGGAATATTAGATGCTTAAGAGCTTAAAATTATGGGTATTAATAGTCTACATGGTAGACTGTTAGTAGTAGTGTCTGTTTCTAATGGCAGTCAAATTCACTGTATCCATGATTACATGACCTTCCTTAAATTATTGAACTGAATAAAACTAGTTTCTTAAGCAAGATGACAGAAGTGTGCCTTGTTCACGTCGTAACAAATAGCCGGTCAGAAATACATGTAGAGAGCTATAGCTATAGATATAGGTGTAAACAGAAATACAGGCTTGTCTGTACATACTTCTCTGAAATACAGACAAAAATAGATATCTGTAAATATCTGTGCAAATATTAACTTCCTCATGTTCTGTCCTGCAAAAAGGGCATGTATGAAACAATTCCAGTTCTCAAAACTCAGTGGAAAAATTTATGCTCATTTTAATTAAAATTGAGTCAACCCTAGAATAGTCTCTCAAGAATTAAGGTCATATTAGGTTTGGCTTAAATGCTGGGAGCTGAAATATCCCTCAGGGGGTTTTCTTCAAGGACTCGTTACTAAGCTAAGCATGAGAAATGTTTCTGTAAGTCTCATTTCTGTATTTTACAGTGTCTTAGTGTTTCTTTGTTTTAAGAACAGATTTAATTTTATTTCTTTTTCCTGGATTTCAGATGAATTTAACTGTAACTTGGCTTTCTAGTTATCTAGTTATCTTTTAGTCAATCTTTTCCTCCTCCTCCTGGAAACTGTGCTGAGGCACATGGGAAATAAGGAGATGGTTGGTGAGAGCCAACACAGCTTCACTGAGGGCAAATCGTGCCTCACAAATTTGGTGGCCTTCTACAACGTGGATAAGGGAAGAGTAACTGACATCATCTACCTGGGCTTGTGCAAAGCATTTGACACTGTGCTGCATGGCATCATTGTCTATAAATTGGAGACACACGGATCTGATGGATGGACCAGTCGGTGGATAAGGAATTGGCTGGATGTTGCAGTCAGTGGCTCAATGTCCATGTGGTAAGCAGTGATGAGTGGCTATCAGGGGTTGCTACTGGGACTGGTACTGCCTAACGTCTTTGTCAGAGACATGGACAGTGGGATTGAGTGCGCCCTCAGCAAGTTTGGTGATGGCACCAAGCTGCGTGGTGCATTCGATATGCTGGAGGGAAGGGATGCCATCCAGAGGAACCTTGACAGACTTGAGAGGTGGGCCCGTGCAAACCTCATGAAGTTCAACAAGGCCAAGTGCAAGGTCCTGCACCTGTGTTAGGGCAACCCCAAGCGCAAATACAGTCTGGGCAGGGAATAGATTGAGAGCAGCCATGAGGAAAGGGACTTGGGGGTGTTGGTTGATGAGAAGCTCTACATGAGCCAACAATGTGGGCTCGCAGCCCAGAAAACCAACCACATCCTGGGCCAAAAGCAGCATGGCCGGCAGGTCAAAGGAGATGATTCTGCCCCTCTGCTCTGGTGAGACCCCACGTGGAGCACTGCGTCCAGCTCTGGAGACCTCAGTGCAGGAAGGACATGGACCTGTTGGAACTGGTCCAGTGGAGGGCCACAAAGATGATCAGAGGGATGGAGCACCTCCCCTAGGAAGACAGGATGAGAGAACTGGGGTTGTTCAGCCTGGAGAAGAGAAGGCTCTGGGGAGACCTTATTGCAGCCTTCCAGTACCTGAAGGGGGCTACAGGAGAGATGGGGAGGGACTCTTTATCAGGGAGTGCAGCGATAGGATGAGGGGTAATGGTTTTAAACTGGAAGAGGGGAGATTTAGATTAGATCTCAGGAAGAAATTCTTTAGTGTGAGGGTGGTGAGACACTGGAACGGGTTGCCCAGAGAAGCTGTGGATGGCCCATCCCTGGAGGAGTTCAAGGCCAGGCTGGATGGGGCTTTGAGCAATGTGGAGCACAAAGGAAAACTGTGTGATTGAGAATGCTCCTATTCCTGAAATACTTCAGCAATTGCTTCCTTAACAAGACCAGCTTGCCTGCTCATCCTGTTCTGATGATTCTCAGTGTTTATGTTGTATAAAGCTATTTATAGCATACAAAAATACTTTGGAAATGCCTGCTCTAACCTATTTTCGAGCTCATATGCACCAACGTTCAAAGTTAAGAGTCCAGGTTACTTTTGGAACTCGTTGGAGCACACAAGGGGACTGACTGGGGTAGAGGATGAACTGATCCCACTGTTCATAGGATTCACCTCGGGTGGCACTGCCGTCTGGAACACAAGATGTTAGTTTGCCTTCCTCTCATTCCTTAGCTTAAGCAGCAAACTTTTTTTCACCAAGTAATAGTAGGAAATGTTCCAGTAACCTGAATTCTTTCACTGGAAAATGCTTCCAAGGTCTGACAAACTTTGAGTTGCTGTTTGCCACCCCAGGGACTGGGTGTTTTTTTTTTTATGTTGCACTGTATTATGGTTTCAGCACTTTTGAAAGAAAAAAAAAAAAAAAGGCATTAATTAGCCAAACTAATATATTCACTGCAGCATCAATTTTACTGAAAGTATTCTCTGAACTACAGAAGATTATTAGAAACCCTGATACGAAGACATGATTGAGAAGTAGTTAGAATAAATTCTTCAGTTCAGTTATGCAAAGGAGTACATTGAAAACTGTGGCCCAAGAGAAGACTGCTCCAACACATTGGAGAAGTATTGTCTATCCATCTATTGTCATATCCAGCATTGTCTTCTGCATAGAGCTTGGTATGTTTCTCATGAAGAGTTGATTAGATTGTAGAGTGTAACATCTGCATGCATAATTGAAGCTATACCGAAACAATTGTTCCAATTACTAGTGCTATATTCCATTTATATATTATTAATTAATAATAATAAATAATTATATATTATAATTAAATATAATTAAATATTTTATATATACTAATGTATAATCAATTAATAATATTATTATTTTATATATATATTAACATTCCAGTTAAAGACCCATATACCACTGGGTGATGTCTGCCCTATATGTCCCCTCAAAGAGGGTACGGGATATTCTGAAGGAACCATGATATTTTCAATTACTCTTCTGCCCTTCAAAGTCTCTTCTTCACAACTCATAAACTCCATGTTGAATATTCTGTAGTAACCAACCTCTGCACTTCCATATTCAAGTGAATTATTAGAAGGTGTCCAGTCTATTTGGCCATATGGGTTTTCTGTTTTGTACCCCTGCGCACTCTGCTGTCATAGATACTGCTGCTGGTGCCATGACCAAGACATAAAAGGTACTAAGAAAATAAACATTCTTTTAAGAAAAAAAACCCACAAACCTGTTTCTCACCTCTTCCCAGTCTTGAGCATTGACCTACCTAGATGTAATTGCCAGATACGCTGGCAAAATGCTTTACCTTCCGTCTCTCGTGGGATTATTGCCACAGGCCTTCTGCGAAGATTTGGAACATTCGGCTGCCGTAGTACATACAGATAGAGTTCAAGTCGTGTAAGTGGCTTCTCTGCAGAATGTCTCGTTTCCACCTGCTATTGATGAAGTATTGATCCATGATGCTGCACGTGGGAGGACAGTCCCCGAGTCCTTATTCAGTATTGACTGCATGAGCTGTGTCCGGGTGTACGGAGCTTTATGAGGTGCCCTGCTTGGTGTCACAAACCCTACGAATGTATATATAAGCACACACCAAAAGAAGAAAGTTATCACTCTTCAGATTCATTTTTTCTCAGGTAGGTCCCTATGGTCCAACCTGCCCTCCTACCTCACCTTCTCTGTCCTCTAAAGGGTTTCCAAAAAAAAAAAAAAAAAGGGCAAAAAAGCCAAGCGGCATGTTCTTTCCCAGAGATTGTGATAAACGTGAGCTGAGGATGAGGAAAGGGCTTCCCGACATTCCCAGTCCTGAATTCTTGGGACTGTGTATCCACACTAATGGAGAGACAGCCCATCTTAGAGATCAACAGCACTAAATAAGTACCAGTCAGGAAAGAGAGGTTACTGAAATAAGATTTTTAAACTATTAAACACAGTAGATAGCCTGTCCAAAACTGGGCAAGGATTTACTCTTTCAACAAAAGAATGAATTTGCTTGATTTGCTTCAAATCATCTGGTCGGATGTTCAGGGAGAAAATCTCTGGTATGTTCCAAGCTGAAAATAGTTCAAGTTTTCAAAGGAAGTACACTTGGAACACTGCTACCCCAGTTCCAGAAAGAAATATCTATATGGTACAAATGCAATTAATTTTAAAGTTATCGGGTTTATGTCAAGAATAACAAGCTAGAATTTATTTTCAAGATACTGAAGCCCTGGTAACTGGTGGAAACATAAAGAAATGCTTTAGGTATATGATTTCTATTTAAAATATCCTTGATTGGTGTTATTGCAAGCTGTCAACTTATGAAAAGATTACTGACATCACCTCATAAATTTTCACTTCATGAAATGAATGTGGATTTCTTTTCTAAAATGATGAAATGTGTCATTTTGATGACACTGGCAAAAGGTGTGGACGTGAGAAGAGTCTCAGTGCTCCATGTCAAAGCAGCAGCAGCAGCATCTCTTGGTTGCATCCACGTACCTGGGGATCAATCTAGCGAATGGTGTACCCTAAGGTAGAATTAATTGCCCTAAGGCTCAGGTGAGTTCATTGTTTGGAGCTTTTTCAGCTTGGGAAATTGTTCTTAAAACAAGAAAATGACCCAATGCTTTAATGCATAGTTTTTTTCTGTGAATAAGTTTGCTTACATTTAATGAAGTAAGTTATTACTCAAGCGAAAATGTGAAAAAAAAACAGGCGCTTAAGAATGTATGATAATCTAAATCAAGTAAATTTTAGGAAGTGAACCGTTTCCTTTATCTATTGTAGAAGTTTGTGAATTTGGGATTCAAATGCTGCATCACTTCCCCCAGTTGTCTTCCTCCACCGACAAGTTTAATAATACAATAGTATTTATACTAGAAATAATTGTCACTTTATTAGCTTCAATGTAGATTCTTTCTATACAAAGTTATTTACATTTAAAATTTGTGATGTCTAATGTTAAACCTTTTTAAAGGCAAAAGAAAAAAAACATATTCTAGTTTAACATCCCACAAAACAAAGTATTTTAGAAATGCTTAGGAGATGTATCAAACCTCGTTATCCCAGACAGGTCCCAGCTCATGTACCTGCCCCCCACCTTGCCTATAACCTTTTCTTTTTTCAAATAGAACTTTTTTTAATACTTTGCTACTTCTGTAAAGTAGTTTCAAGGATCAGCCGTGAGGACAGCCTCGCTGGCCACACATACCCGTGGGCAAAGCTCTGCTGCAGAGGAGACTGTCTGGGTTTCCAAGGAAGCGACGGTTCGGTGGTGTTGCATGAGGAGAAAACTACACCTGAGCGGATGGGGACTGACAAGGACATACAGTGCAGCCGGGGAGGGTTAACGGAGGAGAATTAAACGAGGTGCCAGCTGTAGAGCAGGAGGCACAGACAGGTACCCAGGCTGCCCTGAAGCTGACCACCTCCCCCCACCTCCAAAAGCGAATGGCCGCAGGGAAGATGCCAGGTCTACCCCGCTGCTGGGGAAAGCTGAGAAGGTGTTGATTGCCCTCGGGTCTGAAGCCGAATTGCTCTTTTCCTGCGTGTCCGGCGCAGCGAGGAGCCCATGAGCCGCTGGAAAGGTGAGATGAGTCCATGCGGGCCACTAAAAGCCTGGTTTGGAGCCATCTGGGCGTTCTCTCCAGAAACGGTTACTCCGAACATATCGATTCCCCGGGGGGAAGGAGACACCTCGGGGCTCAGCCCCGTCTCCAGCCGCGCCCGCCCTGGCTGAGCCTCACCCCAACGGCGTGTGGGCGAGTGTCCGCTCCCCGTGGCCACCACCGACGGGGCTTCTCACCGACTGTGGTGACACCGCGTTCCTCTTGCCTCCTTCCCTGGCGCCGACCCGCCGGCGTCCACAACAAGGGGGTTTGGGGATGCTTTTACTTTCCGCCGATGGTCCGAAATACCGATTGCAAATGTTTAAAAGAGTATTATTCAAAATAGCATCCCATTATTGTGTTTTTTCGAAGTTTGGCAACATCCGTCCAGCTGAGCGCTTCATCCTGCTCCTTGCTAAGTACCCTCCCCTGGGGACTGAGTTGGAGCTGAGGGGTTTGTCCCTGTTCCCTCGAACAATTCGGTCCCTCCTTAACGTGCGAGTGCAGAGGAATATTGGGAATGTACAAATTGCAGCATTAAAAATAAAAATAAAATATGCATATAACACTTTGGATGCATTAGGGGAGCGAATACTGAAAATCTGCACCTGGAGGCACCTCTCAACAACTGGAGGAACCTGTCCAGGATCCCTCGGAGTGTTTTCATGAAGAGTTCCACTGGGTTCCATCTTTTTCCAGAATAATCCTTAAAAGCAGCAGTAAAGTCACGCTGTCCAGGTCCGCCACGTGGACCTGATGGTGGTCTGATTTTTCTGTAGAAAACTCAGAACGCGTAAAAATATATGTCACTCAAACCTGCCGTTCAGAAACGGTGATGCGCAGAGATCCACCTTTAGGAATCACGGAATCACAGAGCGTGCGGCACGGGAAGGTGAAGCTTTGCCACAATATTTGCTCTCTTCCTTGTTTAAAGGTGATAAAACCGAACACCTAGAGACATCTATGCTCTCCATTGTGCAGCGTCCGCGGCTGTGGATTTTTATGTGCTCAGGGAGAGTTTTCTCACAGTCCGGTGTTTGCATCTATTGACTTTGTAATCTGTAGACAGGCTCTTAATGAGGACAAAAGCCAAGAATCTCGGAGATAAAACCTTGGAGTAACAGTGAGCCTTTGCAGCTTGTCGGCAGGAGAAAGCTCAAACATAAATATCTGATTTACAGAAGTAACACAACTTATTTTGATAGATTACATTGTTTCTGTTTCAAATTACTCTGTCAATCGAGGAAGACGAGGTTAGGAGGTCACATTTTCCAAAAAAAGAAAAAAAAACCGCTTGAAAGGACCCTTTCAAAGTATTTTTCATAAACTTCAACTAATAATTACTTCTGTGTGGTGGTGCGTAAGCTCTGCTTCGCCTGTCAAAGATGCTGATTTTGTTAAAATTTGCTGGACAAATAGGCAGGAACAGGGAAAAAAAAAAAAAAAAAACCCTAACAGGCGGACTGAAGTGTAGTGATTTGTCCCACCCAGTAGTTCCTGACAGGTCTGCAGCACATCTTCATTCCAAGTTTCAGCTTTTTTTTTTTTTTTTTCCCCCGTTGGGCGAGGCTTTGTTGTCGCCTTGAGCCGCTCGGCTCGGGCGCGGAGGAGGCAGAAAACGCCACGGGCTTGTGAAGCTGAAGCGGGGTCAAGTTTGAGAGCCGTTTTATCCCGGCAGCTTTTTAAAAACAGCGATTACCCGACGGGAGGAGAAGGGCCGGGGTTTCAAATGCTGAGGCAAATTAAAAAAAAATCCCCTTGGCCACCGCGGGGCTCAACGTCCCTCCCGAGCGTGGGCGCAACCCCCCGTGTGAGCCCACACACCCAAGACGACCCCCTGGGGCTTCTCCCGCACCCTTTGGGTGCCACCCCCGCCCCGGGTGGTGGCATCCGGGCCAGGAGAGGACACCCGTTCACCCGCCGCTCCGCGCCCGCGGTCATCCCGCCCTCCCCGCCGCCGCTCCGCGGGGGTGCGGGGGAGTCCCTCCGGCCGCTCCACGCGTGTCGTGTCCCCGGATCCGTCCGGTAACGTGGGAGAGGTGGCGTGGGGCAGGACATCCCATCTTTTGAGACGGGCAGAGGCGTTTGTGTGCCCCCGGGCGGTTTTGCCCGGAGCGGAGGCGCTGGGCACCGGGGCGGGTGTTCACCACCGGCCCCGTCCCGCACGGCCCCGGGGTGGGGGTGGGAGGCGGGGAGCGCGGCGCCGGCGACAAGGTTCTCAGCGGCGTGTGACACGCGGGGGCGGTGCGGGGGAGCGTCCCCGCCGCCCGTGGGGTGGCCGAGGCCCGGGAGCAGCGGCCGGTGGGCTCCGGCCCGCGGTGACTCCGCTTTTCCAAGGCTCCGCGTATTCACACACACCCCCCCCCCCGCCCCCGGCCGCCGGCAACAGGAATAAATTACAAACCCGCGTTTAACGTTAGTGACTCTTTAAATGGAATTTTTCATTCAAACTTTGTCATTAAAATAGAAAGGCCTTTTGGTTGTGCCCATACAAGCATAATAAATGGTATATGTTTGCGATACTGAATGAATCTGGCCCATATGCTGCGCTGCAAGGCTACATGAATGAAGCATTTACCAAATCAGGCCCACCACATTAAACAGAAAAACAATCTTTATTCATGGTAACTTATCAGTTTCAATTAATCAACCCCGACAATGGAAATTCTGATGTGTTCAAGCAACTTGAAAGCAATAGGTCATCTCCAGGGCAGCCATGTTGGGTCTTTGTGCCCATAGTTTCAAACAAAGCAACATCTCCAATAAATGTACATCCCCGCTCACAGATGTGTGCCTCCATGTGTATAAACATCCAGGCGCGCCGAGGGCCCTCCTATACACGTAGGGCTGCACGTAGAAGTGTTTATCTTTTTGTCATACCAAAAAAAAAAAAAAAAAAAAAAAAAAAAAGTAATTGTTTTCTAGTATTTTTGTTTCGTTTCGTTTCGTTTTGAGCTCCGCGAGTTTAAACAAAAGAAAAGAAATTTCCATTGGATGACCATCCTTTCAGTTTCTCTGCCGCTATGTGAATAGCATTGTGCAAACCATTCCAATGGTATTGAAAAGGGGTAACCATTGGTTTGATTTGGTTACACGGTTTCGTAAAGAGCTCCCTCCCACTGCCTTAGGGTCTGTGAAAGGTCCCTGACCTGTTTAGAACTGCCAAGTGAAATGTCATGTCGCCCCTCCCAAATGGGAGTATCTGCATTCATTTGATCAGTATAAAAAATGATTGGGGATGGCGAGATCAGGGCTTTTGAATCGCAATTTATAGCAGTTTACAAAAATGCACATTGTTGGAAAAGAAAACAGGGAAGTGCCTCCTTCCAAATTGCATTACCTGTGAAATGTCATTAGTCTTTTTAGGATATCGCATCCTATTTTTTATGATCTCAGAGAGAGACTTTAATGAAGAAGTTGAGTGTTTGCTCGGGACATGGGGACACATCGCGCTCCCTCGCGTCGCCATCAGCTGCTGGAGGGGACGCTCCCCCCTGTCCTCCGCGGGTCGTGGTCGGGAGCCACCACTCGCTGGTACCGTGTGTCTCACCAGATCTTGTCATTTTTAGTGAGACGACACGAGGCTGCTGCTTTCCGGGAGGGGGGGGTTTGTTCGTGCCCGGGGCTCAGCATCCTCCCACCTCCCGCCGAGCGCTCTGACCACCGCCGCCTTGTGCGGGACGGGGCCGCCGAGCGCTTCATTTGTTGCTCTTCCAATTCTCTTCCCCGCCCTGCACCTTGGAAAATGAGGGGGGGGGGGGAAAGCACCACCACGAGGGAAAATTTACACTTATTTCAAGCTTTCCGCCCTTGAATTTGTCACCTCTCGCACGGCTTTCATCCTGGGGGGGCTGCGCCCGTTATCCACCCCTCGGGGGAGCGGGGTACCCGGGGTGCCCAGGTCCAGGCTGGGCGCCGGGCCACCCCTCCCTGCCCCTTCCCCGCCTCCGTGCCCGCCGTCGGCCCCGCACCCCTCGGCACCGGTCTGGGTGCGTTAACGCTGTCGGTCACCGGTGGCACCGGCGGGACAAGGCGGGGGGCAGCGGGGTACGCTCCGGCCCCGACGGGGCTGCTCCGGGCGCGGTGCGGGACGGAGAAACGATCTGGGGAAGGGGAAGAGCGGGGAGGCACCGGGCGGGGGTCGTGTGAAAGCCAAAAAGCCAGGGGTGAAGGTGCCCCGGGTCTGCCCGGGAAGGGCGGGCGGCTCGGCCGGGCTCGGGGCGGGCAGGGATGACAGACAGGGCGGGCGGGCCGGGGCTGCTCCTGCTCCTCCTCCTCCTCCTCCTCCTCCTCCAGGTGCCGGGACGGAGGGCGAAGCCACCCCTTCCGTCACCTCTCCCCCTCACCTAGGAGGTGCCCTGCTGCCACCGGCGCAAGAGGTGGCGGCCTGCTCTGAAAATAGCGCCCTGCCCTCCGGGCCAGCCCGCCGCCCCCTCGGACCGGGTCTCCCTGGGACTCCCTTCCCCGGCCTAAACCGTGTCTTCAGGACCTAAACGTTGCTGGCCTGAAGGTGGAACCTCAACAAAATATGCCCCCCCGCTTCTCTCAGAGCTTCTCTCAGGGGGGCTGCGAGGGCAGCGCGAGAGTCCCTGTGTCCCCGTGTCCCCCTGTCCCTGCCCTGGGCTGATCCAGAGTTGAGGTGTCACCGTGCCAAAGTTTGACGCTATTTCCAGCGCCGCGTCCAGCGGGCGAGACGCTCTTTGTGGCTGTCCCCGAGGCTGGAACGTTTAAACGGGGCAGATAAATTATTAGGAGTAAAAGACTCGAGCGGCTTTAATTAGGAAAAGCAGTCCTGGTTCCAACCAATGTCCGTACAATTGCACACTGCAGTCCACCATTATTCGAGCTTCATCTACTATGCACTATATACCACCGCCTCCAAAGGATTGTTGCCCTAGAAACTTGTTTTAAATCTCCAGCTATATATCAACACCTTGTTTTAGCAGTCCTTGGCTGAATTACAGTTACACAGTTTGGCGCTTCTTTCAAATTTCCTCCCATCAGTTTGGCCAAAGAAAGGAATTTTTCTCCTTTAGAAATGAATTGGCTTAATTAGTAAGTAGATTAATGGCAATTGCTGGTGAGTTGGTTTCCAGCAGAGTTTCACCAGAGAGGGTTAATCGGAGTCAGGTCTGGAATCTTTCCCAGAACTGGCTGCCAGCCATTTCCGTCAACCAATCAACCCCGTAAACAAACGCGCCATCCGCTGAAATAGAGTTTATTTCTTACTGTCATCCCGCCGGAGTCATTTCCCCACAGAGCCGCCGCCTGGCACCGGCTCGGAAACCGATCGCCCTCCGCTCGGGGCTGCCAATTTCCAGCTATTTCCCCGATTTCCCCCTCGGAAGCGTTTCCCCGGCAAGAAAAGATTTGTTGGGCGCAGCGGCATTCAATAAACATGTAACCTGCTCTCAGCAGCCTCGGGCTGAGATTTTTTTTTTTCCTCTTCTAAATCTCCGACAATTCGAGGCAAAACCAACTAAGGTGACAGGCAGCCCGAAACCCTTTCCCAAAGCTACTGCAAGCAAGAAAACCAGCAGCACAGACTTTGACGTCTTTTTCAGCCTTTCCACTTATTTATTATTTTTTTTTCTATACCGATAAAACGCATTCATACTTCGACTTGCAGCTGCATTAGTCTTGCAAAAAAAAAAAAAAAAAAAAAATCCCTGCTGCGAAATGCATATAATAGGAAAAACAGATCGGCTGGACAGCAGCGTAATTAATGCCAGAAAGGGCTGAGGCCGGTTTCATAGTTTGTCTTTTGAGGATATCGAGACGAGACCTGGTGAAAAATGACGCATGCTTTAACATTTCAGAAAGCTGGCAACTAGCAGCGCTCCCCCCCCCCCTCCCCTCCGCCCCTCCTTTTTTTTTTTAACTTTATGCCTCTGAACAAAGGGGTCGGCAGAACTAGCTAGGTTGTAATGAGTTCTGTGTCCCTAGCACATTAAGTGCATCATGGAAACATATTGTATCGAAATAGTTTGGAGGAGAATACTGGGGATGAAAGAGAAAGGGTGCTTTGATCAGCTCCCTGGGGTCCTGAGTGCGCGCAGACCGACTTGCAAGGCCTTATTCAGCTCCAGCGAGACACACTTACAACGCCATTCAAAGAAATTTGCATATCTGTAATTTATCACATTTGTCCCCCAACATTTTTGCAAGGTAAATAAAAGTTGCCTGAATAAAAAATATCAATCATCACAAAGCGAGGGCGGGCGGGAGCGGGAGAAGGGCGAAGTGTTTGTTTAACCGAGCTCCGTTTGGAAAACTTTTTTGCTTGAACGCGGGGTAAAACCCACCCCGGAGCGTTTTGTCGAGTTTATTTCAAGCCGGTCACCGCGCCTGTGTCGGCGACCGGAGCTCCCGCTCCCCGCACCGGCCCCGGCCCCGCACGGCCCGCAGCTCCTGCGCTCCGCGCCCCCCCGCGCAGCACCGCGCAGCGCCCCGTCCCCTCGGGCCGCGTCCCGGCGGATCCCCGCGGAAACTCCCGGCAAAGCCCAAGGGGAGAAGGGGAAAGAGCGGGGGGGAGGCGAAAATACACCGTCGGGGAGGGCCATCCCGAGGGCCTTACTCGGTTTCAACCGGCGGCGGGGCGGCCGCTCCGCCACCGGCATCTTCAACTTGACCTTGGCGAGGGCTCCGCGGCTTCGCCTCATCTGTCACCCGCGCCCGGTGACAGTGATGCATTTCGCGGCATTGTCGGGGCAGGGCACGGGGAGAGCCGTCGGGGACGGGACGGGACGGGCTGGCGGCGGAGCGGGCGCGGGGTCTCCGGGCGGTGGCGGGGAACAAAAGCCGTAGCGAGACGCCTGTGCGGCTAATTCCGTGAAAGGCGCGTCCCGGTCCCCCCCGCGGGAAGGTCAGTGTCGCGGGCTGCGCTCCGCAGAGTGGGGGGGCGCCGGGCTCCGCGCATCCCCGGCCCCGCCGACCGCGCCGTCTGGGCGCCCCCCGCCTCCCTGACACCTCCCGAGGGCTCCGTGCTTTCCCCCCTCTTCCCAAAACGCTGCCGTCCCGAGAGCAGGGGCGGCGGGCAGGCATCAGGCGGGTTCTCCGAGCCGCGCCGGGACCCGCAGGGGCGCTCCCCTCCCGCCCCATCTCGCCCCCGGCCACTTGTCGCCTTTGCGGTTCTCCGTGGCATCGCCCGGCCGGGGGCTGGCGCCGTCGGGGGGTGCCCCGTCCCGCTCCGAGAGCGTCCCCGCCCGCCATCTACGGAGAAGCCGTCCGTGCCGGGGCCGGAGCGCGGGAGGCCGCGGCAGTGAGTGGCCGCCCCGAACCGGCCGCGGCCCTCGCCGCACTCCCGGTGCAGGGGCAGCCGTCGGGACGCCCCTGGGAGACATTTCCCAGGGGGGGAAGCCGCCTCCGCCCGCCCAGCAGGTGCGGAGCTCCGCCGCCGAGGTCTCCTCTCCGCCCGGCCCTCTCACCGCGCCCCGGGGCGGCAGAGGGCTCGGGGTCCCCGTCGGGGCAGGGGGCGGCGGCGG
>JAOXNO010000013.1:18714768-18745650 GCA_028565335.1 Limnodromus scolopaceus
CGGCGACGACACCCCCCCTCTTCCCCCCCGTCGAGGGGACACGGCGGCGCTACCGCCGGCCGAGGGGCGGGGATCGGGGCGGGAGGCGGGAAGGGGGGCAGCGGGCGGGCCCCGACGGTGCTCCCCCCCGCCCGGCCCCGCGATCCGCTCGGACCGGTGCCCCCCGCACGTCGTCGGGCGAGCAGCCCCCCGTCCCGCCCGGGCACGTCTCCCCCGCCCACCCGCTGGCCGGAACGCGCGCGTTGGGCAGCCACCGGGCAGCGGGAGAGGGGGACACGCACACCCACGCACCCCTCGCGCATCCTCCTCCCGGCACTTTTCTCGGTTCCCCGGGCCCGCCGGCTCCCGTTGCCGGCAGAGCCACGGTCGGAGCGGGCACCGGGTGGATCGATTCTATTGCACCATCAGAGTAAATCGCGTCAGCCCCTTGCGCCCGGCCGGGCACCGATTCTGAACCGCATCGGGCCCTGTTGCGTTTTTTCCCTTCTCCCCACTCCCGCTGCCCCCTCGGGACGAGCTCGTTTGGCGGAGGCTCTGTTAATAATTCCCTAACTGACTCTCACTGATTAAAGCCTGAAAAATTCTCACTGGGGTGAAATGGATTACCCGGCAGATTAGGGGAGGATTATCTCTGTCATTAGCGCTGCAACAGTTTGTCCGGCAGAGTCCGCCGAGGTTTATCGAAAGTGACTTTCCAGAGCGCCACCAGCACGGGCAGAGATCAAACCCCGAGTGGAAACGTCCCCCGCTCTATCAGCAGAGCAAGACAGGGCCAGCTCCGGGAAAGTAATAAATGACCCGACTTCAAAGCGGTTGACGACGCCGTGATAACGGCGGGGAAAGGCGTGAGTCACGGGAGGGAACAAAGAGCTTTGCAAGAGCCGCTTCTTGGAAAAGTCCTGCCCGCGGACGGACCACGCGGAAAAAACGAGACGGGAAAGAGGAAACCTACGCGCGAAGCCAGGAGCGCGCCCACGAGTGGCCAGGGCACCGCTGCCACCGTCCCGGGACGGGGAAACGGAGGAGTGTCCCGCCCCGTCGAGGCGCGATGCGACGGCGAAGCGGCTCCCCGTTCGCGTCCAACCGGGGAGCGGGACCGGGGACGAGAGGGCGAGCCCCGGGAGTGCGGGCCCGGCGAGCGCTCACCGGCCGGGATGGACGGGTGCCTCCAGCCGCGGCTCCATGCGGCGGGCATCACCGTCCAGTACCCGCCGTGCGCGGGGAGAGCGCGGGGCTGGCGGGCGGCGGCAGGCCCCTCTCCCGCTCCCCTCCGCCGTAGGAAACACCGCGCACCGCTCCGCAGCCTCCCCCGCGAAACGGGGTCCTTCGCCCCTACCGGTTGTCCCCAAACCTGCCGCAGGACTTAGATACGGTCTCACGAGTGCCGAGTGTGGGGGAATAATCCCTTCCCTCGCTCTCCTGGGCTGCCATCCTGTTTGTGCAGCCCGGAGATGCTGCCGGCATCCCGTGCGGCCAGGGCACACGCCTGGCTCCTGCCCACCAGTACCCCCAGCCCTTCCGGCGGGGACCGCTCCGAGCCGCACGGAGCACGGCGGGCAGGAGGCCCCTCGGTCCCCCCAGCCGTAGCTCGCAAGAGGCACCGCTCGCCCCCGCACCGCTCCTCCCGAACAGTCCCGTCCCGTCGAGCCGAGGCACCCGCCTGGGAGAGCAAACACAGCTTCAGCACCTGCGGACCGCGTACGGCAACCGCGGTGCTTGCCCTTCCCCGCACCGGGGCTCGCCGGGGGCGGGGGTGGTCACGCCGCCCCCTTACACCGCGGGCACCCCCTGTCCCCCCCCTCTTTCGCGCTCCCCGGGGCTGGGAGCGGAGCTGCGTGGCGGCTCCTCAGCAGCCGGGCGTGAGGCGCTGGTGGGAGGGCAGGGACCCGCCGTGCCCGGCCGGGGGGCTGCTGGGGGTGTGTGTGGAGGGTCCCGGTAGCCCGGGGAAGCCCACCACCCCACCCCGCATCCCCGCGGAGCCCCAGAACCGCAGCCGGTCCCACATTCGCGAGGCGCGGTCCCCGCGCCCCTCTGCCGTGTCACCCGCCAGCAGCTCGGCCCCCGGTCCTGTGCAGACCCTCGGGCAGAGGTCCCTCTCGTCCCCTGTGCCACTGGCTCGGCTAGCGGACACCTGGACGTGTGCCCAGTCATCACCCACCGGGACCGGGCCACCCCTGCGCTTGGAGAATCTCCTTTTCCGAAAGCAAACCAGGCAGCAAACCAGCTTCCCTCCCTCCCGTGGCCTTATCCGGGAGGAGCGCGGCCGGAGAAGGAACGCTGCATCTGAGGGCATCATGTCCAGAAGCACATGTATAAATCTTGCAGGTACCGTCCATGAAACGCTCTCAGATCCGTGTCACCCTTACCCTGGAACACCCAGAAAAAAAGAGGAAAGCAAATCCCTGAATTGTAACAACGCTGAGGTGATTTCGGGGGGATTTCCAGGCCACAGGGCTGGCTCTGATCTCTCTCCTGCATGCCCAAGGAGTCATCACCCACGGAGTGGCGAGTCCTTGCTCCTGCCACACGCCGGCTGGAGCCAGGGAGTTCAAAGCCGATGAGCAAACCACGTCGAGTGGACCCTTTCACCACCGCACCCGCTCGAGACACACACGCAAACACACTCCGGCGCTGACCCACCGCCCTCCGTGCAGCACGTTCCCCAGGGCAGGCAGACCAAGCGCCCCCAGATACAGAGGGGCCGAACCCCCTCCGCCCCCACCCCCCCGAAATAGGCTCTTTTCCCCCAAAGCCTCTGCCACCAGCCTTCTCCCAGCGCAGCTCCTTGACCGTGGTCTGTCCCTGTCTCTGCCCAGTGCCAGGGCATTTTTTGTTAAGCACCTTCCCCGAGAGCCAAGCCTGAAGGCTTTAGGAGGTGATGGGGAAGGAGAAGCGGGATCTCTGCTGTTGATCTAAGCACTGTCTGTGCCCGGAGAGGCTCGGGGAGCCCAGCCCGTTTACCGTACCCGGAGCCTTTCCCCTTTCCCCAGGGCTTGCGGTGCCCGCTTTGGTCCCACCACTGCCGGGGTGAGCCCTTGGGACTCGGGCAGTGAATGTCACACTATGCTGATGGCACGGCAGCAGCAGAGGGGGGACCAGAGGGATATTTTGGGAACACACTCTTTCCAAACTGTTGGAGACTTGGAGCCTGTCTTGAAACCGTTCAGAACCAGCAGATCTTTGGAAAGTTTGCGAGCAGCGCCCCAGGGGAGGTAAGCGATGCGTGGGACTGGTCTCGTACAGCCCTTCTCCCCGTCGTGTGCTTCGGGGTGCGAAGGCAGCGAAACATCGCTCCTCCCCCGGTTCCCCGCCGCCCCGGTGCGACGCCCGGCTCCGGGACAGAAGCGGTTCCCTCACCGTGCCGACCTCAGTCCTCGGCCCGGCGGCAGTAACGGCTTCAAAGCCGGTCGATTCCCGTTTCGTACGTCTGACTTCCAGAAACGAGTACGGAACGATCCCGAAGGAACAGCCTGAGGCGCAGGAAGGCTCCTCTCGCGTTTCCTACGGCGTTACGAATGGGAAACTTGCGAAAACCAGGAGCCGGTACCAGCGCAACCCTGGCCACGGCAACGCACCTGGGCCAGCACCGCCCGTGTCGCAAATGCCTTTCTCTCAATATTTGTCCTGCCCGGGTGTCCCACCCTCTTGCCCGCCGTGAGGGCTAGCGGCGTGCTCAGGGGAACGACACCTCCCGCACCGCCCTCCAGCAAAGAAAATACGTGACCAACGTCTCACACTTCGTTATTTCAACCCCCCGAGGGTAGGAACCGGGGAGGGGGGGGAACGAACCCCAAGGGGAACACTCCCTCCCCTCCACAGTCAATGGCCACACGACAAATCTACCTGGCAGCCACCTTCACGGGGACCAGGAGTCGCCAAAGGTCTAGAGATGGGGCGGGGGATGGCACCCACTCCCGACTCTCCGTGGGTTCACGCAATGTCCCTCTCCCCGAGGGAATAAAGGGAGGGGGCGCACCATGCACCCAGGGGACCCGGAGCACCCCGGCTTGCCAGGTCCTGTGGTCCTGCCTCTACCGGGGTGCTCGGCGCTGCGCACACCCCGGCCCGAGGAGACTGAGCCCTCAGCCCCCGTCCCCGGCTCGGGACGGCGGTAAGGAGCCGCGGGCGAGGGTCCCCGCAGCACAGCTGGGATCCACAGCAGCTCTGCTTCTCCAGGGCAAGAGCGCCCGCCCGCCCGGCGTCCATCCCTTCCCCTTGACAGGATTCATCTGGGGGTCTCTCGGGGTCGGAGCCGGGCCGAGCAGCAGAAGCAGCCCCCTGCCCCGCCGCAAAGCGCGCCCGACCCCCGGCGATGCTCTGCAGGAAGGAAACCGCTCCCCGACTCGCCGGCTGCCCCAACCTCAACGCCGGCGGCTCTGAACACGGCCGCACCGGAGGGGTCGGGCTCCGGGGGGCTCCGCACCCTCCCGGGGTCTGCCCCGGCTCCCACAAACACCTTTTTTATCCGCTCACCCCTGCGTCTGGCTGCCTGAGTGGCGGGTGCGGGGCGAGCGGCTCCCTTGCAGGCACCCACAGGGGACAGGGCGCTGCTCCCCAGCCCCCCCGCCGTGGTATGAGCCCAACAGCACTCGTCCTTGTCGGCTCTCCGCGCCCGCCGAGCCCCCCCCCCGGGATGCGGTGTGGGGAGTGCGGCCCCACGTGGGAAAAACGGATAAAAGGTGGAGGTAAGTGAGCAGCACCGAGGAGCAGCACCGAGGTCCGAGGTGGAGAGGAGCCACAGGTGACAGGGGCACGCACGCCTTGTCCAGAATCTTCTGAAATAGCTCCAAACTCACGTGGTATTCCAGAAAAACGAAATTTAGCTAAAGCTAAGGCAAAAGCCCAGGTCCCCTAACGTCCCCAGGTCTCCTGGGTTTCCCATTCAGGCCTAAAATCCAGCTCAACTCCGGTTGCTGAGCCAATGCCATGAAATCACAGGCATGGGAAGACAGAAGAAAAGCAGAAGGCTTTTAAAAGACTGGACCAGAGTTGGCACAATATCTATGCAAACAGTATTTTACCAGTAAAGGATTTAAAAAGCCACCCTATTGCAATTCCCGACTTCAAACGGCACTTCATTCAATTGCAAAAGATAGTATCTTCTCGGTTCTTTTTACCGCTGAGAGCATAATTTAAATTAAGGTTGTGCACAGTATAACCTTGTGGGATTGTGTGTTTCCCGGGAATAAACTTTTATACAACTTTTCTGCTCTGGAGGCGAGGGGGGGAGGAGACCCGCACGCCTCCCTGGGGGCGTCAGGGTGTCCCACGGCACGCCAGACACCGGAGGACGAAATCCGCTTTGCGGAGATGTCTGCGGGAGCTCTTTTGCTTCCCGCGGGGCCAGCAAAGCCCCACCAGCCCTCACCGGCTCCGGGCTGCGCCCCGCAGCACCCCCCGGCTCCCGGAGGCAGGTGCCCGGGACCCGTGCGTGAGGCTGATCAATGCGGCGGGGAGAAGCGCTCCCCCCTCGGCTCCGCTACCGGGGCGAGCGCTGCGCGGCGGGGCGGCGGCCCCACAAAGGCGGCGGGGGCGGCCCCGGGCCCTCGCACGCCCGGCGGAGGGGGAGGCACCTGCAGCCGGGGTCGGCACGGCTGCGCTCCCTCCCCTCCGAGCTGGTACCTGGGCGCTGGGCTGGTAATGCACCATAAAGAGCCTCTTTCAGGCTCTTTCAAGCCGAGATCGCGGAGGTCACCGTGTCTACAAACCCCCCTCTGTCGGTCGCTCGGGCCGGGGTGCCAGCGCGGCAAGCTGGAGAGCAGGCACAGCCCATGGGAATCCCAACACTTGTGCCGCCGGCTCCCCCGGCCCGCCCCGCTCCCCCGCTCCCCCGCCCCGAGGAGCTGCTGAATGTAACAAATGAGCTGCAATCGATCTGCGGGCACGGGGGAAAATCAAATTATATGGTGCGGCTGGCTGGGCGGCCGCGACCGGCGCAAGGTGCGGGAGGGCTGCGGGCGGCCCTCCGCCGGAGCCGTCTCCCGCCCCGCCCCGCCCCGCTCCGCTCCCACCCAGCCCCGGCCCGCTCGGCTTCGCCTCCCGCTCCCTGGAGGGGGCTGAACGGCGAGCCCAGGTTGCGGGGCTGCGAGGGGCTCATCCCGGCCTGCGCGCAGGTTGCGCGGTCTGCGGAGGCGCTCCTGTAAAGCGCCTGGCGGAGGGGGGACGGGGGAAGGAGGTGGAGGGACTGCAGCAAGGTCGTGCATCAAAAGTCTGTCCTCCAAAAGTCTGTCCTCCCCTTCTGGTGCCGCTTTTGGGTCCCCTCCCCGAGCTCCTCTCCCGGGGCTGGGGCAGGCAAAGGGAGGCAGCCCCGTCCCGGCATCCTGTCCCGCACCTGCGGAGCCCGGGGGGACGCACCGCCCCGGCGGGAGGAGAGCCGGGTACCCCCCGGCCTCGGCGGGTTGTGATGGGGGCTGGGGGGCTAGTGGGGGGGTTTCAGACAGTGACCGGTACCTGAGCCCTCCCCTCGTCCCCGAAACGGGTGTGTGGGGGCGGCCCCGCTTGGGAAAGCCCCCGCGCAAGGCCGGCGGTTGTCTGCGGGTCCATGGGAATCTGGCCACTTGTGCCGGCCGCAGCCGGGAGGGGGCTGTGCTTCCTTTACAAAAAGAGACACAATTAAGCAAAATGCTCAATGAACATTATAAATGATGTGCAATCGCCTCGCAGATTGCTTAGCAAATCAAATTATATGGTTGCTCACGGATGATTTCCATGTGCTTTAAAACGCAAACAGGTACTTTCTGATTTTGGGTTTGGTTTTTTTTTTCCCTAAACAACAACAACAACAAAAAAAAAAAAAGGGCAGCGCTTTAAACTTTGCGGAGCAATGCCACACGCTGAAAGGCGGCTGTGTGAATATTCACGTTCTCCTTTGTTCGCTCCTGAATTTCACAATAGCCCGGGGAGGGCACGGCCACTGCACTCTTGTAAATTTACCAATCCTTGACTAAAACCGCCAGGCACCTGCTTGGCAGAGCACAAAGCTGCCTACGTTTCCACCAACAATTTACTGTTTCATCAGCTTCTAAACTGGCCCGACAATAGAAAGGCTCAAAGCTAATATAATTTAAAACAACGGAGATGGCCGAGTTCAAGGCTCCGCCGGCTGCGGAGGCGGCGAGGCGGGCGGCTCCTTGCGGGAGCCGTTCAGGTGCGAGCGGGGCGGGCCGTGCCCCGCCAGCCCCGGGGCGAGGGGAGCCCCGGAGGAACAGGCAGCCGCGGTGCGGGGCGAGGGCTGCCGGGCGGGTGCCGGTTTTGCTGGACGGGGAGTGGGGGGACGACACACACACGCAGTGACTCCCCCAGGGCACTTGCAGCGGAATGAAACGGCGACAAACTCAACCGGTCCCCGCAGGAAACGGGCGCGGAGGGGGCGCGGGCAGCACGGGAGCGGGGACCGGCTCCTCCGGCGGCATCCCGCGGCGAGCCCTGCCCGAGCCGGCAGCGGGGTGTCCCTCCCCGCTCCTCCCCCGGGGGGATCTGTGAGCAAGGCCACCGGAGGAAAGCAGTATGTAAAAAGCACGTGTTGATAAGGAGCCCCTTATTTTCCAGCAGGGAAAACCACTGACGGGGAGGGGAACGGCGCCCCGAGACCAAGCCCTGCCAGCGCTCTGCTCCCATCCCCACCAGGATCGCTCACTTGAGAAACCACGCAAGACTCTCATCCCAACCGCAGAAGGGCCGGCAGACACCACAGCAAAGCAGGCGACTGTCGGTGAAAACGCCAGTTGCGCTCTGTAGCGTTTTTCAAAGGGTAATAAGGCTCCTTAACACCAGCTGGCAGGAGGCGCTGTGACTTGGTTTTCATTTTTTTACCCCCCCGCGACTTCTGACGACTACGAGCCCTGTCCCAAGGGGTCACAGGGCACTCTTTCCATTCCGGTAAACAACCCTGGCACACCATCTCTTCCATAAATATATCCAGCTATAGATTAAATAGACGTAAGTTTTTCCAGTCATCGCTCCTTTTTATGGGTCAGAGACTCCTGTTTTCTAACCTCCTCCCTTGATTTCTGCCTCCCCGTGTTTTGCCCATTTGCTCTTGTGTGAGTGTGGGTTCCCGTGGAAGATCTCAGTCTCCAGGGGATTTTCCCTCAGGTTTATATACCGCCACCACGCTCCTCTCATTTTGCCAGGACAAGCAAAGCAAGCTCAGGATTAGACTCCCTGATTCTTTATCACTCAAATCACCTTTCCCTGCCTTTTCTCCGTATGAGTTAATCTGCTGGGACATCCAGAACCATAACTGTACAGAGTCATCCAGGAGAGTCCTCACAGCTCCTTGGAGAATGCCATCAGCATTTGTCTTTCTGCCAAAACCCTTCACTTCATATTTACTCTTTTCATGGCCATGTTCCTTCAATGGCTCATAACTACTCTGTCATTAACTAGTGTCCCAAGGTCTTTTTCCTTCTCTATCTGGCAAGGACAACTGAGACCACAGCCATAGCACATGTTCCTACTATACATCCCAAATGCACTGCCTTTTAATGCTGGATTTCCTTCCTTCTTTGCCACTCTGGCACTCACAGTCCTAGGCCTCCCCCAGATGACTTTTCAAGCCTCCTCTGTGCTGGGATGCCCTTCCTGTTTTGCAACTTTATCAGACGTTGTTAGCAGAGTCTTTCTTTCCTTCTAAAACTGTTCATGGAAATTTTTCATCGAGTCCATAAGAGCAAAGAGGAGACTATCCTGGGCCATGGCACAGGTCTATCCAGTTCCCTCGCCCACCTGTGACAGTGATAAGAGCTCAGAAACTTCTTTTGCCAGAGATTGTTTCTATGTGTCTAAGAGCTCTTGATACATTTCCTCTCTCTTCTCTCATTGTCTAATGGCTTTTAGAACTCAAGCAACAAGTTGTTTTATTGAAATGATGAGATACTATTTAGTAGAGTTGAGCTTTAAATGAATGAATCCTGTCTTGGGAACAGATGTAAGATTTAGAGATGCAGGTAAAACCAGAGGCCTAAAAGCATCTTAGGGGGTCCATGGTCCTCAAGGATCTCTCCTCAGCTACCACCTAACCCTACGAGTTTCCCTCCTGGGGAGACATACTACACAGCTGGTGTTTTAACAGTGTTGGCTGTAAGGGGATGTGAAAACTATCCTGATGATTTTTAGCTAGGAAGAGCTGACCTTCCTTGGTTGTTCAGTTCCAGGAGAGGATTTCCAGCGGAGATCCCTCAACCCTCAGTTTGAAGCATAGTTAGGTTTCTCTCCAGCCCAGAGTTAGACATCTTACATTTGCTGGCTCCTCGCTGAGCCCGCTGGCTCACTCTTGCATTCTTTGTTGATCACCCGCCTCTCATCACACCAGGAGCCTTGGGGCTAGGTGCCCAGCACCTACAATTTAGGCATTGCAAAACCACATCTCTGCATCCATTTAGCCCTGAGGCTTTTATCTTTGTGGCGAATTATTAACCAAGTCAGGGACATGAAAAACATCTACAGGAGGAGATGCTGCACTTTCTTTGGAAGTTGTCCACATATGAATAGTGCTGTTTTACCTAGCCTGGTACCCCTTCCCCTGTGCTCACCTTCCAGCAGGCACAGGAGAACCTTTTTCACTCCATTCTATGAGAACCCTTCTCCTAACGAGGATTGGTTTTACGTCTCCTCTCAGTGATCTCTTCCTGAGACTAAGGAAAAATCCATTTCCCTTCAGTGTGCGCTTTTTAAACGTCTTAACATTTTTTGCTGTTCTCTGCTAATTTTTCTGCAGCTTTTCTTCAAGTGTAGTGCCCCAAACTGGACACTATAGTTAGGCTAAGCCTAAGTGGCAAGTAGAGCAGAACAATTACCTCAGTGTTTTACCCAAAACACTGCTGTTAATATATCCCCAAACCACATTTGTTTTTCTGCATAGGTTTCATCCCGCTTCACACAGTGCATGGTTCACAACAGCCAGTCGATCCATTCCTGCACTATTGCTGCCTTATCGGTTATTCCTCATTTCACAAACCGCGCATTTGGTCTTTTGTCCCAAGGCTCCATTCTGTGCTCGTCTTTATTACAGTGCAGCTTATTGATTCCAGGCGAGCTCTTCAATCTGTGAAGATCAATGTGAGTCCTGATCCTGTTCTCCAAATCAACCTCTCCCAGCCAGTGTTCCCAAGAGTTGAATCAACTATCTTTTCCAGTAGCCAATTTATTGTTGAAAACATTGGGGCCACAGCAGACAACTGCAGGACCCCCCACTTGGCACGTCCAGCTTTGACACCGAACCATGGATGAGTGCTTTAGTATGAATCAAACATTACATGCTTACTCTAATCTGGATTTTAGATCTCATTACGTGGTTTTGTTTATAAGAATAGTAGGGCTTTTGACACTAACGAAGTCAACATATATCACATCTATCCCTTTATACACTTGGCTAGTTAGTCCTTCAGATAAGGACACCGAATTAATCTGAAGTGATATGTTCTTGATTAATCCATGTTGATATGTTCTACTGCCTTCTTATCACTTCTGTGCTTACAAATTGATTAATAATTGACTCTCATTATCATGGTTAGGCTG
Organism: Limnodromus scolopaceus; assembly: GCA_028565335.1. Lineage (NCBI taxonomy): Eukaryota > Metazoa > Chordata > Aves > Charadriiformes > Scolopacidae > Limnodromus > Limnodromus scolopaceus. The sequence continues at coordinate 18,725,287 of JAOXNO010000013.1, forward strand.
ATGGATTAATACTTCCCAGGATCCTCCTCTTTGCTCTTTTTTGGGCTTGTAAACACACGCCTCTGGCATCAATGTTCTCAAGCAAGTCACTTAGGGTGTGGGTCACCATTGCCTCTAACTTCAGCCAGTCAAAAGCTGGACATTAATTCGGAGAGGGATTCAGTTCCTTACACACAGGAATATGACACGCATAGTCTAGTATCATATTAACTGTACCATAAATATAGTACTTATCAATATATAATATTTAATAATACATAGTATAAATATATATAATATACATAATTTAAGTACTTACATAAGCACTTATACATAGTAATTATAGAATACACAGTATCTAAGACACTACATATAAAGAGACTGGCACCTTTCTGGAAGCTCAGTCTGGAGTGTCCATGCAGGCTATCCATGCAGGATACCTGACACCATCTAGAATGGGATAGGGCATCTGTATCTACGCTAAAGTGACTACACCTCTAACTATAAGATGTTCATTAATATACAAGGGGAAAACTTTCTTAAGATGAAGTCTGCTGGCCTTTGGAGATGCCACTCTAGGTTCACCGGCAATAGAAGCAACCAAAAAAGTTTTAGCTTCAAGTTACAGGACTACATGTTTTTCAAGGTGTTGTGATATTTTAGTGGTCTGAACACCTAGCAAGCACTTTGAAGTATCTGAATGCCTCACTCCTAGACTGGCCCATGCTTATTCTGTCTGATTTTCAGTACTACCAAAGGTACTCAATGTAGGTAGCTAATTACTCCAAAGCCCCTGAAATCTGGAGTCTCCTCTTTACATGCCCATAGCTCTCTTAACAATTACCAAGAGAAGCTGCACAAATTAAACCTTAGCTTAGGTGGTTTTGTTGGTTGAGAGGAACCCAAGGTTTTGTAACTCAGCCCTATTTATCAAATGCAGAAAACAGCCTTTCACTCACTCTCAGGGTGTTGTGAGGATAACCACGTGAAAGCTTGTGAGGCACTCTGATCTGTCGTAACTGAGCCACACACACTCAAGGCAGAAGAGTTTGATGTACAATGTAAGTACAGATTGCAATACTGGAATTTCACCTGAACTGCCCACAGCCCCGAGCTGTGTTAAGACCTTCCTCCTGATCTACAGACAAGACACTGATGGCAGGACACGTCTAACACAACACCAAATGCAGTAAATTGAGAAAACATCAAAGACCACATCAGATGACAATTGCTTCTCTTTCGTTAGCAAAATGCTCAAGACCTCTTCTGGACATGATGAGTCCCAAAGGTACATGAGCATTGCAAATCCACAGGTTGAGCTGCATACATATACTCATGCTCTTCTGATGTACAAGGTCTTTATGATCAATTATAGCTGAATGAATGAATGACATATAGCATTGGTGAGGAAGGGGTAGCTGGAGAAAGCAGCATTTCCCTCCTCTGTGCCTTTATTTGCAAGCTGTCAGAAATTGGTAGGAGTAATTCCACTGCCAGTAGCACACAGGCTGTCTGATTTAATCCATGACTCCACCAGCTTCCCCATCAACAGAGCCCACAAGGAGTTATCATATAATAGTTCAGATCCAAATGAGCTGCTGCAGTTTCCCACCCCAGCATGAGGACTGAACCCGAATTACCCTAGGCCACCTGTCCCTGCTCACCACTGCAATGTACAGTAGAGGGATTTAGCCCTTATTTGTAATCTTTTGTCTGCAGCCTTGTTGTTTGGGTGGGGCTGCACCTGTTCGTGGGGAGTGGGAATCCCTTAATTACGGCTGTGGGGCTGGGCAGCGAGAGCTGGCCCTGCACACTGGCACACAAAGGCTTAGGGGAATGCGTGTGAATTCAGTGCCCTCTTTATGCCATGCCAACATTCACTGCAAATCCTCTGCAGGTCTTCACGGCTCAGCTCCCGCATTCCCAGGGCTTCTGGCTGGTATTTCACACTCTGGATAGTCCTTGCTTTAGAGGGCAGAGATGCTGCCTCCCTATATTTTGGAATCTTGGGCTCTGCAGTTGTTTAGGAATAGCAGATGAGGGACAATAATACATTTTAAGGTGTCCTTTTGGCTATAGCATCACCAGTTCTTTCCTAGCATCAAATGAAAATTGAGTTCACTGGAGAACATAACCCCATTATTTTGAAGTGTCATGTTAGTAATGATACCTGAAGCCACAAAGACACCCAGGTTATACACTCCACTGAATCCCCAGGGATGAGGCAACCCCACTCTCTTCTCCCACTAATCCCAGCTACTGACTGAAGCTCCTGTCAATGCCACCTCACTTCAGGGAGTGTCCCATTCCCTCCTTCCCCTGCCCTACACCCCCCTCTGCCCTTAACACCTAATCTCTTGGTTGGTGCCCAGAACCGCCATCTCCTTTTGCTCCCTCTTCTCCCTCCCTCCCCAACCTTTGCCCCTCTGCACGTCAAGCCAAACGTCACCGTCCCCCACCAAAATGCCACCAGAGAAGACACAGATAGCACGGCCGGCCTCCACCTTTTTACTCCAGAGGTAAATGCCACAGAGACCTCTCAAGACTTCAAGTAAATTTGGGCCTACACCTTTGCACTCCTGGGCCGAAGCGTGACCTGTTCAGACGCAAACCATGGAGTCCTTGGCTGCCAAAATCTTCTGTTACTCCTCTCCTCCACCCCCCCCCAAAAAATAAAATAAATAAGATCACAAAAAGGCCCACCCTTTTCTGCCAGTTCTGGTGATACCTCGCAGAAGAAAAAGAAGCCGGCCGACGCGGCGGTGGGAGCTGTGAGGGCCCGGCTCCGAGGCTCTGCCGCCATCTTGTGACGCCGCGCGGAACGGGCGCTGACAGGGAACGGCCCTGTGATGGCGCTCCCGTCGTTTTTCCAGCTCCGGGAGGGAAGGGAGGGGGGGATTTGGCGGCGTGGCGAGCACGAAGTCCCCGAGCTCGGGGGGTCCTCCCCAGGACTGGGTGGGTGGCAGCCGACCCCCTTCGCTGAGCCCCCACAGGTGGTGCGCCCTGTCATGGCCACCCCTTTGCCTTTCCACAGCATGGCTCCTCAAAACAGGTTACTCTCCTACCTCCAAAAAAAAACCCAAACAAACCAGGCTCGCCCAAGCGCAATGCCCCAAAACATCTCAATATGGCTAAAAAGGTGGCTTGTGGGTTTCTGGCTGCAGAGCGGGCCACTGGATGTTCTTCAGCCCACGTTGGTTCAGTGTGAAGATTGAAGCCAGGACCGGGTAATGGACGCCGAGTCCCGCCATGAGTGACTCCTGTGAAGAGAAGGAAAAGGGGGCTTAGCTGGTGCCCCCTTCATCTCCTCTTCTCTGAAGAGCGCAGCACCCCATCACCTCCTCTCGCTCCTTGATGAGGACCCGACAGCCATACCTTCTTTGAACCTGTGGTAAGAGCCGTGAGGATAACCAGGGTTGAGAGCCAGCTGCTGTTGTTGAGTTTATATGACAAACGAGAGGTTCAGATGTAAGATTGATAGCAATTAGATTGCCACCTGCTATCGCTTTAATCCGTATCCCAGATTTTTAATTGTTAAGGGGGGGTGGGGGCTGTTGGCACACGAATACAGGACTATCTTAAAAGGCACGAAGCGTTAGGATTGCATCCCAGTCGTCACAGGTGGGGCTGCCCATTTTTTTACTTTTAGCCTCTGCTGTGAATTTTGGTCTCATTTTTGCACAGTTTCGTCCTGAGCTTTCTAGGACTTCTGTACTCTATACTTCCACCCGTGATTTTATTTATTTATTTATTTATTTTAGCAAATGCGGACAATTCCACTTCAGGCTTGGCCTACTCTTTCCAGTTTGGCTTCCTGACAACCTGCTGCTGTCAAGTGGCCTGCATTTCATTTGCATTGTGTCTGATTTTCAGCAGGTCCCTCTCTGAGGGTCTGTTCCTCCTGGCTGTTACCCAGGTGAGCAGTCCCGCTGCACTCAGAGTGATAATAGCTGTCAATAATTGGTACTTCCACAGGTTTGTAGGGTCAGGGCTTGCTTCTTCCCCCGCTTTGGATAGCGCTAATCTGCTTTCAAGTCACGCTTCATCAGAAAAAGGGAATGGCAAGAATTTTGAAAGGTTTGCTATCAGGTTCCACAAAGGGAAATGCTTGGGAGAAACATGTTGATTTTGTTGGAGAGACACACAAAACAGATTACGATTTGCATAAGGAGCTACTGAGAGAGGGGAACTGAATGAGAGGTCGAGGGAAGGGTTTTCATTGACTTCAAAGAGTGTTGGATCAGATCCATGTGGAGCATCTGCAACTTCCTTTGATGCACCAGCAAACTGGAGATAACAAGCCTCTCTTCTCCGTACACGCTCTACCTAAGGCATTATGTGGAGAAAGACTTTGAGACTGGCAATGGCACAAGCCAGTCTTAGGAGAGAAAGTAGGTCTGTATGATCTGTTTGTGAGAAGATATTTTTTCTAAGTGATCTACGGTTGCAGTGGGCTTGAAAGCAAATGCACCCTAGAGGTCACTGCAGAGCATCCATTTGAACTGCTCTGTGTTCTGAGGGAAAATTGTCAAAATATTCTGGAATATTGAAGTAGATTTGTTTTTTAAAACGTATTTTGAGGTGACTCTGAGTAGTCACTGTCCATCCCTCTCCAAAACCACCCAACCATATGCCATAACTCCACAGAGCAGGATCCCCAAACTGTACCCTGTTACCTTTTTCAGATGGAATATTACCTCCTTCACGCTACACCTCATATTCCCAGCTACTCCCTATACCACATCTCAGCCCATGAGGTCTTCCTGATGCAGAGTAGCCCAACCTCCTCATCCCGTGTGCATCACATCTCCCCAGCACCCACAGGTTGCCTCCCCCCACCATGGTCCTAACAAATAGTCTCCTTTGTCCTTCTCCAGCCAGAAGAAAGGTTCTGATCGAAGATAGATCCCTGCAGCCACTGTTGCAGTTGCCACAGGCTGGGAAGTCATCACAAGCACAGCTGGACACCTCTGGTCTGCTGTAGTTATCTGTGGAGAGGTGCTTAATGGGCTTAGTTAAATACCACAGCCTAGGCAGAATGGATGAGTTTTACTGTGTCTCTTTGGAGCAGTTCATCTGCCATCTCTGTTTTAGGCAGTGTTTTTTATTGGCAATTTCTGCCTATTCTTGAGGCAGATGTAGAGCAAGAAGGTGAAACTTGCAGAAAAGAAGATAAATTGGCATAGGGCTGATAGAAATAAGAATAGCAACAGGAACAAAATAATAAGCCATCATAAGCATTTCTACAGCCCTTTTCATCTGTGGATGTCAAGCAATTTGCAAGAGCTGAAAAAAATTAAGCCTCTCAGCAGTGCTCATACGTCAGAAATACGCAGTTTCTTTCACCTATTGCTTAACTGCTGTCACCCCTGAATTAGGACAGAGAAGCTGTTCATTGCTCAAGGCAACGACGCCTTGCAATTTAGGGTGTGAGAGGCTAACTCAAACTGTAAGACAAGGCAGCATTTAGAGTCTAGAGTTGGCCAGGCCACCGCCTTACAAAAAGAGCCATGGATCTTTAACACCAAGTGGTCAGGCCCTCAGTTTGACGTCTCAGCTGATAAAACAGGAAAGGTGAAAGCAGGGGCAGAACCAATCTTTTAACAGCTGGCTATAGGAGAAGACAAATTTGTAAACTGAAAGAGGGACAAAGGAAAAACATTTACCCCCCGCTTTTAATAGAGATTCATTCATAAAAGTAAAGTGAAGGCTACAAGGTCATAGAAAGTTACATGTGATCCGGTTTTGGAAAATGCCCTTCTTACAGACCAGGCCCGGAGGCAGAGGCTATTTGGGCTATTGCCAAGGAGAAGTGTCATGGAGGTGCTTTTTTTCCTTCTCTGGGGGCCTAAGGAAACTCCAGCTAGACATATTGTACATGACGACGTTTAATGACCTTTGCTCATAATGGGCCTGAGCATGAATACCCAAGTGCATTCAGGAGAGGCCCAGGACTAAGAGGTAATGTAAAGCCTGAAATAGGGAGGGAACATTTTCTGGATTGGGAAAAGGGTCATTTCTGGGGCAGTGAATGTGTGAGGGTTCATTTTGCACCTGGTATTCAGATTAACAGTGCGGTCAATCTCCTGAACTTCCCAAGCATGAACACCTGCTTCTAGCTCTGCTCAGATCCTAGCCCTTCAGAAGGCTTTCTCCTTCAGCAGTCCAAGGAAATGCATAGGCATCCCATGGCTCTGTCACAACTGTCACTAGGAGACTGTCACACCAGGGAGGATTGATCTCGGCTCTCCCATTCTTGAGAGCTCACAGTCAGCTCTTTAGGTGCCATCCTCTGCACGCTTTCCATCCACTGTCTGTGTCCTCATCCTTCAGCGATGACTTCTCCTGGAAAGGAAAACACGAATTCTCATTGTCTGTCTTTGACTCCAGCACCTTCCTCTGTGTTGCCTTTACCTGTTTCCTAACAGTTGTGCAAAATACTTTGCTCTCCTTTCCTGTTCCTTCCTCCTGTCGTAAAATGTCTGGATTCATCTTCTGATCTGCCAAAAAAGACAAAAAAGATGACCTGGCTGTGGTCCACATTTCTACACCCCATACATCAGTAATGTAGCAGGGCAGCACAGTCTCCGTTACCAGAACTAAGCAGGCTACTTGAACATCTCTGATGACTTTTTATTTTCTTTTTCCTGATTTTGTGGAAGATCCTCTGTCCCTGACAAGTTTTTCTGGAAGTCACTTTGAAAATTACTGTCAAACTGTGTGAGCAAAGGAGGTGAGCTGGATGAGCACAGCCGATGCTGGCCTCTCCAGAGCCTGCAGGCCAGATCCCCACGGTCTCCTCCAGCCTGTGCAGGTATCTGCTGGCTCAGATGTGGGCACAGGACTGCGTGTTTGATCATCTCTCTGGCACCAGGGGCAACGAACCGAGTGTATGGAACTAGGAGGGTTCAGGCACAAGGTGAGGGTGAGTGCCGTCAAGAAAGTCAGAGCCTGGGGGATATTACAAACAGATTTCTGAGGAGGAGAGAGGAAGGATACCACAGAGCAAAGGAAAAAAAAAAAAAAACAACAAAAGGGAAGACAGTAAAAGGGAGTGCAATAATGGGCATGAATTTCTCTTTCTTCTGCCCCATGGCAAGCTGCCAATCGCTTCCACACACATTCCTCAGCGCTACTAAAACCATGTCCCCATGGACACACCTGCCTTGAGACAAATTCTTTTAGTCTTGAAAAAATCTGGGCACTTCTTCAATAAAGAGCTTTGCTTTTAAACTACTTTGCCTTTGTGAATTTTGGCAGCGGCTCGCACTTGGAGAGCTTTTGAGAACCTTTTCTGTAATCAAATTTCCCTGCCCTGCCCCAGGGGACTGTGGGCAAGTCACTTCCCACAGCTGTCCCCCAGCTTCCTATTTTGTGACATGTGGCTCACCACTACCTCAAAGGGCTGGGGCTGGCCATCATTGGTGTGTAAAGAGCTGTGAAATCCATGAGGTTGGTGAGGTGCTGAGCGCTACGCGACGTGCTGTGAGGGTAGTGTTACCACAGCTCATCACTGGGGTGTAGCAGGAGGTGGGACAGGCACAAGAGTACGGTTTAAAACGCTTGGCTCCCAGTGTGAGAAGTCATCAAGTGAATGGAAGAGAGACAGTTCAGTTGTGAGGTTACAGCGCTCATTTCTTCTACACAGTAGGGCCAAGGTTGAAGACTAGAAAATACAAGCATGCTTAGGAGTACTAGTTAAGTCTTCACCATCTTGTTCAAAACCAGACAAAAAAGCAAAACTCAAACTGAGACTTTCTCAGTTCCTTCTCATGTAGGCTGCCTCCTGAGCCACCTCATACTGGAGATGTTCTGGTGGGGCAAAATCCTATTTTTCTCTGACAAAAGTCTGTCTTCTTCTCTTGCTCTGATCAGAGTCAAACTAGTTTGTCAACAAGCTTAAAAGAGAATCCAAAGGATTTGCAGCGTGGTGCAATGGTGAGATCATCACTACAGTTCTGTGGTTACATGGCTGAAATAACGGGCATTACGATTTCTGGTGAAAGGAACTTGAAGCTACTAGTAGCATAAGAGCAACCTGCTTCTTCTTTCCTGTCCTCTCTCTATGCTCACAAAAAAAAAAAAAACCCCATGCTGCCTCCCAAGCAAAGAAGTTGCTGTTAGCAAGCTGCCTTGTGCCATTTCTACCTAAAGCTGTCTTGGAAGATGAAGAACGTCAGTTCATTTTAGACAATATGTGGCACAGCCAGAGGATACAGCGGCCTAATTCCTAACCAAGCCCCTGCCACCTTTGCTCTGAGAAAGAATCATAGAATCATAGAATTGTCTAGGTTGGAAGGGACCTTTAAGATCATCTAGTCCAACCATCAACCTAACTCTGATTAAAAAAAACAAAGAAAAACCCACATCACTAAACCATGTCTCTAAGCACTGTGTCAGCCCATCTTTTGAATACCTCCAGGGATGGTGCCTCAGCCACTTCCCTGGGCAGCCCATCCCAATGCTTAATTACCCTTTCAGTGTAAAAATTTTTCCTAATATCCAATCTGAACCTTCCATGGCACAACTTGAGTCCATTTCCTCTTGTCCTGTCGCCTGGGACTTGGGAGTCAATATAGCTCTTTATGTGTTGCCCAGTTGGCTTAGCTTTCATTTTAGTACCGTAGCTGGAAACACATATACTAATTTTACCTCCTCTCTTTTGATAATTCACCCCCAAAAAACAATCAGGTACCAAACCAAGTTTCAGAAGAAGCAGGGTCTGAAGATCTGGAGGCTGTTAGGAGCCATGCAGAGTCTAATTCTGGCTTGGCTGCAAATTTAATTTGTAGTGTGGAGCAAGTCAATTAAATTCTCATCAAGTCTTCCCTCAGTAAAACTGAAAGTAATTACTTGCCTTGTAGAGATGCTGCAAAGACTAAGGAAGTCTTTAAATAGTTTATTTAAGATGTTAAAATCTCTTAAGAATTATATAGAAACCTCAATTAGGATTTATAAAAAGGTTATTTAAAAGCACAATAGGATAGATTCAGCACATCACTGAAACAAATTAATGAAACAACAATGTTGAAAAACTTCTCAGATGTGAAGGATGGAACATAAATCTGCACTTGCCTGGCAGAGTATATTCTGCTCTTTATTTGCTATTGTGGAACAAAGTCAGCGCAGGTACACGAGGAAATTCTTGTAGCCTGTGATACTCATCTTCCATTATTATTGGTCTTTATTGTTTGCAGTCTTCTAACACTTTGGTCCTTTAGCTGGGATCTGTTCTGGTGTGCTTGATGTGAAAGACACAGAAGGTAATGAAGTTCCCTGCCCCAAAGAGCTTATGGTCAGAGATCCTGAACGTCCAGCAGTTTACATCACATGGGAATGAGACCATAAATATCAACAGCTCACAAATTTTATGTTTATAGACATTAAATTAGTTTGTGTACATGCATCATCAAGGGTCATAGGCTGAAGTACAGGATGAGAAATGTGACATGGATTCCCCTGGCAGATGCATGAGGCACAAGGCATCATTTGGGCTGGTGTAACTGTCAGAGTACCCAGTGGCTTAGATGTGCTCTGTGTGCATAGTGAGAGATGGGCCAGGAAGAGGCAGAGTAACTAACTGGCCTTGCAGAGTCTTTGATGGATCTCCTCTTTGGTTTTGGCAGCCTAAGATAAAGCACGAACGTATTTGAAGAAAGCTTGACCTTAAATTTACAAAGGCAGGAACTACTGGCAGGGTGCAGGCCAGTGCCAACAGCCTGTCTGAGACAAAACGCAAGGTGCTGTGCTGTGATAGGTCTTAAAAGTGAAAAGTAGAAGTTTGAGCTGATATGTAAAGAATAAAAAGCCAGCAGAGGGAACAATAAAACCAAAGACACAGGCAGCTTGCAGTTTTATACATGCAGATCTTGGAACATCCTCAAAATTAATTGTTAACCTAATAATAATAATAATAATAATCCTCTGCTCAAGACATAATTGTGTTGTACCCAAATGAACGTGGTCCCTCTCCCCCATCTTGTACTGTAAGACAAATAATAGAAAGCAAGGCTGTCAAATTTGCTATTCTATGAAGGACGACTGAGGATTAATCCATGTGATCCTTTTTTTTTCCCCACAAGTGATAATGTAATAAAGAGATGGATGGGGTAAGAAACCATTGCTTTATCCCCACTACACTGCTTGCGATTGCTGTGCAACCAGGTCCAGCAACTATCTGATACAGCAGAGAATGTAAGAGAAGGAGTCAGACATTGCCAAAAAAAAAACATCAGAAGAGCTAATTCAAGAAGTTCTTACCTATCTCCTCCACTCGTTCCTCCCTTACCTGCCCCCTCCCTTTTCCTCTTCTCGGTCCTGTATCATTCATTTGCATGGCTGTGTTTTAATAGAAAGGGTGCAAACTGCCCATGATGGGGAGGGCTGGCAGTCATAAGAGGGCTTCTGTTGATTTTGGTTTTTATTGATTGCTGGCCATGCTTGCAAAGCAAAATTGTTCCTCCTGTTTCCCTACTGCTGTATATACATGGGTACATACAGACCTGTAAACGCTTTTAGATTTACAGTGAGGTGTAGGGGCGGGATATTCGAACACCTCTCAGTGTAGCTACTCCAAACTGTGCGGTACACAACCGCGCTGAAAGGTGATGTGCTGTTACTCTGATTTTACACACCTGGTGAAGCCAAACCTTCCTCTTTTCTCCATTTCCATTTGAATAAGCAGAACAATATTGCTTAGCTCAGTTTTGCTTGGTGACGTATCAGTGTAGGGCAAGTCAGGCGCTCTTCTCGAAGATACGGGTTAGTTCATATGATTAGGTATCTGTAATTAACACTGCACAAGCTGAAGTGGGGCTTTACAGGACTCTTTCCTCAGGTCATCCTCCTGTATGAGTGAGGAGCCACCAGCTGCTGCTTAGCCCAAACGTCCAGCCGCATGCAATGATGTTTAGAGGTGTAAAATAAATACACTTTCTGCTCAGGCAAGCTTCCTCTGTCACTTATAGCTACCAACTTACCAGTCAGTAAGCTTACCAGAGCTGGTCTCCACCAACCATGTGCATCTGATGTACTAAAGAGAGTGTGGTTTGCACACAAGTCTGCGTGTGGATACTTGTTTTGTCAGCTCCGTGGTGTATTTTGTTTGTATGGCGTCCATTCTCATTTGTAGAAGGTTTCTGTGAGACCTGGTATCTGTGGAGATGGGCAAGAAACAGCTATGTTGCCAGTTCTCTTCCTGCTTTCTGCTGTTTCTTGAAATGAGGACCATTTCTGTTTGGTATCCCAGCCAAAAATCACTGTACTCGGGCAGGTGCTGGCCTTTCCACCAGCACCTGGCTGAACACAGGAGTCCAGCTGGGGACACGTTCTAGTCATGCTCCTTCTCTGAGACAACCCTCTCCTGGTGGGAAAGGTGAGGAGACCGGAGAGGCCTGTCTGACTAACGAATGCCTGTAAGGGCCAAACCCCCTTTCCAGTAGCTGCGCAATAGATTTTAAAAAAAAAACCAAACAAACCAGTGAATGAAAGTGTATCAGGATAAGGGGTTCCAGCACTCGGAGCATGTGAGGATGGTGATTTCTGTAGGACCTGTGGAGACTCTTGGGAGCAGAGACCTGAGCAGGCTGGGCACATACATCCCGGTCGGAGCAATAGGTGATGTGAGGGCATCTCTGCGTGGCAGAGCGTGGTGCGGCACAGACACGGCAAGCAGCACGCTGCTACCGTTAGCAGACACCTCTGATGACAATGTGACCGTCACCATCTATGACACTATAGAAAACCAGTAGCAGCAAAGTGTCTGCTTCATTCGTGCTGCTTCACACCTCTGGTGGCCTTGGTGCCATTCTGGTTTAGGTTGGCTGTGGTCATCGCTGTCTTCATGTGATGTTTTTCAAAGTTGTGGAACTGTCGAGTTCTCCTGTGGAAAGTACAGGAGAATGAAAAACTGCAGAGCTCCCAGACAGAGTGAGCAAAGATAAATGCAGTGCTGCAGAGGTCCATTTTCTGAAGATATTAAACAGTTTTAAGACTACACCAGTAAATGAACACACCCTTTTTATTACTGAGGCAACCAAAGTGGGGAGAATGGAAACAGCCTGTTATAGGTAAAGCCAAATGAGATGTTGCCTAGTAACTCTCAGCAGGGAAGCATTTGAACCCAGCCAGTTTAGCGAAGCTGATGTTCTGACTCAAGAGATTATTTTCTCTGGAAAAAAAATCTGAAAGCAGGAAAGCTCAATTTAACAAACATATGATTTGTTTTCCGGTTACAGCAAACCGCGGTGACAATGCTTGGGAGAATACAGAATTATTTACAAACTTGTACAAGGAAGAACAGACAAGGCGTGTTATCAACAAAGCATCACTACTGAACATGTGTTTTGATGCTGATTTTTTCCCCCAAATACAGTACATTTCACATTCATTTTTGGTTTCGGATTCTGAAATACAGAAGTGATGACAGAAGTGTGGAGATATTACACAGATCGTTACATTATTGTCATATTATTTATGTATGAGGAAGTTTCTGGAGCAAACCTTACTTCAGCTCTGCTGTTGGACACAGAATCAAAGTAATTGATTTAAAAGAAGAAAGACTCCATGTCTCCACTGATTCCCTTGCCTGGAATAGTTTTAATTAGGCCCTCCTTCAGGACTTTGGTTTTATGGGTTCACAGAAGAGTCACTCAGCTTGGCTAAAGGTCTCTCGCATCAGGGGACATGCCCCCCACCCAAGCCTAATTTGGAGACTCACGTTATTTTTGATTGCCTTTAGAAGGATATGAAGATTTTACAGAAGTAAAAGCTCTGACATGATCAGACATGTACATCTGCATTCCTGGGTGCCACGACTACTGTTCAGAGCAGGTAAAGTCAGGTTCAGGAGACCGCTTCATTTCAGCGGCATCACTACAGTTAATGATGATAGTTATGAATGTGAACTATTGCATAGATTCTTTTTTTTTTTGTAAATTAAAAAAATACAATAAACAGATCAACACTTACCTCACACTAATCATGAAAAGGCAAACTGCCAAAGAGTTACCACAAAAAAATATATTTTATCAACACTGATAATAGCTGGACAGCAAAGCTGCAATGGCATAAAACTAACTCAACTCAAACTGACATTTGAGTTCTATATTAAAAGTGTTAGGGTTTTTCACAAGCCGGTTGTACGAGCAGTGAAAGGATGTTCTGTGAGCCACAGAGATCCACTGCTCACTAACCAGAGCCTGGTTTGAAGTTTAATGAAACACTGTTGATACAGAACCTCTGCCCAGAAGGTGCGGGACCGTCATCGAACACATGGCCTAGATGGGCGTCACACTGCAACAGAAATTATGTACGATTAGTACCACTGCAATTACAGACCAACATTGTGCTGGTACCTACTGTGCCATCCTGGATTAAGAAACTTGTATAATTAATTCACTCTTGAGTTGAGTGGGTGGGGGAGTCTTGGGGAGAGACTAGAAATACATCCTGCAGTAATCACCTCTGGCCAGTGGGAGAATATCTGCCCCCAAACAAGCAGATCCCAGGAAAGGAAGTCGAAAGGTACTAATGCCAGGGAGTATAGGAAGTAAATGGGAGGATCTAGACATCTCAACGAAAAATTTCAAATTAATTGAGACCATCACTACAGGTCCTTCTCACGGGTCAGCTGAGGATTTCCCTCCCCCTAAATTACTGATGGGAAAAAATTAGACCCAGAATAACTGTCAGTGTCTCATTGTACAATTAGATGGTTGTCTTCAGCTGGGGTTCTTGAAAGGTGATTGCTGGATATTCCTGCAAACATGAACTCTACAATGATAATGGACTGCAGCGAATGCTTGTTACGTCTGCAGCTAATACCTAATCCTGCTAGAAGGGGCTGTGAGCTCACTGGAGGGCAGCATTAGCAATCTCAACAGTTTGGAAAAACACACACACACACACAAAAAAACCCAAACCCAAGATACAATTCATTAAACTCAATTGCATACTATTATACCTTAACAAAAGGAATGAACAGCACAGATATAAGGTTGGGAAGAAGTGGTTAGGGGTGGCAGGTCTTGAAAAAAAGACCCAAGTATTACAGCAGGTCCCAAAACAAGTGTGGGTCATGGGCTGTGAGAAGGTAAAGGTGCAAGGACAAGAACGCTATCTATAATGCACCTGAAGAGCCTCGGACCTCTGATGCAGGCTATGCCCAGCCGCAGCGCTATGTCCAGCTTCGCACTCTGCTTCAAGAAGGAAGAGGATCAATTGGAAGGAGTGCAAAATAGAGCAACAGGGTGATCAGAAAAGAGATGATTGAGGGAGTCAAACTAGCTACCCAAAATAGAAGGGTGGCTTCTGTGATTGAAGAGAACCCCTAGGAGATAGCTGTGGAGATGTGGAGCACCACCACCACCGTGCAGGGCAAATAGTAATAAGCTTCAACTGCTGCAAAGCAAATTCAGTGTTTTCCCCAGCGTCTAACAAACAGTAGGATGACACGAAGGTCACAGCTTATTACCCAGTAAGGCTATGGAGTGTCCATCGCTGCTTAAGAACAGCTTCAGCAAACATTTAGCAGGAGTGAAGTTAGAAGCACCACTGCTGTGATGGGAGAGATGTGTGGACTAAATCTCAGAGTTCATTCTGCTGTCTTCTGTCACATCCTGCAGTTCAGCTGAGATCCTCTGAATAAATGTTCTGTCTGACCTCCAGCCCTTGTCTATACTTACACAACTACTCTCCCCAGTCACGTGATTTTCTTCACCCCAAACCAATTGCCTATATTTGATACTTCGAGCTCTATTCATGTGTTTCATACCAAGAAGTGAGATAAAATGGTTCAGGTGATACCATAATTGTTGCTGCTGTATTTAGGTAGATTCATTCATGGGCACAAAGAAGAACTTATTTGTTAAGATTTGGGTCTTTGGGTGTCACCTCCAAAAGAAACATACCTGTTTGCAGACGACTTCAGTTCTAGTTGATCCCAACGAGTTGTCTGGTCGTCTCATGATATTGGTGTTACTTTCATCTCTGCCACAAGTACCATAAGCCTCAGAAAACGATGGCCATCCAGTCCCAGAATTATACTTCTTTTCTGAACTATAGTGGAAACCAGATCTTCTTGTTAATTAATAACAGAGATGTTACAAAAAAGTCTGGTTTTAATAAGAACATTGGCTTTTTTCTTCATCCCTGTCTTGTACTACTATTAATAATATTTGGCACAGTAGAAGTTTTCTCACTGGCATCAAACTGTGCTGGCAGGTCTTTTCCAAAGGGAATTCTTCATCAGCCCACAACAGGAGTTTTGCCTCACTGTTTCTATTTCACTGACAGGTTGGCATCTTATAAAGCTTGAAATAAGGTTTTTCCAACAACTGAGCGCATTGTTTAGCTGCATTACACCTGCAAAGCTGCAATTCAAAGTGTGGTCCAATGCAGCATAACCTCAGAGACGAGAGTTTACAAGAAGAAACAAAGTATGGGAAATGGCTGGGCTGGCCCACTGGTCCAGGCTCACGTCCAGTGGTGGCTTCGGCTCACGTTCAGCCACCAAACCACTTTGGAAAATCAAATAGAGCCTTGCTCAAACCATCAGTCAACCAATGACAAGCCCTCACAGCACAAAGATCCGCTTTTCCTGAGAGATAACCGCAGCCCTCAGCAGCAGTCCTACAGGCTCGCAGCCCTTGGGTACCTCCCGTTAACATCCCGGATTACCAACCCCGTTGAGTTGCATATGAAAACCTAGAGCATATTGGAAAATATTTGGGGGGGGGATTTAACATACAGAAATGAGATGAGCCCTCCTATTTAAAGCTCTGCAATCAGTACTGTCTCCTAGCAAAGAGTGACCTAGTGTGAGTTAGAGCAAGAAATGAAGACAGACTCAAACACTGCTGGGGTAAGTGGTCTGGAGACTCACCACAACCGCTTCCTCACCATTTCCCCTGTTTCATCCCAGTGTTACAAACCTAATGCTCTTACTGGCATCTAGTGGTGGATGGAGACACCAACACCAGCAGCAGTTTTCTGTGATCAAGGGGATTAGTCCATTAGTCAATATGGAATTTAAAGCAAAATATCTAGTATATGTCACATATATTTTGGTGGGATATTAATACAGTGAAGAAAAATCTGGAAAATCTTACTTGCAGTGCCTTTTGGAAAGACAAGACAAATGAGCTGGGCAAAAAGCTTAAAAAAATCCAACCCAACAGTGCATTTTTCAGCATGTGTTTTAAAATTAAATGTATGGGAAACAAAAGAGGATTTACAAACACAGAATGACCAAAGGTTCGGTTTTGTGCTGGCTGTTGCTTAGTCCTCTACATCAATCCAGGAAGATCTATGAGAAATGCTCTCCTACCTCCTCCCCGCCATAAAATCGGGGAGAAACAGGGACACATCATGGAAGCAGGCTGCACTGAAGCAAATGCAGTTTGCAGACTCCACGTTTGTATGAGAAGGTATTTAGGGCTCCAGGTCTAGTTCTCTCCAGCCAAAGAGGGCAAACCACATGAGCACTGTGCCTACCAGCCACAGAGTCCCAAAGAATAACCTGGAGGCAGACAGGCGTCTGTACGTGCCTTCTGAGTCTCCCTGGCGTATAACTGTGCTATTTCTTTTTTTGTTTTCAAAAGATTTCAATCAGAAGTCTTCATTTTTTGACACGGGGATCCTGCTGCTTATTCATACGCAGCTATGAGGATTCTCTCTGAAACCCTGTAGAGTCAAGGAAGGTCTTAAATACTACGTGGGCTTTGCATCTGACCCTGACTGACTCCATCCCTTACATGCCGCTCACAATACTTAAGTTTATTGTAGATGTTTTCCACTGCTAAAGGATCAATCTTTTGAGCTGTTAAACTAGCTCTCAACAAAAATGGTCTCTGTGTGGTTTTACTAACAGTAATATCACTTAGATTCCCTAATAGAAACATTTTAGTACCCAAAAATATTGCTGTTCAAGATCATATTTGTCCTTTGAAGTATTTCACCACTTAATTTATGGATAAATGGACTTTCCCTAAACATATGCATTAGATTAGCCTTCGACACACCATTCCTCCAGCACATGTCATTTACTTTGATCCTTATTTCAGTCGTCCTGGATGGAATCCAGATAATTCTAAAAAGTGCTTTTTGCTGTATGAATCTCAGCTGTAGGTTTATGGTTCGCTGAAGGTTTGAGATTTCATTAAAACACCACAATTTGCTATCTATAAAGGTTAGGCGTTTGTTCCATGTATTTCCGACTCTTTCAAATGAATATTTGGTAGCCAAAGTTAATAAATTCTGGTATAAATATACACACACATATATACTATGAAAGAAAGGAGGAAATGCTTCAAATTTACCTGGAGCTAATGACCTAATGCATTTGAAAAAGAAAGGAGGTTTAAAATGTACTAGGAAATAAACACGATGAATTAATCTTGTATCAAATACCATTTTTTCCTCATTGTTAGTGTCTTCAACAACACAATGCATGCATGGAAAATAGATTTTCAGACTATTCTGCACATTTAATAATTTTCAATTTTCTTAAAAGGCTTTTTTCTCTGTTTGTTTTTTTTAATTTCCCTGTATCAGTCTCCAAGGCTCAGCATTATTTTATGCTTTAAACAAAGGTACCTATATTCTCTAAGAGCTGGATACTGCAAAAAGCAGCGTGACTGTTTGGTTATATTGTTGTGTTGTTATTAGTTTAGCAGCAGAAGCAATTCCCTCCAGTGCTCATCTCTCTTCATGTTGGCCTGTGAAGATCTATTTTCTAATATAAAGGATGCCTAAATTGAAGGAACATTTGAAGGAACTGAAGGAATTTATCCACAGCTTACTAATTTAAAATTTCTCTAATTTATCTGAATTTTTCAGAGGTATTTTTAGGTTTTGTATTTGTCTTCAGAATATTCTGCAATGCTGCATTAGCTTTTGAAATAGATTTATTTAAGGGTGTTTATTATCAAACCTTTATAGAAAAAGGCACATTTAAGCAAATGTTTATTTGCATAGCAGCAGCTTTCTGTACTTGGCCACAGGAAAACTAACTGTTCACAATTATTAGCCTCCAATTTTACCATTTAATTGCTTAGTTAAGGTTTATTTTTAATACAGCCATTACATTTTTCACCCTTTCTTACTACCCAGGTCTCTTGTTCCTCAGCTTCCCATTTGAAGCCCTGATCTGTGATGCATCCTTTAAAGTCTTCATAAAAACGGGCATATCAGCCACGTTCCATTGAACTCTCAGTTGGGAATAAATAAAGGCTATTTTCTAGATCAAAAATACAAGGAACTGTCTTTTCTGGTTCGGTTACAGAGAACAGAACACCCTCTGCACATCCTACTCCGAGGCACTCTATTTCCTTTTACTTAGCCTTTAATGAAGTTGCAAAATATATAGTATTGTAAAGAGCACAGAGGTTAATAGCGCAGTCATTCGCAGTCAGGTTTTAAAAAGTAGATGTAACCAAAAAGGCAAAAAAAGTGGAATTTAATTTAGGGAACATGAAGGGGGTGGGGGTGAAGAGGAGGTCTCAGCTCCAGCACGAGGAACCCTGGCAGTAGACCCAGGCGGACTAAGGCACACCAAAGGTCTCTCTAGCCGAGACTCACGAGTGGCAGAAGACGACTGTGGAAGAGCACAAGAACAGAGCAAACATACTGTGATACTCAGGCATAGACACACGTATTTTGTGGCAGCTTGTGGCTTAGGGACCTCTTGAACAGAGAATTATTATCAACCAAAAAGGACAGTGTATGCGGCAGGAGAAAAAAGCAGAACCCTAATGTAGCAGCTACTGCCTGCTGGCCACTGGAGACCCTCATCTGCTCAAGAAAAGGGCATACCATGTACCTGTATCACCACAGGTATTCTGGAAATCTTATACTCTGGCATCAATGGATTGTTCTTCTGACTTACACTTCACATTCCTCTCATGGAAACACACTGCCCCCCTTTGTCCCCCCCCCCCCCCAGTTACAGCACTTTGAGGATGCTGTGAAATCTAAAGGATGTTACCTGAACAGCGGGGCATTGCAGCACACGCAGTAGTATAGTCCCGACTCTGTGTTATTCAGGTAGATCCCACTAAATGGCTTTTTAAAAAGGAAGGAAAAAAAAAAAAAGTTAATAATGCAGGTCTTTAAAAGCTCACCATCTGGAACAAGCATGTAGGAATGAGATTCAAAACAGGAGAAAAAACATAAAAAGAAGGCTTCACAGGGGGGCTTTGAAGAACAAACATTAGCAGCCTAAAGAAATGAAGGGGAGGATGCCTTTGGATTAATCGTGAAGACTACCCCCTGCCCCAAGAAACTCTGAGACCAGTCAGATGCATAAATCATCCAGGTACCAGGGCCGGAGTCGTGACCTCCGAGGAACTTGTGAAATGTGCAGGATCCCAAAGACCAGGGCTCTGCTACGGAGTGCCACGACTTCAAAGTGGCTCTACAAAGGGGCTCTCCTCCTCCCTGCATGCTCTGGAGCTGGGATCCTTATTTTGCAGAGAAGGATTTGGTTCACGTGATTTAATCCCACAGTGCATCCTCCATGCGCGCATGGAAGCCCTGGCTCTGGGCTGGGGACGCCAGCATGCCACACACAACACTCCATGGCCTCCGTCACAGAAGGAAGCAAAATGGGAAGCAAAATGGGAAGTAAGCAATGCCCATGCCTGGACATGTTTAGTTTGGAGAAGAGGAAGCTGAGGGGAGACCTCATTGTCCTCTACAACTACCTGAGAGGAGGTTGGAGAGAGGTGGGGGTTGGCCTCTTCTCCCAAGGGAATAATGACAGGAGCAGAGGAAATGGTCTGAAGTTGGGGCAGGGGAGGTTTAGATTAGATATCAGGAAGAATGACTTTCCTGAGAGGGTGGTCAGGCACTGGAAGGGCCTGCCCAGGGAGGTGGTGGAGTCACCATCCCTGAAGGTATTTAAGAAACGTGTAGTCATGGCACTTCAGGGAATGGTCTAGTGCCAGAGATTGTTGGGTTGTGCCTGTGGGTGGGTATGGTGGTTTTGGTTCTTTTGGGTTTTTTGGGGGTTTTTTTTTGTTTGTTTGGGTTTTTTTGTTTATTTTTTATGTGGTTGGACTCGATGATCTCAAAGATCCCTTCCAAACATGAAGATTCTGTGATTCTGTGAAAATGCAGGGAGAAGGTGGCTGGGTGGGTGATCTGGCACACAAGGGATAACCCAGCTCCTGAATGGAGTGCTACATATAAGGTTTCTACGGCTTATCTACATATGGTCAAAAAAAGGAGACTGTGGGACAAAAATACGATATTCTCCCTCCCCTCTGGAGAGGCCTCCACTACTGCCACACAGACGGCTGAGCTGGCAGTAAAGTATCCCAGGAAAAAAAAAAAAAAAGAAAAGAAAAGAAAAGAAAAGAAAAGAAAAGAAAAGAAAAGAAAAGA